>VXBU01000720.1:572236-709368 GCA_013400315.1 Bombycilla garrulus | reverse complement strand
GGGGGGGGGGGGTGCAATGTTTTGTTATCCTTCTGAAACGCCCACATGACCAAGTAAGTTTTGTTGATAAAATATTAAAAGTAACTCCAGAAATCCTAAAGATTATATGATACCATGTATTACATAGCCCAGAATTTTATTAATTTCTATTCTATGACTAGCAAGTACTGCAGCTTTTATCTAGCAAAAAAACCCCAAAGATTGTCCCCTACGTGTTACTTCCCTGTCTACCAGTCAGGCCAAATCCTGTGCTCAGATAAACCAGTAAAAGATTAAAAAATTAGAGCATCCTCATTATTTTCACATGTGCAACAGAATTATTAGCAGAAATATCTAATCCAATAAACATATAAATAATTAAAGTGTTATGTAATAGAAAACTCAAACCATTTGGAATTTTCAAGGCAAGATGAAAATTAAAATGAGAAACACTTCTTTGAACATCTCCTTTGAAAAATCTTTTTAACCAGGGTATCATTAGACAGCAAATACAATAAATAGCTATAACTGAACCTAAATCCTCTTGAAATAGTTAAGGAACTAGCTCTATGAGAGGAAATTACAAAAAGAGTTTTAAGACAGTGTCCCTCCTCAAATTTAGAATCCTGGCATGCAGGCCTCCGTCAATGATAAGTATTAGGAAAACATACTGAAATCCCAAACACAGTTAGTTTGCAAGTTTTTTCACAGCCAGTTTGTGGTTATTTCACCTTGCAAGTAGTTCTCATGAACCTTAGAGATCTTCTGAGATCAAAGGTATTTTCTTTTGCATGCCTTGAACTAGGAACTCAATGCAGTCTTCAAACAAGGTATTCCAGAATTCACTTTTAAAGACTGAAAAATATGGAGTTTAAAAATGCAATTACACTGATTTCTCATGTTATATTTTACATAAACTTTGTAAGCCACTAAGGAAAAGAGTTTTTTTATAAATGTGTAAACACTTAGAAAAACATCTCTTTCCCACTGCCTTCAAAAAGCTGTCCTTCTAACTCAGTCCAGGAAACATGGAGCAGACATGAGTCCCATTAACTTTAAAATCTGTAGATGTGTCAAAGAGATCTACAAATATCCTGGAACGGTGACAAATAGAATAAAAAAAAAATTGTTTATTTTCAATAAATATAGTACTGGACTAGAATAAGGAATTAGATTAAATATAAACATATCTCATTTTGACCCATACATTTGACAGAAAAAATACAGCTTGAAAATTTTGTTCCAAAAGCAGATACATAAAAATGAATCCCCTCTGATAGTAAATCTGCAAGCAAGTGGTCTCTCATTCTCATCTATAATTAAAGTCACGTATGACTTCCCTTCCACTGCTGCTGCTTTCAGCTCCTTCTTTTTCCACTCCTCTCAAATAAAGCTCTACTCTCAGCTACATAGCTTGTCATAGCTATTGTATTAGAATCAAGAGCTATTTCATGCTGCTCTAGTGAAATCCAGAGTGAATTGGAAACTTCATTTTAACACAGGAGCTGTGTGACCTTGGAAAGACAGTACTAGGCTGATTTCAAATAATCCTTGATGAAGACAACTGCAGAGCACCTGGAAAAGTGGCACTTATACCTAGTGGAAGAAGAGAGAGAGTGTTATTAATGCCTTCTAAGGCAATGAGCTCTAAATTCAATGCAGGTGAAGATTAAAAAAGAAAAAAAAGAATGACAACACAGATGGAAGGACTTTGTACCTGAAGGATTCTTCAGGCAGTCTGACTCAGTACCTAAGGATTCTGGAGTGAAGTGATTTGTCAGGTTGGACAGATGCACAGTTCTTCTTTGCTTTGTTAGATGTCTGCCTTCTGGAAACTGCTCTGAAAAAGTTGTGTTTCCTACTGTACCTGTTACACTTACCAGAAGAATCTACCTGTAAATTAAACTATTCACAGAGAAACTGAAAACTTGTGAGGTCTCAGAAGGTATTGCAATGCTTGAATCAGCTGAAATATGAAGAACTTATTTGAGGGATTACAGAGAGACATGCCAAGAAATGCTTTCAGGCAAAATGTGTGTGCTCCTGATTAAGAGCCAGAATTTCTCATGCAATAGCCAAACCAAAAAAGAAGGAAAAATTCAGCAAAATATTTTTAAATTATGTTGGGGAAAAAAAAAACAACAAAACAAAAGCATGAAATAATTTTTCATTTCTCACTTTCTCTAATTTAATAGCCCAAAGTAAAATAAATACCATTTCATAATGTACACGATGTAGGTTATGCACTGTGTAATTACAGTTCTGCTCAGGACTCAGCACCTGAACTGTGCAGAAGTTTAATTCAGAATTCTGGCTGTTCACCACCACTGAGAGACAGCCAAAGCTGCAGCAGCTGTCGCTCACCATTTCCAAATGAGCGACCTCTGACTGGAATTGGTTTTTACAGTCCACTAGACTTTTAAAATATGCAATTTTGATGTTCAATCTAATCCCTTAGCCTTACAAAACAAGGTTGTTTTTATTCCATTTGTACGCCAAGTAAAAATGTAGCCATGAACAGTGGTTCTTCAGAAAATCTCCGTGTCAAGGCAAACCTGTAAAAAAGATTAACATAAAAGAAAAATGCACAAAAATTATAAAAGAAAAATGCACAAAAATATGAATCTGCTTCAGATCAATGCTTGGAATGTAGCACACACAAACCTCAGCAGGAAAAAGATATTGTTTCGCATATTTTCCAGTTTGTTGCTAAGAAACTGTTGCTTTATTTCACTATTGTCATTTGCAGAAAAATTTTGATTGTTCTTTTGCCATTTCGGTCATCTCATTGTAACAGCTACATAAATAAATGTGTTATAAAGGGAAAAGCACTGTATTCTTTCCTGTTACTTGGTTCCCTCCAATAAGATCTAAAATATCAAAAGATTATTTTACAAGAACACAGAAAAGATCCTTAAAATTATTTTTATGTAACATATACAATCTGTAAGATTGCAGTCGTTGTGCTCACCCTTTCTCTAAGAACTAGTAATGTTTTCCTACAGTGTCTAATCTGCTGCCCTCTGTCCAAAAGTAGTTAAAAGCACAAGCAAAAAGACAGAATAACAACAGAGAAAACAGAAAGTGTTGTTTCTCTTCAAATCTCCCAGTTATTTGTGTGAATTTTTTACCTGGCAGTAGGACATAATACCCAACTACTTTACAAAGTTTAAATGAATGATTTTCTATTGTAAAAACTGGCTCTGCTATATTCATAAGAGGAAGCTCATGAGTCCAGTTCCTTGCTATGACAACCATGAACACTGCCTGTCATACTCATGTCAAATATTATATTAAAACTAGCAACTTTTTGTCTTCAAGTATTCTTTACTCATTAGTTGCCATAGACACTTAAGATTTCCAGCCAAAAATTACTATTGGCAAGTTTACTAAGTTTCTTCTTGTGCTAGTGTCCTTCACTTTATTCTTCCTTCTGGTATTTAAAGAGTGCAGTCATATCTGCTCTAATCTTGGATTAAACAAGCTAAGATCAGAATTTAGTTTTCACTCCTAAAACAGGCTCTTCATTCTCCTGACCACCCTAGCAGCTCCCTTGCCATGTGCTGCAGTTTGACTTCTCTTCTCTTGAATTAAGGTGATCAGCATATAGTATTGAAAATAAAAATATCTGGGAAATAATACCTCTTGCAAAAAATTAATATCTGTACAGGAGTTAGTTTACCAAATACACTACACTGGCAGCTCACAGTTAATCTTCTGGTCATTTACAACTGTCACCCACAGTGACCTAAAATTAATTTAAGTCCCATCCTAATGGTATACATTCTCAGTATTAGCTTTAGCTGAATAGTGCTGTACTTTGTATAATACAATTCATCCAACTATTCTGGTTCTCAAGGTCCTTTCAATTTGCCTTGATAACATAATTCCCCTCTGTATGAATAACTGTGTCATCAGCAAATTTAATATTGTATCACAATTACTCATTAAATTTAGTGCACGAGACTTTAAGAAACGCAAGTAAACTCCATATAGCTGATAGGTTAATCTATCAATATACATACAAATCTGCTCCCCCAAAGGAATTTCCCTGCACTTCCCTTCCTCTTTAACAAAATTCTTTCCTCTTGGAGTTCTGTCCTATTCCTTTCTCCCTTATGAAAAATATTTTAAGGTTGTCCAGATAGATTATATGAACTTTATTTTTCTGCCTAGAAAACCAGTTACCCTCTTAAGGGACATGGCCTGATTTCCCATTTCCCCTTGGTTAACCAATATTGACTTTTATTTAATTTCCTGTTATATTCATAACTTCCTTTAGCATTCTTCCCTTGAAAAATACTTTCTGAAGTATCTACTGCATCTGACTGCATTTGCAACCATTCCAAATGTTTCTCTCATATTAAATGCAGTTGTCTTTGCTATTCTTCAATCACACAGAAAAATCTTGACCTTGATAAATCGGTACTTGAAAAAGTCTTTGCTACTCTAACTAGAGTTAAACATGCCAATACTCTTAAATCTCATGCTTAGAGATTACCTTGTTCTCCTGGCTTTATGACCACACTCGCTGAAGGAGGAGCATGATGTCTGACAAAAGGCTTCACAGAGGTAAGTAAGAAATGTATTTGTGAAGTTGGAAGAACAAACAGAGAAAAACTTTAAAAAGGCAGCACAGCAAAGGGGTATGTATTTTGAAATGAGGTTTAACAACAGAGAGTTACTATTCCCATGGTGCTATGCCATAAGATCTTGGCAGTCCTAGAATGGTGTTCCAGAACTTCTGAAAATGAAAACAAAGGCCTTGAGCCTGAGGACCAAGGCTTTACCTTGCTACTTCAGGACCAGCACAACAAGCCTCATCTGGCTGCATGCCAAGAAAAGAGCAAATTTTACAGTTTGCAAAGCACAGGAGGCATCAGGTCCCCCACTGGCCAGCAGCTGCATGTTTTTCAGGTGCACAGTGCACTGTGAGTATTAATATAAATCACAGTACGGTGACATTCTTTTGTTAGCATAAACAGCTATCAAAATCAGTAATTAAGCACAAACTGACATTTCTGCAAGAGAACAGAAAAAAAAAAAAAAAGAGAGAGAAACCAAAGAATTTGATTACTAAGTGAAAGCCTACATCAGTTGCTGACATGCACGTTCAGCTGTTCCTGGTGCTGAATTCAGCTACATGAATCCCAAAATTAAAGGTATTGGTCAAAACAAACTCTGGTATAACTTTCCTTAGGAGAAGTATTCCATACTTTACAAAAAATCAATATATTAAAAAACATATAATGTCTATTACACAATACTGCACAGCAGGGACCAAACCACAATCCCTGGGCTACTGATCTGCAGGAATGTAAATTCACAGCTGGGAAGAACAGGATCTGTTACTAGGTAAATTTCTGTAATGAGGGCATCAAACCCTTCAAGTTCTCCTGGGCTCTCAGACATACTGGCTTAAATAACTTGGAAACTATTGATAAAATAACAAAATATTCATGTACTGACATGAGTTATGCAAGCAAATTACATAATTCATTAACTTATTAATACAGGTTATTATCTTCAATTCACAATTTCCTGGTATTTAAATAACTGTTGATCTGCAGAAGCCCTAGGGGGGTAAAGCAGACCTGTTTCCTTTGTCATTGATATTTTTACTAAGAGCTCACTCATCACTGTCGATAATGGAATTGTATTTACCAGGAGTTTAACAGCTGACTCTCTGCTAGGACACAAAGGTGAACTTCTCATGGACAAAGCCTTGTCACAACGTACCAAAGCCGCTCCTCTTTCAGTCACAAAGGCTCAGGAAGACTAATGTTACAAAGGCTTAGAAAGATTACTGTTACTGTAACACTAAGCAAATGTTTAGTTCCCTTGGTTATCCCATCTCAAAGCAACTCAAATAACCCAATGCCTCCTGCACAAGCATGGCAGTGAGAAAGGTACCACGTCTGTGTAGGCTGTTCTGGAGCTCATTGCTTATTACAAACAGGCACATCCCTTCTTTCAAATTGAGATTTAGGGCCTCTAATTCAGTCCCTCAGTCTAGAAGAAAAGTCAGCTGCACCCCTCACCTGAATTCTTACTGACAAAATCAGAATACTCCTATTTCCTGTAAAAACATGTCCACAATTACATTAAAAAGCATAATTCAACATAATTTGGCAAGTTATTTCCATATTAAATCCTCCTTTCAGGACAAAGCTGGAGACTCTACAACTATGACAGGACATATGATTATACCTAGAAGTAACAGCTAAGAACTCCTCTGTCCAATTTTTTTTTCATTATTTTTATTCAGTGTTAAGTCAACCACACCAGAATTTCAGAGTAATCTGTCTCTTTTGCTTCTGCAAATTTACTTTTGCTACCATGCAGTAAATAAGAAGAGAGAAAATGGAAAAATTGTAATCAAGCTCTTTTGTCACTTACAAATTTGACTCTAAAAAACCTGGAAGGAAAGGTACTTTTAATGAAGGGATGCATGAAGAGTGCTGAGACCCTCCATTAAGGTTGGCATTAGAGTACAATGCCAGTTCCTGCCAGTGAGACAGTCCTGCTGGCCATGGCTGCTCAGTACCACGTCAGTAAGGTTTGATGGTTAAAAGTACCACGTAAAACCCTGCTCCCTGAACTGGCTTCCTGACCATCACTGCTTTAAACTCATCTCATACAGAACATCAGGACCAAGCATCACATGCTCTTTAGCCTTGCTCATGGAATATAAATGGGAAGAAACTCATCATGTTGTGCATTGGTAAGTCATTGATGATTACCTGGAACTGAAACTGCCATTGACAACATTTAATATGCTTATTTCTGCCCTTGGCCTTAAAACAAAACAAAACAAATAGTAGAGCAAACAATCCTCTGTTTTCCCATCTTCTCACAGAAGTAGGAAAGACCTGAAAATACCCAACAGAAGAAGTAACTGTAACTGTTGTTGTAACGGTACTTGAACCTACTGTCCTGGTCTCTATCACCTACAAAGCTCCTGGTTTTAACTCACTCTCCCCATCTCATAGCAAGACGCTCTTCTGAACATCAGCCAACCTTTTACAATAAACAGAAATCTTCCATTATAATTTATGACGTCCTCTTATGGCAGGATACGGCCATGAGGAGCATGGATCACACGACAGGGAAAAAAAAGATCCTTGCTGTGACCTCGGTGGTGTTTGCTCCGTGTCTGTAGCTATTTGCAACTTCTCTCCTAAATGTTACCCGTAACAGTCTTTAAGAAGGGGAGCACACGAACACAGAAGCAGGCGTGAATGCCAGATCTGTGTTACGGAGTGAGCAGTGCCGGCGCTCCCAGCCGCAGGTGCCCCTTCCGGGGCCGCGATCCCATTAAGGCGCCTCTCCCGCTTTCCGCACGGGAGGTGCCGCGCATTGACGTCACGCGGCGGGGTGACGTCACGCGGCAATGGCGGCGCCCAGGAGCGCACGCGGGGAGCGGCGGCGATAGCGGAAGACCGGGCCTGGGCAGGGCCCGCTCTGTCCCTCTCTGTCCCTCCCGGTCCCTCTCTGTCCTTCCCCGTCCCTCTCTGTCCCGGGGCTCCTGAGCGCGGTAAGCGCTGGGCGGGTGGGGGCAGCAGGTGCCCGGAGCTCCCGCGTGTGGCAGCGAGGCCGTGCTGGGCCCTGCCGCGGCTCCGGCGGGTGGTTCTCGGGCCGGGCAGGGGTGGGAGCGCTGCGCGGCCTGCGGGGATTTATCCAGCCATTCTACTTCTATATCTGGAGGTGTTCCAGGAGGAACGCAGTAGGCCTGGCCTTCCTGTTGTATTTAGTTGTGTTATAGTTTATTAGGTTTTATTTTAGCTGTATTTATATTAGCTCGAAGTTATATTTATGTTATTGATATTCTTAAAGAAGAAGTAAAATAATTATTCAATGGATTCCTACTTGCTTGAATATCAAGGTAGTCTCCGTTCCTTGGATTTGAAGGCCTTCTTTTTTTTTCTCCCTCGGTTTCATTTTTAGGTAAAAAATGAAGGCCAGAAAAGGAGGGAGATTTAGATCTTCCTTTAAATCGAAACGAAAAGGCATTGAAGTAGTAGGAGAATGGAAAACTGTGCCGATCGACCCCAATTTATTTGCTGAGGAGGAGTTTCGAGATATAGTGTGCTTGGAAGAACTCACAGAGTACAAGCTAGTAAGTTCTTCCAAAGTGGCCAAAGTGAAAGAGAAGAAGAGAAAGGCTGAGAGTGCTTCCGAAGAAGGCAGTGAGGAGGTGGAAGAGCCTGTCATCCCTCCAAAAAAGAAAAAAAAAGATTTGAGAAGCCAAACAGATAAAGGCAATACTCCAAATGCAGCAGAAATTGATGTACTGGTTGATAAAGAGATAAAGTGTAATGAAATAATTGAAGAAGCTAATTGTGAAGACCATGGACATGTGACTGAGAGCGTGTCAAGCCAAAGAGACGCTCCAAAAAAGAAGAAAAAGAAGGTACCTAAAAACAAAGCTTCTCAAGCACAGGAAGCCCTTCCATCAGTAGCTGCTTCTAAAAAAGTCAAAAACTGGACAACAGAAGTTTTATCCGCCTCAACTGACCAGAAAGCTGATGTGTCTGCATGGAAAGACCTGTTTGTACCTGAGCCAGTGCTGCAGGCCTTGAGCTACCTGGGCTTTAGTGCTCCAACTCCTATTCAAGCTCTAGCCTTGCCCTCTGCCATTCGGGATAATATGGACGTTCTTGGTGCTGCAGAAACAGGTACAGATCTGTGAAACTGATTATGTATGCTGGGAGAATCCCGTTTCTCTTCTTACAATGTCACCCATGGCTGCAAGTTTTTATATGTAGAAAAAGCAGCTTTTATGTATTTTAAGAGCAGAGCTGTTGTCCTTTGCATATCCAGCATATTAGTAAAGTTTTAAAACTTTGTAACTTACAAACATGGGAACTTTAAAGTTGCATCTTTACAAAGCATGCAAAGCTTTGAAGTCTTAATGAGTATTTATGTTTTTGGCAGAAGTCACTTTTCCTGTTTCTCAAACTGCTTCCTGTTTTGGGAATCGTAAGGTGATACTCTGCAAAAGGCAGAATTAATGAAGCAAACAGGATCATTTCTGCAGCATCCAAACATGTGCTCCTGGCGAGGCAAAGCAGAGAGCCAGGTTCCTGTGGAGATAATTCATGCTAGTGTGGAGCAGTGAATAAACACTGGGCACAGTGTTCAGTGTGAATATGACCCAGGTCCTACTCAGAGCAAAACGGGCCCACCCTGTGCTCTGTCCCCCAGCTTTGCCTGTATGTTGTCACCAGCCCTTCTTCCTGTTTGTGCTTAGAGTTACTGTATTAATGATTTGAGAGGTAGGTTGACCATCTCATGCTCAGCTCATGCTTTGAGCATTGCTAGCCTTCATGAAATTTGTTACAGCTCCTTGCTTACTTAATGCTATGAAGTCTCAGAACATAATGTTCCATCAGACTTTGTTTGTGGTTTGTACTTTTGAAGTTTTGTCTTTAGCAACATTTTTTTCCCTAAAACACCTAGGGATAGGAAGCACAACTGGAAGCTTGCCTTGGTTTAAAAGCTTCTTTTACGCTGTTTTCATCTGTTCCAGTTGCTTTATCTCACTGCTTCTCTGTAAAGTCATTTACTGCTCTCGAGCAAGAAAGCATAGTAACTAATAAGATATGCAGTCATTTGCATTTTTATTTTAATTAGAAGCTGTGTTGATGCTATTAGCTTTAGTTAGATTAGAAAGCCTCACAGGGAGCGTTTTTAAAAACGGAACTGAAAATTTAAATGGTGTTTTTGTACTGCAAAAAAGTGCTGTTTTGGCAGTGCTGGTAAGCAAATTCCTCTCTAGCTGCAGAATGGAAAGCATGGTTGGTGGCAGGCTGTGTTGTTGCTTTATAATTCTGTATAACCCTGAGGTAGTAGAAATGTGCTTTCCTCATTTATTTCTTCAGGAGAGAAATCCAGATTCTCTCCAGAGAGTCCATTGGATCATTGTGTTCCTGTACAAACTTGGGGGATGTGGGCAGTTGCCTGTCAGGAGGTGCTGCAACTGGGAGAGCTTGAAACTCTCCAGTCCTTTTTTCTGCATCCTGCAGCACCTCCTAGCATTGGGTCCAAGGGAGGAATGTGTGAAATTAAAGAACTATTAATTTTTTTGGCAGCAGCATCGGGAAGACTGGCAAGATTTTGATATGGCAGGAGATCCATGTGCAAAAAATTGTTGTTTTTGCCGTGGGTCTAACCCTTGCTGTTCATGACTGTGTTGAACTAGTGAGGTTTCTGGTTAAGGAGCCAAATCTATGTGAAATTGTACAATATGGAGCTGTTTAAAAGAGCATGATCTTGAGCTTGAGCTGTAGTACCAAGATATTCTTTTCTCCTGGTTTTGCACGCCTGTCCACGGTATGTGGTTTATAAACCACATGTGTGTTATAAAGATAACATGCCCTGTGAGGTGATAATTTGTTTAATTTGTGGGTGAATCTAGTGCCTACAGACTAGTTCTGATTATCACAGCCATAATCTGTCTGGGTGCAGTACTGACATTTGCACCAGCAAACTGCATTACATTTAATTCAAAATCAGTAGTGTTCTTTACCTTAAAAAAAAAAAAGATATTCTGTATTACCAGAACCTTACTGTATAAGTGCTCTAAATACAGGTTATAAACATTTTCCACTTCAAGTGCAGACAGAAGTCATAAAATGCCTCCCAGCCGTGCAGAAAGGTGGATAAGTGGATATGAGACTTTGCAGCAGCGTTGGTCAGGATGATGACACTGGGCTTACCTGTATTAACTCATTAAGATTCTTTTCTTAAATAGGCAAAATTCTGTGTTGCTGAATGGCAAACCTTTACAGCTTTTTGATATGGATGGGAATTGAGATGAGATTTCCAGAGGACTGCTTTCCAGCAGTGGCGTATTACAGGAGTGGTGAAATAGTGTCTTGTGCTCTGGATGCTGCTTTCATGATTAGTAAACTGCTACATCTGAAAAGCTTAACTGGAGTGAATGTGCCACCAGGCTTCTCCTAATGTCTTTATTACTGACAGATAGTTCAGAAGGGAGTATGTAGCAAGGATGTAACTTGCAGCTGTTACAGTGAAGCCTTGCAATTAAACTTGCTTTTGGCAAGCCCTGTCTCTCCAAAGTGGATTTTCTCTTTTAAATTAGATGTATGTGTTTTGATTATAAAAATGTGATCCAGTGCTAGATCAGGAAATTAGACGGTGGAGTATTTCAAAATACAGTATCTTAGAAATTTGTAAATATGGGACTATAAATTGAAGATGGAAACTAATCCTTCAAGTGCATTCCAGTTTGTCCTTGGCCTCATTTGCTATTCCTCTATTTGGAGAATGTTGATTAGAACTTTCAATTAGGGCATGTTATTCTCCTTATGAGCATATAGTTCTTTAAAAATATATTGACTGCAACTGCGGCTTTTAAAAAACACTTTTAGAACAAATAAATACGCCTGACCTGCTAGAGACTGGAAAAATACCTGTTCCCTAGGAACAAGGGAATGGAGATGTATAAAGGGAACAGGAGAAAAGATGCTACTGCTGCAAGTTTCTGGTCTTCTAAAGATCATGAGTTTGCATCTGTTACAATGTGTGTTTTAAGAACAGTGTGTGATTGGCTGTTGCTCTTCTCATCTTTTCAAATAAATGACTTGTCAGTCTGTGTTATTATTCTTGTTTGTTTTTTAGGAAGCGGCAAAACGCTTGCATTTGCAATTCCAATGATTCACTCTGTGCTGCAGTGGCAAAAATCAAATAACTCAACAACGAGAAATGACAGTGTTTCTAAAGAGTCCCATCAGCATCATGATGAAACAAGATGGAAAAATGAGGATGAAGCAGAAAAAGTAACCCATCAGCAGGCTGAAGATAGCGGAGATGAAGATGATGCATCTTTCACAACAGGCTGTGTGAAAGTGCTGGAAAATGTTGGATTTGATGCCGATGACGAGACACATACTGTTGACTCCCATAAAAAGAGACCTCTTTTAGGACTGGTCCTTACTCCTACAAGAGAATTAGCTGTACAAGTAAAACACCACATTGATGCAGTTGCAAAGTTTACAGGTATGAAAATCCCACAAACCATATTCAACAGCCAGATTAGACTGTGTTTGGATCTTGGCATTGGAGTTGAGCCAGAATGTGTGCCGCACTTTCTTCCATAAATTCATAAAACTGGTGTAGCTTTTGAGGGGTTAGAGTTTTTAGCCACTAATATGTGAGAAATGCATGGAGATTTTTCGGTGAGGTGCACATGGAAATAAGCAGTTAATGTGATTTATTTTGCTTTAGGGTGTGTCTTCCTTCAAATAGGTATTGATTCATATCCTCACAACACAGAATCAGTACTAAATACCTGGCAGCAGCTAACTTTGTTCTAGTTTTGGATAATGTAGGCTATATATAATAATTTCATTATCTATAAAATTTTGATTAGATTGATATTATAATTTCATTTTTAACAAGTATATCAATTTTCATATATACTGTATAACTGTGTTCCATCTCATAAAAAAAGAGAAGTTATGGCCATAAATGTTTAGGATAGATGGCATTGCAGGATTGTCTGACTTACCTCCTGCAGCAGACAAGCCACGGAAGTATTATTGAGTAACATGCCTGACAAAAGCAATTCCCCCCTCTTCCTTTCTTTTCCAAACCATAAGTCAGTACATCTGTTAAGTGAATGGGTGAGGACATGAAACTGTTAAAGATGGCAAGTTTTTCCCAATTCTCTCCACTTCTCCAGTACCAGCAATTGTTTATTTATTGAAGAGGATATGTAGTGCAACACACTACTTTTAAGCCCATCTTCCTTTAGTGGCTGTATGTCCTGCTGTGCTCATCAGTCTGCGTCTGATTACAAGGCTTATTTGAACTGCTAGGCTGAAATAATCAATTTATGTTGTACAGTTCTGATAGGAGCAGTGCTATTTATGTATAAAAATCTGCTGCCCAAGTGATAATATAGCTGCTGCAGCAGGAGAGGAGATGTTTTGATGTGGACTTTCTTTATTGCCTCAAACTCATTTTTGGGAAAAAAAACTGCTTGGTGTTTCACAAGTAGACAGTGGAAGCTTGGATACTGGAAGGGTCTTGCACAGTAGCATTGAGTTTATCATGGGCCAGTGTGTTCTTTGAAGAAGCAGGGTGAAATAAGGGTGAAATAAGCCATGTGTGGAGTCTGCTTCCAAAGATAAACTCCTTTTAGTGCCTCTGCAGACTACTTAAAGCTAATAAGGTCTGTGCTACTGTGCAAGAATCATTATTGGGTGGGAGCATACTTGGTAGGATTATTCCATAGCAAATGAGCAGTTATTTAGCAAGACAAGCATTTGTCAGTCTTGTACTTGAAAGGATCTTCTGGTTATTTTTGACAGAAATATGTTTGTTCATGCAAATATAACTGAGAAAACATGAGACTCTGAAATATGTGTAAACAAAACTAACAGCTGTGAATGTGATTCTTCATGCTGTTGAAAGACAGGTGCACTAATTCATGGCATCTAACTATAATTAATGAGGATTTTTCTGTAAAATTGAGTGCATTTCTATATGCTCAGTGTTACATAAAACCCCTGAAGTTTCCTGACCAAAATGCATATAGTTGCAGTGTAGACTGTTTAAAATACTTCATGAAGTAGATATAAAAACATTCACTGGTAAATTAGTGAAATAAAATCTGTTATTTATATGTTCTAGGCATTAAGACTGCAATCCTAGTAGGAGGCATGGCTGCACAGAAGCAAGAACGTGTACTGAATCGAAAGCCAGAAATTGTCATTGCAACCCCAGGCCGTCTGTGGGAGTTAGTTAAAGAGAGACACCCACATCTCTCGAATCTTCGTCAGCTCAGGTAAAGGTGCTTTTTCAGATAACTGCTGGATACTAAACTAGGCAGCCCTGTATACTGATTTGGTTTATTAACAGATTAAGTAATTTAGACTACACAAGATCACCTATTTCTGTGTCAGTGTTTTATTGAAATGGACATTGGTTATTTTGATGAAAGGAAGTGTCAATTAAAGACAGTAGTAAAAACCTAGTTTTTCCAAAAGAAATAGAAAAGACTACTGTAGCTGCCCCAGCATACCTGGTGTTCCTTTCAGTTTTATATACATAACATCCTTTATGTGTTTAGCAGGAAAAGTTGTTCTTAAATGTATCAGATTTGTATTTAACTGCACAAGTGTATTTTTACTGTGTGTTTTCTACTTGGCAGGTGCCTTGTGATTGATGAAGCAGACCGAATGGTTGAGAAAGGTCACTTCTTAGAGCTGTCTCAGTTGCTGGAAATCTTAAATGATTCACAGTATAACCCCCGACGACAGACTTTTGTTTTTTCTGCCACCTTGACTTTAGTCCATCAGACTCCCACAAGAGTTTTACAAAAAAAGAATGCTAAAAAGATGGACAAGAAAACCAAACTAGAATTGTTAATGGAAAAAGTAGGAATAAAGGGCAAACCCAAAGTAATAGACTTAACAAGGAAGGAGGCTACTGTTGAGACTCTGACAGAAACCAGAATCCACTGTAACACAAATGAGAAGGACTATTATCTCTATTACTTTCTTCTCCAGCATCCAGGAAGAACCATGGTCTTTGCAAACAGCATAGACTGTGTAAAACGCCTCAGTTCTCTCCTCACAATCTTAAATTGTGATCCTCTTCCTTTGCACGCCAACATGCATCAAAAGCAAAGGCTGAAAAACCTGGAAAGGTTTGCTGAACGAGAAAGGTGAGTTGATTCTTAACTTCCTAGTAGAGAAAAAAAGAAATTGCATAAAAGGTGGTGGGAAGAGGAAGCAACTCTGTTAGAGTAGGAGCAGGCTGGGGAAGTTAGCTGAGGTTGAGAGTCCCCTGTTCATGAGCCCAAGATATTAACGATTAAGGATGAGGTTTCACAGTTAAGGCGATGAACTCGAGCAAGTTCAGTGGAAGGCCACCAGGATATTCAAGAAGCACTGGCTCTGCAAGAGAAGAGGCTGAAGGGACTGGGTGTTTGTATTACCTGGGAAAAGTATTTTGTGGGGAGATAATGGCAGCCCTCTGACACCATAAAAAAGGTTACCCAGAAGGTGGACTCAGGGAGGATGAGGAGTAATGGGCTCAAGTTGAAATAAGAGGTTCAGGCTGCATATGAGAAAGGGCTTTTTCTCTGTGAGGACAGTTGAGCATGGGAACAGGATGTTTGTCTTGGAGCTTTTTGAGGCTCAGTTGGATAAAAGCCCTGAGCAACCTGGTCCAGTCTTGCAGCTTATCCTGTTTTGAAGAGGAGGTTTTACTAGAGACCTCCTGAGGTCCACTGGAGCCTGAAATAGCCTATGGTCCCAGAGCTTGTTGCTGCTGAAGGAGCTGTCATGTGCCCTGTTTTCAGATATGTTTTTAGAACTGTCCTGCGCAGCTCTGACTCTGCAGCTCACTGATCCTCTGTAAGTCATTGGATCTCCCTGAACCGTCAGAAAATGAACCACTCATTTGCAGGTTTAGTTACATAAATTAGTATCCCAAGGGTCAAAGTATTTTTGAGCAATGCAAAACAAAGGGTGGTTGTGCCTTTCAGCAGCAATGGGCAGCCAGGGCTCACCCAAACAGACCCCACCTGCCATTTTAGGAAACATTGTTTTGGGTTGTCTTTGGCGAGGCCTCTGGGAGGAAATTCTTAGTGTCATTACTTCCATAGTCCAGAAGCCTCACAGTTATGGCCTGCTGTGAACTGCTGCGTACTGTCTGGGAGTTACTACCTTGTTAACAGATGCAGGCATGGAGAACAGAGGTTGAATTGCTGTGATGGAGCTGCAGCATCCCTTGACAAATGTATTGATAGTATTTGCATAGGTCAGGTGAGGTGTTTTCAGAGACTGCAGATTTTCAAGGCAGGAAAGAAATTTATGAGACCATCTATCATGGCCTTCTGCAGATTGCAAGCTGTAGAATTTTCAATTATTTGTGCTTTGAACCTTGTAGCGATAGTGTATGCAGTCAGATGCCATAAAATCGTAACAAATTTCCATTACCTAAAAGTTACTCGTTTCAGTTGCTGGGAGATGTTTTTAGAACAAAATGTTCCATATCCTAGGGAGAATTTGTCTCTGTAGAGAGTGCTTATATAAAAGAACAATGTTTTTGAGTAGTTCATCTTGTCTAGGGATAAGGAGAAATAGCAATTGTTAGAACAGAACTCCCCCCTATATTTCTAGGTTTTTGTTTACTGAGTTTATTTGAGTGGAAGTTGGTAGAAGATACTTCACCTCCCAAAGCATGTTCTTTAAATAGATAATGTTAATAATGTAATTTGTCTCATCTGGTAAAACTTTTAATAACATGTCTGTACTGTACTGGCAGAAGATCAACTATGTTGTTAATGGTGTGGTCATAGCCCCTTCCTCATTAAATAGCAATTTTTTCTAGCATTCTTTTGAACTGAGAGAGAAGGAAAACAGGATCCAGCAAGGTAGTATATTTATTTATTGAAAACAGAAGAGACTTACTGAAGGCAACATTTGCATTTTTAAATTTTGCTTTAAGAATTATTGTTTCAGGACTGCTCTTGAGGTAAACGGGGTATCATTTCTGCAAGGGCAAACAGAATGCATATGTCCTACTGATAATACAGTATAAACTTGTTTCTTAAACTGCTATGGTAGAATTCTAGGTTGCTGTATTTTATGTTCCTTGGCAAATTATTTACTCTTCAATTTTATGTTCATTAAATTTTGTCACTTTCTCAGCTGTGTCCTCCTGACAACAGATGTTGCAGCTCGTGGTCTTGATATTCCTAATGTCCAGCATGTCATCCATTACCAGGTTAGGCATTTTTAATGTTTTTCCTATTTTGGCTTAATAGCAGTTTTTGCTGATCCAAATCCTGAACACTGTAAAGTTGTAATTCTTGGTCCCGTATATAGTAGAGTCTCGAGTATAGAGATTAAATCATTTAACTGTCCTTAAGTGCTTTGTACTGCAGTGACTGACTGCAAAACTGGGTAGCACTTTATAAATGTGTGATTATGTACCAGAAATATGATCCTCCTTGCTTTTTGCTTATCTTTGATATCCAAAGGTGTCAAATTACTCAGTCTAATAACTCTTCTCTGAGGACACACAAAGTATTTTCCTGCTCTGCAAATGAAATGAGAGATGGTCAGAAGTTAGGAGAGACTCACAGAAGATTACCAAGGAAAAATCCTGAGATTTTTGATTTCCTGAGAATCAGAGAACACAGTGTGTCAAGACATCATCTTTTACATTACTTTCATCTGTCTTGTATGCAGTGTACTGTGTGTGTAAAACTCAGTGTTCTTTGGCAGCCTCTTGTCCCAGGTGTGCCAGGCTGCTGGCAGCTGTCCCTGGCCAGCTGCATGCAGCTGCAATCTCTGAATTCCGGCAGGTGCCTCGCACTTCGGAGCTGTACGTGCACAGGAGTGGCCGAACCGCCCGAGCTGCCAGCGAAGGCCTCAGCCTGTTGCTGATTGGTCCTGAGGACTTGATAAATTTTCGGAAAATCTATAAAACTTTGGAGAAGAGTGAAGAGCTGCCATTTTTCCCAGTTGATGCCAAGTGCATGACTTCTATTAAGGTAAAGAAGCAGCCTTTTTGCAGCCTGAGTAGTTGCTTATTTATATTACTGATATGATAATGCCTGTCATGTTCTTTCCAGGTTTCAGATGAAATTTACTCTTGAGCTTCTGGTTTTGAAAATTAAGTTAATTACTTTATATTTTTTAAGCAATATCTATGATTTCTTCTCAATAACTGGCCCAAGAAAGGTGTTCAAACATAAGCATCACTTATGTTTTTCCAGAAACAGCATAGGGAAGCAAATATGTTTGGTGGCTGTGGTGCTGGGATGACTCTGCTAAGTCAAAGCCTCGTATGTTAGGAATGTAAGCCTCTGTTCAAAAGCCTCTTATGTTAGGAACAGACTAGAGAACAATAGCAGCTCCAGGGATATTCAGTGGTCTTCATCTGCCTCTTCCCATCTGAATATTCTCATCACTCACTTTTCCATCGGAAGTTGTGAGTTGTCTGCTTTTCTAAAAGCTCCTGTATTGTGAGGCCACAGCTGCCATTGAACCCTGTCAAACTGAGTGTATTTCCTTTTCCTAGGTTATTGCCCATTTTAAAGAGGATTCAGTGATTCACTAACTCACAAGATAGGCAGTGGTTAGAATTTACAAAACAATGTATTTTAGAAAGCATCTAGTCACTGCAGATTTTCTACTTCTTGAGTAAGAGACTATTTCATGTCTCAGCGTTCTCTTAACAGTTTGGATGGTCAGTCATACACAAATGGGACATATTAAAGTACTAGATTTTAAAGGAATCCAGCTGGTGTAGAAATGTCAGAATACTGCACAGTCATTGAGAACAGGGAAGAGTGCAAGCAGTCAAATAATGCAGTAGATGTCTTTCTCATGGTATTCTGATTCAGGCTTACCTAACTGGATTAGACTGAGCCTATGGTCTACCCCAGTGGCAACAGCAGTATCCTCAGCTTGGGAAAAATGACAGCAAGTTTCAAAACCCAGGCTTGCTGCAAATAGGGTATTTCTTTCAGGAGATGCAGCTTTTGGAAAGAGGAAAGAAAATCAAATAAATGCTTCCACTGATTCATTTTTTCTCCTCTTGGTAGTAATGAAGAGAATGTGATTTCCACCCCTATATCCTCACTGCCCCCTTCCACCCACTAAATGTTTCTAATTACTGAAAGAAATCTGTTGTTTTGAAGAGTGTTGCTTCAGAGGTTCCTTCTGTGTTTCTTGATGAGTAGTTCTTGGCTCTTATCATGCACTGTCGATTAATGGGCAAATAAATATTGCTTCTCCACTTTCCTTTTCCTGTCACCATCTCACAATGATCTCTTCTATCTGTAATAGTGCTCCTCTCCCCAGAAGAGATCTTTGTAATTGTAGTTGCAGGACTCCAGCCTCGTAAGCCCTTGCAACAGTCAGGTCTTATTTACGCTTAGTCCTGGGTGTAATCACAAAGTCATTGTAGTTGGGCCTAATAGTGCTGCTGGTTCTTTATGTCTGTCCCAATGGCACACTCCTTCCTTCCTTTTGCAGCCTTCATTCAAGTTCAGGAAAAGTCTCAAGGGGTTTCACACTTGAGAGGAATAGAATTGCTGAACCAGAATAGACTTAAGGAGGACTTAAATTTTACAGAGATGGAAAAGCTTGCTTTAAAGTTCTTGTAATGATACAAGAAGTGACTGACTTAGTAGTCCACTGCAAGTGTTACTACTTCTCTGTCTCTGTGCAGTAATTGTAATTACCCTGGCAGTCCTGGCTACTGTCCTTACTGTGTAGCACCTGACTGTTCAGATTCCTGCATGGGTTTATGCAACTGCGGGCACGTTCCAAAGAGCAGAACTTCCTTCTGGTTGGTTCGTATTTACTCTTAGTGCAGATTTTCTTTCCACAGTAAATTAGTTACTTGTTTGGCCCAGCTGGAAGCCTACAGGTCTGATTAAGTTTGCTGGACATCTTTGTTCCAGCTGTGTGCAGCTGGGAAGAAGGACAGGACATGCCTAAACAACATCCAGGTGCCTTCCTGAAAATATGATTTGTTCCTTCCATGTGGCCTGCAGGAGTTTACTTTCTTCAGAGTGTAATGCAAGTAGTGGCTGTTCCTTACTGCTGAGACTAATAACTCTGAGATCAAGCTGTACTATATAAGTATGTAACTTGGAAATGATTGGTATCTCGGTCATGGTTTGTCCTTGGTGTCTCTCAAATGTTTATAATGTTTCATTCCTAGAATGTTGAGTTAACATTCAGGTATGTTTCGTAGTTCAGACATTTTACAAGTCAAATTCTATCATGGATCTAAGGAAGGAAAACATTAGTGAATGATGATGTGTTTATTAGGTGGGACATCTCCTGGGACATGGGTAGGGAACTAAAGTGTCTCTGCACCCCAGTTGCATTGTAGTGAATGCTCTTAAACACTTACTCTGCTAAAGTACCCCACATTTAAACCTGATCATAATGTCTAAATGTACTTTCATTGCAGGAACGGATGAATTTGGCAAGGCAGATTGAGAAGGCAGAATTTTTCAACAGTCGGGCAAAGCAACACAACTCCTGGCTCCAGCAAGCTGCAGATGCTCTTGAGATTGATCTTGATGATGACATGTTGATTGGCAAGTAGAAAATAACTTTTCATGGGTATGCTCAGTAGGGCCCATAGCTCTGGTGTCTAGAAGAAGTCTCACTGTGGCAGAGAAGCTTCAAAAGCTGCAGGGCAGGGATGGGGGGGATGGAAAGGAATGTTGGTGATGTCAGTAGTGTTTTCAGCAGAGAGTGCTGGAGCTGAGGGAGTGAGGTGTGACAGTTCTGGCAAATCACAGACGAGTCTACGTGTTGTAGGACACGAACTGTTGAGCTTCTGGCAAGCATTTCAGACTAGTCTAAGCAGCCCAGTATGTCCTGATTGAGTCTTGTCCCCTCTTGTCATAGAGAAGGCTGTTCCCACATTTCTGCTACTCTCTCCCACTCTCTTGTAGTCGGGCATCAGGACAGGAGCCTGACAGCTTTGTGTGGGAACACCCAGGAAGTGCTAGGGAACACCAAATATTATGTGAGCCTTAAGTAGGCTGAGCTGTGTGGGCTAAATGGCCAATACATATATTGAAGTTGATGAGGTTTTTGGTGGTTTGTTAGAAGTAAATAATTTATTACATTTTTAAAATTAAGTATTTTGCAGGCTGTGGCTGAGAGAATGTACAGGGCTGTACAACTGCAAGTGGCTATTAGCTCAATGCCATGAGGTTCTGCAAAGCTTAGATGCACTGTAAAATGTCCCACTGTGTTCATATCTTGGGAGCTGAAGGTATGATTTCGTACCAGTTCTTTGAAGGCAGGCTGAATAGGGTTGGTGCAAACACCACTTCAGATTAGACTGGCTCTGACCTGTTAGCTGCTAAATATGCCAATGCCTTAATTTTGAAACATGTTTAGATTAATGTCTTTCTTTATTCATGCCTGGACTAGCTGGTTCTCAACCACTTTGCAAGGAAACACTAACCATCTCTGTCTAAATTGTTCATGAGTGCTTTCAGATAATTAACACTCTGCTGTCTTGTTTTGACTTAATCTGAGTATGCTGTGCTTTGGGATGAGTTTCCAAACAGCACATCCAGTCCAAGTAAGTTGTGACTCTCAAGTGAAACACTTTGTAATTGCCACCCAGAAACTTGCCAGGTTTATGCTTTATAGTGTAGTCAGTCTCTAATTCTTGTGCAGTTTGTTGGAGACCAATTAAACTCCCAGTCATTCCTGCCGTAAGTGAAGTGCCTCTTACATAGTTACAAATGGTTTAGTAATGTGCTTTCAATTTTACCTTGATTTCTTTTTTCTCCTCAGTTCAGTCCTTAGCGATGGTTACTCAGTGGTCAGGATCCTTCTCGATCTCATTACCTTGTGAACAGCCTGGGTGATATGAAAGTGTCATAGATGTCTGGGAGTTGAGAGACCTTGTTAGAGAGAGAAAGCTGGGGTCAGCATCTGCCCCTTTCACTACAAAGGCCTGCAATGCTAGTGTTTTCCTTCTTGTAACATTCTGTATCTTTGATTTCTGCCCCAAGGAAGAAAAGCTAGTGAGCAAGAAGAAAGCCAGAAGCAAAAGATGCTGAAGGGGATGAAAAAACAGCTGAAACATATGTTGTCCCAGCCACTGTTTGAAGTTCTTATGAAAACCAAGTACCCAACACAGTCTGGAAAACTACTCTTGCCTCAGACATCAGTGGGCATTTCAGCTCTAGGTGCTGTGTCTAAAAAGCAAGCCAAGAAGAAGAAATCAATAAAATAAAATGAGATAACAGCAAGATCATTCAGTGTGACAGAAGCAAGGACTATCCTCATCAAGGCTGTCAGTGCTTATGGAGTAACCCAGCTAGAAGACAGACTTTATAAGGACGTTGCCTGTGTATTGGTTGTGCAGGCACAAAACAAAATGCTGATTTAAAGGGCTCAATTAACATCTGGTTAGTTAGTGCTGAGTCTTGTCTTGGAGCTTGGTTTTTTATGTTCTTATTTTTTTCTTAAATCTCTATATTAATAGAAGTTAATTAGTTTTCACATAGTTCTGATAATTACTCCATTTTATGAGATGGGTAAGAGTTACTGGGTGGAATTCACTGTGGGCATACTCTAATGATAAAACTTGATTTGAATTTTAATATCTTTGAAGGACAGGGGAAGGTTGGCTATATACAGTGCGAGTACAGTCTGAGCTGGTGGTAGTGGGAGGTTTGGCTTTTACTGCCTCCAGCTCAGTGTGAAAGGCAGAAAATACAGATAATGTTACCAGTAAGTCTACAGTTCTGATAATGGAAATGTCCCAGTTTTCTTTCTCCTCTGATAATATTTCTCTGTTCTGTTCTCCACCAGGTTTAATTCTCTTAGTCCTGTGTTAATACATTTTGAATGTGCAAAAAAAAGTTAAGGTGGCAATAGGCCAGAACTGACCTTGGGAGGTATGTAGATTTCTGAGGAATAACTGTTGCTACTCAGTGTTTTCTTGATTAATGTTTGAAGTTAAGCCTGTATTTGAAAACATGTTAGAACCATGATCTTTGCTGTAATGGAAGAGATGATGTTTTGAAATATCACTTTTGAAGATTGCTCTATGATGATTGTGCTTTTAAATAATTTTAACCTGATCTGGGCAAATATCTTTAAAACTGTTTTTAAAAATATGTCAGAAAAATATATTTTGAAATTTTGTTAAATTATATCTACCTAAACTCCAAAGCCTGTGTCTGTTTTCAGTTAGTTGAGATTTCTAAATCCCTCATAGTTGATGCTGTTTACACCTAGAAGGCAAGGAGAGGGAAAAACATCCAAAAGATAAGACAGTGGAATCTGTATTAGTGGGAGGACAGGTAACCTTCACCTGCTGGCTCTGATTGAGGCTTAGTTTGTGTTTCAAACAGTATGGAATGAACCAGTGTCACTGCCATGACAAGAAGCACCAATTTACTCAGCTACTCAGGGAAATTTGTCTGTGGAGTTGGGTGCCCCCTCTAACCATTGCTAGATACGTGAGAATAACAAACTATTCTTTCATCTGTGTAAATTATTGAAGCCCTCTACCTCTGGAGGACTTTTCTCTTGTTTTCATGCATTACTGAAGAAGAGCTGTGACAATGTAATCATAAGCATACAGAGTTCGTCAATTATGTATGAGATTTTCCTTGCAGTGCACTGTTTGTCTTGTGCCCTTGGGAGCAGCAGGGGAAGTTTTGGGAGAAGAGATTGTAAGGTTCTGTTTCATGTGAGGGGACACATCTATAGAGTTAATGTGGCATCTGAAAAATAAAAACAATTTTATGATGGTTTCTTGTAAGGAAGGCTAAAAAAAGGAACTGGAAAAAAGTAAGCATGCCCTCATGTCTTTCCTGTGCCATTTTAGTCAGACTCTGACATTATGAAAAGGAGACTGTATTGGTTTTGCATCCTGAAGGGTTTGAAGACCAGGTAGGCCTTTTTTGCATCTTATGATGCATTTCTGTTTCCATCAAAACAAAATCAAGGCTGGATCCTGACAAGAGAGCTCAGCATCTCCCTGTCTGAATCTGCATGAGTTTTGGCAGTTTCTAATTCTATAAGAGCATAAGAACTGAAGTGGGGGACAGTGAGAGTAATGTTATTTCATTTCTATCATTGCTATGAAGCTTTTCAGCTGCTGTTTCCCTGTGTTTAACAACCCAGCTCTCACATGCCCAGCTCTCACATGCCCATGTCTTGCCAAGTCTCCCTAGGATGGAGCATGGCACTTGTGCCCTCCTTGCTGCCTTCATAGAATCATAAAACAATGCCACCATGCCCATATAGCAAAGTGCCACATCCATTTGTTTTTTGAACACTCCAGGGATGGTGACTCCGCCACTTCCCTGGAGAGCCTGTTCTGATGCTTAATGGTTCATGTTTGCTTATGGGACATGCTCTGGGGCTGGTGTTCTTCTCCAGCCTCTTGTGTGCTCTGCATGAGGTCTGCTTAAATTTACTGATGCTGCACCCCCACAGGAGCTAAAGTGGAGCTTGGACCCTAAAAATATCTCAGTGTCTTAAAAAGAATACTTGTCTAGAGCTCTGAAAGCTGTCTCATGGCTGCCTGTTTTGCCTCATAATTGTCTTACCAGGATACCCTGAGTCTTTTAGCTAGAGGAAAAACCTTATTTTCTTTAGCTAATTTAAAAAAATTGTTAAACCAATAACTGAAAGATATTACCATTTAGCTGCCCAACTCCCATGTAAATGATGTTTCTGCAGAAAGAAACGACAATAAAGCAGAATGTTTTCTCTATCTCTGATTTGCGTATATACTACTGGTGAAAATGAGGCATGAAGAATTTTGCATCCAGTCCATATGGGCAGTGTAATCTTAGTGTTTATCAAATACGTAGTGTCAAATGTTTTCTCTAATGCTCTGCTGGCGCAGCAGTTATACTGATGCCTCAAACCAGTATTCTCATGTTTTGTGGCATCTTATGTCTGCTGAAATACCTATAAAGGATTTATTAAGTCTATTTAAGCTGTCAGAACAACTTCCAAGTAGTTTAATAAAAGCATGACTTCAGCAGAGTGGTGGTAGAGTACGAGCTGATAAAGAGCAACCAGTACTGCCTAACAGAAAAGTGAAACAATAGCTTCTGAACCTTCATTTTTATTTTCTGAATGCATGGGGCCAGTTGACCTCATCCCTGTCTCAGAGTTCCTGCTCTGTCATACTCAATAAAGAAAAGGAAGGGTCCCTGCAGTTTAAGGCATCTGCTGAGGAGATAGTTTGGATAGGATCTCACATATTAGACAAGAGCGTTTCCTGACATTCCCCATGCCTTTTCTCTCCTTCCCTGTATGTTAATAAAACAGCAAACTAGCAGAGCAGAAGCTGGAGCGGTGCCTTGCCATATGCCACCAGCCCAGGCACAGGGCTGGCCATGTGGCACAGGGGAGGTAATTCACACCTTCCTGAGAGAGGGCCGGGTGCCACACACTCACTGCAATTAGTCTGTATCGAGTCCCTGAGGGGAGAGGAGGTAGGAAATGGACAACTTTGACAGCCTCACCTCACACAGCCTGACACAAGCAGCAAATTATGGTAAGAAAGTTGTGCTTTCCTGGGTGTTGGAACACCCACTGCTTTGTCCTGTGCTAGCAGGATGTGTTTTTTGGGTGCCTGAGCTATTCCAGACTTTTTGATGAATGGCTTGGTGAAGTAAGGAGCTCAGAAGACCATGAAGTGAATGACTGATAATATAGCAAGCAACAATCTGTAAGTAATACCCAACAGTCATCACAGAAAAGTAGGATGTTGTCAGTGGTCATAAGTTTGGGAAGTAGAAGGGAGGCACGAGACACAGGGACTCTCTTTAGGAAAATTATGCTGATTCTGTAACCCTCTGTAGATCCCCTATATAGCCCCCTTCTGATAGTCAGGAAGATGTTGTCTCCGAGTGTTTCAGCCTGTGAGAGATTTTCTATTTCAGCTTCTTTTTGAGAAATGTATTGCAAGGCTTTTCGTCAAGTCAGTCATAGGCTCCTCCTCTTGGCCTCCCAGAGTGAGGAAGAAAGAGGAAAATAATCTGTCACTTCTGTGGCAAGTTTAATGGCCTGGGGAAGCAAATGAATAAGAGCTGCTATGCTTCTTTGCCTTGGAGTTCAGCAGTTCTTGCTGTGAAACTGGAAGAAATTGTAGCCTGTTTCCAAAGCAACCAACTTTAGATGGTACAAATTGCCAAATTTCTGTAGGTGAGAGCTGTGCTTACAGAACAAAAACAAAAAACCTGGCTTGGAAAAGCAGAACAGGCACTAGAAAATGGGCTTTAGTACCACTGGGCCAATTAAAGATCTGATTATTTTTTATTATTGATGTAATATCAGTCTAATCACTAGTGTGGATGGTTTTTTAGAAGTAAAGTTTATTTTTCTTTGCTCATGGCAATATCTATAGCAGTATAAGCTGACAGGTGTTACGGATTTACACACACTGGCCATCTTAACAGGGTGCAACCCTTGGATCCTGCTGATTCATGTCAAGCCCAAGTGAAGGTTTCCAGCCCCTCTTTTGTTAGTTCTCAGGTTACAGCTGTGTGCCTCTGGAGAGGGACCATGCCCGTCAGCTATACCCCTACCACCCATCCCCCAGTCCACACATCACTTAATTCTGCTCAATGCTCTCTCAATTTCTTACCGGTTTTCGCTGTTGCTGGGCTGTCCTTCTTAAGTTACAGCATTCTCTTGGAATGGTCTCCTTTGTCCTTGCATTCTAGAAAACCAAAGGAACCAAAACACAAATACAATGAGGAGTTTAATACCTGAACTGGAGTAACCATTCTTGCATTTTAAGGTATAGAAGAGGTTGGTCATAGCAGGGACAGAGGTGGCAGATACAGCTAAATGCCTGCCAAACACAGAATATTCTCTGCTGGTGGCACAAAGTATTTCAATAGCCCACTGCTCTACTCCTAAAGGCCATTTCAAAGCTACATTTCAAGTAATTTTATCTTTGAGAGTCTTATTCATTCTTTTCCCCTCTCCTAAGGACTGTGAATGATACTGAATGTGCAGTTACCACTATGTTCCTAAAATTTTATAGATGTTGTTTAGTATTCCTGCTGGAAAGTGAGAACCTCTTGCAGGTTCTATGCTTTCAGATATTCCATATCTGGTAAGGATGTTTTAATCACTCCCACAGTAACAGTTTTCCTGGTGGGAAAAGCTTTTATCAAGTCTGAGAGCTGATCCATGTTTACCAGTGCTCATAAGAAGCATGTCAGCATAACCACTTTGAAAATGGTTAAAACAAATACCATACTTCAACCTTGATTGTGTTTTGTGTTGGAAAACTTTCAACATGTGAGACGTGAAATCACAATACCTTTCATTGCCATACATATATTCTGGGGACTGCCCACATTTTTTCAATCTGGTTAACAACTGCTATCATTTCTCCATGTATTTTATCATAAAACCACTTAGCCAAACTCATTAAATACTTTCATGGTAGAATAGGTTATCTCCCAATAGTCCAAATTCCAGTTACATCTTTCACAGCCTCCCAACTTTCCCATCAAGCCCATTCTTCCTCAGTAACCTATGCATATATTTGGGCTGGATTACTGATCTCTATCCAGCCATCAGTAGAGGGAGTTATTATGGTGGCACACTTGTGAGAGGTTGTTGAACAACAGTTTTAGTTGCTTTATTTGCCAGTTCATTATTTGTTCTGCTTTTACTGGACCCTTTGATTTGGACAGTGCACCACAGCAATTTCCCTTGGAAGCTGAATAGCTTTCAAGAGCATTGAGATTTCAGTTCCATTAGAAATATACTTTCTTGCTGAGGTAAGGAGCCTTCATTCTTTCCATAGCATACCCATAGCATGACGCACTCCAAAAACTTACCTAAGAGTAAGAATAAACACTGCTGATGTCCCCACCAAGTTGCTCATGCTAACACAGTTAATTCATCAAGGCTTGTAGAGGTTCTGCTTCAAGTACCTCTGGCTTTTTCACCACTGCATAGCCTACATACAATTTTCCATTCATGTAGCACAAAGACGTGTCAGCGGTTAGGATTAGACCTGAGTTCTCTAGAGGCTGATTCCAGCAGATCTTCCTGTGTGCAGTTGGAATGAAACACAACCTTAGCACAATTATGATGGGGCTCATCATCATAAGGAGCAGGCAGTAAAGTTGCTGGACTCAAAACACTACATCTCTTCAAAATAACATTATTATCATTTAAGATAATTAAATTATTTTAAAGAGTAGTACTGTGCCGTTTGTGGGGACGCTTGCGTAGCATATTGCTTCAACATCAGTTTTACTTGATGCGGGACGTTCCGGGTTGAGGGCGGAGCCGGGAGTGCTGCTCTGCTGCTCCCTGTGACAGTGGCCGCTCCCGAGGCGGCGCTACCGCGCAGCGATCCCCGCTGGCTCCTGAGCCACGGGGCGCCGGGTGGGCCGCACTTCTTTGCGCCCGCTGCTGCCTGGCTCTCACACTTAGAACTAAGGATTTGGAGTAATTCAGCAATCCCAGTGCAGGAGCAGAAGCTCCTTTCATACTGTGGAAATCCTTTCCTCTCTCTGGACTCCACTGTATAGGCCTCACTCCCTCTGCCTTTGTAGCTTTCTCCCCAATATCCAGGGTGTGCAGTATGCTACCGTGCCTAAAAATACACACAGTATCTTTCAAGTAATCTTTAAACAAACTGAAGAATAGAGCAGGAGAGCCAGTGAACTCTTGGAGCAGGAGGGCCCATGTTAGTTGTTGATTTTTCCACATAAATATAAACAGAAGTTGGCTGCCTTCTGCTGCAGGAATGGTAAAACCTTGTAGTCCCTGGAGGAACCCCTACCCCAGATCGAGCCCCTCGGTTATACCTGTACCTCTCACTTCTCAATCCATACATTCAGTCACTTAATTCTGGTCAGTGGGCTCTTGATTTCTTATTAGTTTTCACTCTTGCTGGGCTGGCCTTCTTCTGAAGTTACCTCATTCTCTTGGCATTGTCTCCCTCCTTGTCCTTATCTTCTTCATTTCACTCACATCTGCTGAATTTTGCTAGTTCTGTGTTAGCAGCATTTATTTTCTCAAAACATTTGCTCTCAGTCAGCCCTTGCAGCCTAGAGCTTCAAGTGTTTTTGTTACTAGTGCTAAGCAATTAATGCTAAATGAGTCTATTCAGAAAGAATAGTTAAATGTCTTCTATAACACAAATAAGGTATAAGGTGCAGTCACTATTCTTTCTTATCAAGTTACTTCTAAGCCGGCTCAAGTGAGGCCATTTCCATCATCACAGTTCTGAGACGACTTCACAGTTTTCTTGGCAAGTTTAAAAAATTGTGAGAATTAATTTGCTGAAATATTTATCAATAATTTTCTCTCTTTTCCTAGGTCCTCAAAATTTCTTAAGTTCCAACTGGAAAAGAAATTTATTCCTACACATATATGCATGTATAAACATGATTTGAAATAATGTCTCTTCCATCACAGAAGTTTTCAAATGTCTATTTTCTAATACATCATTCAACTATATATGTGTATATACATGCACACAGTGTGACTTCTTAGCTAATTGAACTATGTAATTTTATATAAGAAAAAGTATTATAATTTTCTCTGTTCCCCTTGGAGTTCTTTGTTTCATTCATTTAAAAAATGATGTATATGTTTACCAAATGGTAAATTAAAGTGAACTGGGAAAAGTTGCCATTACAGATTTCAAAAGAAACAAGAAAATTTCTATATTCTATCTCAACTAAATCTGAGTCAAAAAAGTGCAGCTTCCTTTAAGCCTTGAAACAGCATTCCTGATATTATCTTATCTTTTTTTCTTCCTGTTTTCCATACAACAAAAATTACATTGATTTATTGGCAAAAAAACCCCCCNCAAAAAAACAAAACAGGAATGAAGACCTGATATTTGGAGATTAAATTTATATTTAATAAACCTAGGACAGGACCTTTGTTAAGTAAAAATTTAATGTTGTTTTCTTCTTTTTAAAATATGATCAGTGTGAGCACAAAAATAAACAGTGAGTAAATTTATTAGGAACTTTTTAATTAGAAAAAGGTACTGCCATTTCTGTACACAAAGGAGCTTTTCTGTACACAATAATCTTGGTGTTACCCATAACCAGGGACAACTTCCTCCTTTGAATACAGAAAATGTTTGCAGTTGCCATTATAGAACATTCAGATTTTACTGCAATGTCTTGTTATTTAAAAACAAAACCAAGTAACAAACCAAAACCCTAGACTGGGAAAGGTTTATCTATTGTATATAATTGAAAACTGTCTTTGTTATTCCTGCATTTTAATTAAACTGTTCCTTCCACAGATGGTGAAACCAGAACTCAGTTCATGATGAATTATGAGTTAGGAAAGAGCTGAGTTATGGTGAAAGAGCAAACAGCCAAACACTGATTCCACTGCTGGGCAATCAATGCCACAAATTAACATTTATGCTCCTTGGTGTACTTATATTTATGACCCTTTTATGTGCTCTGAAAAGCAAGTCAGGCACTTGTATCTATGGCACTGTTTCCCCAGCAGAGGACAAATGGACAGGGCACAGGTACACACAGGGCTGGTAAAAGGGCCGTGCTCTACACAACAGCCAAAGCAGAGAGTCAGTGAGGAAGCAGTTCAAGAAAAAAAATTCTGTGACCTTGCAATTACTAGAATTTCATGCTCTTCTTCTCTGCTTTATTTTTAAGCTATTAGCATAACTTTTCAGATGAGTTAATGTAAAAAGTAAACACTCATTTAGAAAAAATTATTAAATACTTCAGAGTGTGTGGAGGGAACTAGATTTGAGTGACAGCTTTATAAGTGGTGCTTGCTAATCCCTGACAGATCTCATTAGTTACTGATCCAGTACTATTAATACAGCCAGAACCACCAGATGCAGACCAGGCTGCTGTGTGCCTAACAAGCATTGATCAGAAGGTTGTTCACACCCCCTAAGTCAGAATTTGTTTGGGTGCCAAGTCATCTGCCACTTTAAACCCCTGTTTGTTCAGCAGGCTGCATGATGCCTAGGGGACAGACAGGTATCTTCCTCTGTTAATATCTGGTGACTAGCGAATACCAGGCATTTTGTCTGTGTGCCCTTTGCAGAAAAATTCCATGATCCTTCAAATCTTTTCACAAGTTTTCAAGGAAACCATCAAATTTGAAATGCTGCTGCTGTGAGTAGTAAACAGGTCTTCTCTCTGCTTTAGCCACTGGTTTTATCCATCCTGGCAAATCTGATAGTACATTTTTCCCTACCCAGCATGAAATTTAAAGTAAACAAATTCCATTTGGTGTTGGATAATGAAGTGCATAGCACATTGCAGCAGTGGATACATTAAGAGGTAAAGCTGGTACAGTGATTAACTCCTGTACAGGTTTCACAGTTAGGTGTTTTGTGGACATACTCTTTTGTCCCATGTACAAAACTTCACCAGACAAGCAGTGGTTATCCTCCTTGTGGAATCCTGCCTCCTCCTTGCAAGAGGAAAATTAAATCCATGAAGTTGAAAGGAAGAGCCTATTCTATCCTTTTTCTGCTTCAGCATCTTGTATGTCAAAGTCCCTCACCACTGCCTGTAGTTACCACCCATCTTTTTGCATTGCTTCTCTAGGCATTATCACTATAGAAATCCTTCCCTTTTTATATTTGTAGTCTTCCTTATACTTATTTGTTCAGTTATTGTACTAAAGCCAAATCTTGCCGAGTGTTGTTGCATTGCAGAGATGGAGAATACAAGGAGGGGTCCTGAAAGATGATACTCACATCAAAAACATCTGTTGTCTCTTGTTAAATATTAACAAGAGACAAGATTTAAACAAAAAACAAGATTTAAAACAGTAATTGCAATAGCATATTGTTGTTTAAATTCAAGCAACTACAGCTAGGGAATTCCTACTCCAGGTGATGTATATTCCTTCAGGGTCTCCCTCTTTCAAGCAAAATGCTCAGTACCTGTCTGTCAGCCCATCTCTGAAAAGAGTCTGTTCCTTAGCCCTTTTCCCAGTATGCAGGAGCATGCTGAGAGAGGGATTAATCTTGGCCTTTCTCCTGTTAATCCAGCACTAACACAATAGCTATTTATATTGCCGGAACTCTCACATTTTATCTCCTGGACAGCTAGCATACCTTGAAACGCTGGCTGCTGCTCCCATCATCCTCCCACTGACAATGACTGTGCTTGTGCTGGTGGCTGCTGGCCTCTGTCAGCACCCATCTGCACCTCCCACAGGAAAGAGAACCAAAATGGGGCAGGACTTGGGACAGATCAAAGCATTGACAGATAAAGAGCAAGGAGAGATTTTCACAGGACAGTTAAGTTTTGTTTGAGATCTACAACATGGCTTCACCAGCCACAGCTGTAATACAAGTAGGAGAGTTTCCCAGAGTCTTGCTGATTTCTAGAAGTATTACCTTTGCTCACATTCTGTCTTATTTTCTGCATCTGCTCATTGTTCCTTGGTTTGTGTCCAGCAGGTGATCCTGTTTGTTAGCCAGTGCTGCAGCCTTCTCTGGAGGTGCAGCTGCAGCAGTGCTCAGCTTAGCATGCTACTCACCGTGTAAGGATGGGATCAGCTGCTCAGCCAATAAACACTGCAGTCTGCCTGGGCTGTCTGATGCTTTTTTCCGATACACTGAGAGCATCGTGTGGCACTAAAGATGTCTCAAGCTTCTGCATGTACCTACCAGCTTTGGCGCGCTCTTTAGGTTCCCATCAAAACATCAGCACTGTTTGCAGTTTTACTTGGTAAATGACTGCTTCTGCCCGTCACAAGCCTGCTGCCTGGGTCACTCTCCTGTCTCCTGCAGGAGGCAGCAGGCTCCATATTTCAGAGTGTTCTGATTCTCTGCAAGCCTCAAAGGACTGTTCTGTAATCCTTAAGCTTTTTTGTATCTTCTGAAGCCATACAGATGTGATGTCAGATATAATGCTCTTTTCTATTGGATTGGAAAAAGAATTCAAATTCTCTTCCGACCCAAACTGTTCTGCAAGTCTTTGAAATATAACTGGCCAGCATGTATCCCTGGTGTTTAAAGTCACAATGGCCACGTGTCTATGGATGCAATAGAGCCTGTGCTGCTTCTGTCTCAGATGTATCTTCACCCAGCTAAACTCATTAGCCATAGCCAGCTCACCCAGACTGTCCCCCGCGCACCAGGGCGGCTCCGCGGGCCGTGGGGGCAGTGCGGGCCATGCGGGCAGTGCTGGCCATGCGGATAGTGCGAGCCGTGTGGGCAGTGCGGGCCGTGTGGGCCATGTGGATAGTGCGGGCCGTGTGGGCAGTGCGGGCAGTGCTGGCCATGCGGATAGTGCGGGCAGTGCTGGCCATGCAGATACTGCGGGCAGTGCGGGCCATGCGGATAGTGCGGGCAGTGCGGGCCATGCGGATAGTGCGGGCCATGCGGATACTGCGTGCCGTGTGGGCAGGGCGGCTCCGCGGGCCGTGCGGACCATGCGGCACCGCGGGCGCTGGGTGGCAGCCACGCGCTGGGAAAGCAGGAGGCGGCCGGGCCGGGCCGGGCCTCCCGCATTCTCCTGTCCGGGAGCCAAACCGGGGCCTCCGCGGCCAAAGCGGCCTCAGGGACTGTAACCAGAGTCATTGCGAGCCACCTGCGCAATTCCCTCCCCTCCCTTAGCCTCTGAGGGAGGTGTCCCTGGCCACGTTTACGTGTCTGTAAATCTTCCTGCTCTAAGTTCACGAGTGAAATGAGGAGCATTGCAGACGGGTATTTGCACTGTCCCTTTTATTTGGCCCAAACCTGCCGGTTTCTGGTAACTCATTTGTCTCAACGGCAAAGATGAAGCAAACTGGACTTAACCTCATTTAGGTTCTCAGAATCTTTCAGCCATTTTGTTCTTGTGCCCTCATGTTCATCTGGGTATGTTTAGGCCCGAGGATGATGATGATGATTGTGGTTGTTCCTTATATCTTCCCCAGTGAAGCAAGCTGAAGGAAACTGAAAAACTTCTGAGTAAAACAGTGGTGTGAAGCAAGCAGATATGGGTTGAGACAGCAAAGACTGTCATTGTGTAATCAAATGGGCAAACATTGTCCCAAAGCTGTCAAGGCACAGCAGTTCTGGATTGTTTTCCCCATTTGCCTCCTGCCTGGAAAAAGGACTCTAACACTTCTCACTTCTGTTCATAAGTAGTCTCAGCAGACATTTCTGGTGGGTTTCTCTTTTAAAAATCTTAGTCAGATGCTTCAATCATTGGTACTTACACTCTGTAGACTCCTAATTGTGATGCTCTTGCAGTCTAAGACCAGCTCTCCATTTGCACTTGTTAACTGTTTGTAGATTTTTGTAGGGCAGCAGCAAGGCCATGGGAATCTGGGTGTGTGCAATGGGGTGCAGTGGGGCAATCCACATTGAGATTTAGCTGTTCCAGTCTCTTGGAGAAAACCCAGCAGAGGGTTTTCTCCAAGAGACTGGAGCAGCTTAATCTCAATTTGTTCAAGTGAATAATGACCTGGACTAGGTTAAATCATGTCCTTGCAGTGGGAAACAGTGAACAGCTGAAGGGAGGAATCTTGATGGGAGCTGGAGCAAGGTGGTGGGGAACTGTAAGTGAGGAATAGGAGCACCTTGTTGCCACTGCCCAGCATCGAGGTATGCCTGGGGCCGGTGCAATTCCATTGCATTTAACACTGCACAGGTTAAACAAAGGTGCAAAGACGAGGAGCAAGACATTTCTGAGTTTTGTACATTTAATTGTCAGAGCTCCTGATTTCCACCGGAGAAACTATGTCATGGTAGAATGGGCATAGGCATCAATCTGCCTTTGCAGGTCTGTCACAGAAAGGAAGACCACAGCAGCTCCAAACATTTGGCTTTCTTATAGAAAAAAGACTCAGTGTGGCCTAAAGAAAAAAATAAGATAAAAATTTTTATGTGTTTATATAGTTTTAATTGAAATCCTTCCAAGAATTTTGGTAGAAGAGAGAAAGCCAGTGAAAATGTTGCTGAAATAGAACGTTTCATTCAGTGGAAAATTCTGATTTGATTTTTGAAAACATGTAAGACTGCCGTCAAAACAGGAGCTGTCATGCCACTGAAAAGTCACATTTTACATTTGCAGCTGTCATTCTTGTCTAAGGGCTGAGATCTGAGGGGACTCCTCAGCTTCCTTTCCCTGGGAGGTGCTGGCAGTGCAACTTGCCAGAGAGAGGGTGATCCTGGCCTCTAGGAAAGCTGAAGGACACAGAGAGCAAAGTGCAGCTCTAATCTATAGACCCTGTGACTTTAATTTTACAGGTATTTACATAACTGTTTTAGTATTTCAAGGGTCAGTTTCATTTTCTATCAAACTCCACAGTTTCAGGAAGTCCTGCTTACATTCAGAAGCAGTTCCAGCATTAGCAGTGCCTGTAAACAATTAGTGAGTTAATGAGATTTGTCACCCTGATTTTTTAAGACTTTCTAAGCCTTCTGATATTTACATTTTTATAAAGAACTTTCTCACACACACGTTCTGTAAACAATTCACTGTTTTTGCATTCCTTCATGGAGGAGAAGAAATTTGATGGACTGTTGGTCTGTCCAGTGTCATTTGAGAGGTGGCACTGTCACCCTCTAATCCACTGTCACTTTTGGAAAACTATAAAAGATGGAGTCAGAAATAAATCGCCCTCTTTTTCATCTTCACCTGAGAGCAGCACGTGTCTGTGTTCTTTCATGTCCTATAGCAACAGAGATTCACTCCAGAATTGGTGCATAACAGCTTTTTCTATGTGTCTGATGCTTTGTTCTCTCTTCTGCACACTGATAAGCATGAGAGACCCACAAAGCAATTTTGGGTGGGGACACTCCAAGAGAATGGGCCAGGAGAAGGACAGAGGCAGCCAGAAAGTGTAGGAAACATGCAGTCACTTTTGAATCTTGCTTTTTAAGTTCTAATTAAGCTGATCACATAATATGTGGTGCTCTCCCTGGTAAAGAAAGTTTTGCAGAGCTCTGTGGCACTGCTTGTCCCTTCCCAGCAAATCACACTGTCCCTCAGCTGACTGAACTGGACAGAGTTACTGGGATCATGTTTCACATGCACAGACTGTTCTTCAATCATTTGTCTTAACACATCAACAACAGGAGCACCCGTCTTCCTCAGGTCTTTAAACACATTCTTATATTCTTCTTTATTTTACTGTATAACCTAATTTGCAACTGGTTGATCTCCTGACCTGGTCCTGGTTGGTTTTACAGATTCTTGTTATATAGGGGATGTCTTTTAATGGTTTCTAAGATGTGAATTGAGCTTTGATAATTATTACTTATCAAATAATATCAGCTTCCAAGTAGTATTGAACTGAGCCTTCAATACTAAAGGAAAAATCCATGTCCTTCTCCAAATAAGCACAGGTGATGTGGTTTCAGTGATTTTGCTTGGGGTTTCATTTATATCTGTACAAACCATAGGAGTACTGGTTCATTCTGGTCTTTAGCCATACAGCAGCACTATATATAGTAACTAAGGTATCATAAAATCATTCAAAAATCTAAGTGTGGAACTTAACAGAATCTGGGGTGACTGAATCAGGTTGAGGGAGGTGACTCTCCCTCTCTATTCCATTCTCTTGAGACCCTACCTGGAGTACTGCAACCAGCTCTGGGGCTCCCACCATCAGAAGGAGATAGACCTGCTGGAGCAAGCCCAGAGAGCTGATCAAGAGGAGTGGAGCACCTCTGCTATGAAGACAGGCTGAGAGAGTTCAGGCCTGGAGAGGTTGTTCAGCCTGGAGAGGACAAGAATCCAGGGAGACCTTATAACACCTTCCAGTACCTAAAGGAGCTGAAGAAAGCTGGAGGGGAGCTTTTTATAAGGGCATATAGGGATAGGACAATAGGAAAATGGCTTTAAACTGAAAGAGGTCAGAATTAGATTAGATACAGAGCAGAAATTAATTCCTATGAGGCTGGCGAGGCCCTGAAACAGGTTGCCCAGAGAAGCTGTGGGTGCCCCCATCCCTGGAAGTGTTCAAGGATGGGACTTTGAGCAACCTGGTGAAGTAGAAAATGTCCCTGCCTATGGCACAGGGAGTTAAAGGTAGATGATATTTAAGGTCCCTTTCAACTCATTCAATTCCATTATATGAATTAACTGCTACATCACACCTTTTTTAAAAGAAGGAGTCATTATTAATTTACCAATGGACTGACTGGACATGGGGCTGTGGCACATTTAGAGAAAAGGTGTTACTTTCATCCTCTGTGTGATCAGAAGAAATTTTATTTCATGCATCATTCAATGCAGTCCAGTGGCCAGTGCAGGTCCACCCAGCCCACTATCCCATGCCATCTTTACCACACCCCCGCTGGAGGGCATGGGGGGACCAGAGACAAGCCTCTCACCACAAGTGCCTACCCAGGTCTCTGTCATCAGGATGAGAGGCCATATGACATCTCATGGCAGTGCCTGGGCAAGAGCAAAGTGAAGGCAGTTGCAAGCCCTGCTTCTGCAGCTACCCAGGGAGCAGCCCAGGCTTCACAAGGTGAGGGGGCAGGATCTGCAGCACAGCAGTGGGACATTTTGGAGAGCATATGTGAATCTGCACTCTCTGCTCTGGACACAGATCCACACCTGCCAGCCAAGGCACCAGTGCAAGCTCTTACCACTACGTGCCTAAAAGTTGGCATCCTTGGCACCAGCACCACTCTGCTGAGTCTGGCAATAAGCATGGAGCATGAACTCAGCTGTCCCACAGGGCTTTTACTAGCTGGGGATAATTTTTCGTGACTCAAGGAGGGCTGGTCTTGACAAGTGGTTTGATGCCAAAGCTATTAAAGCTGATGCTACCTTTGGACTGAGACGAAAGACAAGGGGTTTGATGCTGGATTAGAAAGAACTTTATGCTGCCTGCAATGAGTGCCTCCAGCTTCATCTGCTGGTGAGTCACTTAGTGCCTAATTTCATGACTCTTAGGAAACAAAATTTCACCAACCAGCTCTTCTTTAGAATGAACTCAAGGGCTTGGCTCCCTGCAAGCTGGTGCAAAGCAGTGTCAGATGCTTCCTTTCCAATTTCATAGGATTTTCTAGCAAGCTTGTCCTAGTGTAGAGATTTGGCAGCTTGCAGGAAAACTGAATGGAACATGCTGTTGTGCCGCTGGAAATCCTGGGTAAGGTATTCATCTGGCATAACCCAGTAGAGCCCCTGTGTTCCACAGGTAGTGAATAATTTCTCATACAGAGTGATGGATGCTGTGATAATACAATGCAGCGTGTGTTACTAGTCGGTACCAAAGTACTGTCATGAAATCAGTGATTCTGGGTTTGCATCTTTCCCTTTCTTGTTCCTCCATTTCTCTTCACATCTTCTAGCCCTGGAGAGCCTCTGGTCGTGCTGCCCTCCTCTCTCTTCCCCCCATGACCTGAGGAGCCCCCCATTATGGGAATGTCATCAAGCAGGGAGTGTAGGAAGGAGGATGAGCAAAAGAGAATTGCACCCCACTCTCCTTTTGTGGCTTCTGGTGCTCTTGGAGCTAGTGGCTTGTCTTAGCCTTTGAATAATGGACTGAGAAGGGCACTGTGTGCACTGGAGAGAGGGGTGAGGGCTGGTTTCAGCCCAGCCTTGTTCAACTCCAGCTTCAGGGAAAGTTTCAAGGGACTAGTGTAAATCCAATGGGTGCAGTGAGCTAGTGAAGAGCTAGTGTGGGGAAACAAAGAGGCCAAAAACCTCTGAACCCCACTGGCCTCAGCCTGAAAAAATTCTGAAGTATCATGATATGATATTGACACTGTGAGTGATTCCAGTAATGTCTTATTTTTTCCCAGAGAAGAAGGAATTAAAATGAGGAGTCCTGCACTAATTTCAGATTGGATGCCCTGAATCAGAGTGCACCAAAATGCACATTAGTCCCACTGATTCCCATCATGATCAGTGTAATATCAATATTTTCTCTCATCAGTGTATTTCCATTATGCAGCAGTTAAATCTGCTTTTACAAAGTTGGATTTGCAGGGAAAAGAAATGAGACCATTAGAAGAAGAGCTAGTTAGGAAAAAAACAGTTGTCCTAATGCTGAGGTTGCTAATTTTAAAAGCAGCAGTACATTCATCTAAAACAGTGCTATGTGGATGCTTTCCACTTATTCTCCACATTGTGTTATTCCTTCACTACCCACTGGTAACTTGTTTTGTGTCTTCTGTGTAGCATCTAGCACAGAGTCGGTCTCCAACGCCAAATGGTAACATTCTGTATTTGTCTGTGTCACTAAGTGTATGTTACGAATTTTTTCAGAAGTAAATTGTAGTGATGAAAAGGAGAGAATTCCTATGCAGGAAACCATTAAATTCTTTAAGTACCCTCCTAATCTAAATGATTTGAGTTCAGTTCTGCTCTCCTCAGCCTGTGCCTTCACCATACTATTGTCACAGGGCTGTGCTGTCCCTTTCAGGCACATGCTGTAGCCCGGAATGCAGGCAGAGTGAATCACAGTAAGTGAAGGAGTCTGTTTGTGTATGCTATTAACTAGTCCTGGCCAGCACTGGGATTACTAATTGTTATTAGCATATACTCCTTTAGGGTTTCTTGCCCTTGCTATGAAATGAACAGACTAGGTCCATAATCTGAGATCTGAGACCATAAAGCTGAACTGATTTCCTTCTTCCTCTTTATTTTTGCAATGTAAAATAATTGCTCTTGTCTCAATAGGACCAGGATTTCAACTGAAAATTGAGAGACCCAATGCAAGGTTCAGAGTTAGACCCAAAGGGGTAACACCTTGGGAACTGTCTGGATGCTCTTCTTTGCCCTTTCCTCTGACCAAGCACATCTCCATGTCTCTGTTATCTCTCTTAAGACAGGATTATTCTGCTAAACCCCTTTAATGCATGGCTTTGGAAAAGGCTGGAGGAAACTCTTGAACGACTGATGGAAAAACCATGGCACTTCTCACTTTCTAGAAATGTCCATAAATAGCTAAACTTAGGCAGTCTCCCAGTGGATTTATTTGTTCTAGCAGATTGCATGCTCTGTGGCTTTCTCCAACACTACTCTGCTCCCCAGGTTTACATTCCCAGGGGCTGAATCCTGAAAAAATCAGTTTTGAAGAACATGTTGTGACATATCTCAGCCAAAAAGTACGAGTCTCCCGGTCTCAGCTTTATGGCCTGTCTGTTGTCAGATCACCTAAAAGGAGCTGAATCCACCAGCACTGTTAGTTTTGCAGACTGGCAGCAAGATGAGACTTAGTAACATGCTTTGTGCAATGTGCACACCACTTATGCATAGGTGCATGTGCTGCTGGTGATATGTAATCCTTTTTAGCACATTTCTCCCAGTATGTCTGTTGTTTAAGGTATTAAAAAGCGAGAGCTGGAGAAATATTGCTCTTTGTGAGGAAACTGAAGCATGGCATGTCACCTTTTCCCAGTCTCTTTGTAGCTTTCTGGTAGAGCAGAGAGACAGTTTGGAGCTCCTTGTTCCTGGCTGTTTGTACTCCTGCTGTCATCAGCAATGCTGCTAATCTGAGGGGTGCTGCAGTTGCCAGAGTGCTTTGGTGAGCAGGGCAGTTCCCCAGAGGTTTAGCTGACATGGGAGTGTGTGTAGTCCTCATGAAGGAGTGCCACAGATGTGCCAGACTCAAAGTTTGTTACTCACCTGCCTAATGTTGAGGCTCCTTGCCAGGGCTGCTTATGATGGGGTATCTGGCAGCATCCTGACTTTCTCATGGTTCTGACCCGGCACAAAAGCCCTGTGTGAATTTCTGCCCCCTGCAGAGTTAAGGATTGCCAGGTTCCCAGAAAAGGCCATTCTTCTCATGCTGACAGAGCAGGGCTTCAGCCCAGTACAGATCTCTTTGTGAGATCCTCTCTTTCTCCTGGCAGCAAGCCAATGAGACCTGTGCTTTTGTCCCTGTCCCCATTTTCTCCCCTTGATTCTGGCTGGCCTCGTGCAACCTGCTCACCTGCTGTCTGTAATGACCTTTCTACTGGTAGTGTTTAGCTCCAGCTCTTTTTTTTTTGGTTTTTTGTTTTTTTTTGGTTTTTTCCCACAAGATGCTGCCCTTCTTCTGGAGTGGGAAAATTGACTCATCAGCATCTGGATGAAGAGAGCAGGAAGCTGACCCACTGTTGTGCCTCACACTTGCAGAGCGACTGCTGGCTCTAGTGGCTTCCAGTTACCAAAAGGCTTTCTTGGTGACTCCAAGAGTCTGCAAATTTGCCAATCCTGCTCTGGGGCTGGGCAGGGACAAGAATGGGCTGGGCTGCTCCACAAGCAGCAGGGCTCTGCACTGGGTGGTGCAGCTCTGTCCTTGCTGACAGTACCAGTTCCTTCTCTCACTGTCAATACTGAGGTAAACCTCAAGCAGCTCAGGCATCAGCACTCAGCAATTGCTGAGCAGAAATGTCAATAATGAGATTAGTGCCACCTGGACACAGCCCACGCCTAGTGGGCCCCACTGGAGCCTCCCTGAGACCTGGCCTGGAGTATTGATTAGATCCAGGATGATAATATGAGGTGACAGGCTTTTTAGGGCTTCTTTCTCTCCCAGTGAATGCATAGTTTCTCAATTTATCCCAATTAAAATAATAAATAAGGATTATTGATTGAACCAAAAATATCATAAGTATTCTTTTAATCATAGAAATCAGCCTCAGTAGCAACATTTTGTAAATATGTGTTCAAAACAAGCTTCAGTCACCGTGTTTGTGTACCACCGTGGCCTGGATTGCACTTGGCTTCCTTCCAGGAACCCACTTGATATCCATGAGAGATTCCAACAGGGATGGTATCCAGACTGTGCAGTGGCCACTCACACCACTCATTTGACAAAAGGGATTTTTTTCTTCCCTGTTCAAATGAGGGAGATATATTTTATATTTATGGTCAGCAATAGCTGAAGAAATGTTCCCCTGTTCAGTGTTAAACATGAGTCTAAAGAATTCTCTCAAGAAGATGAAATTCACCACCACAAAGCATTTGATTTTTAGGTGGTGTGACTTGACCTTAATACCATCTTATAAACCATAAATAACCTGCTTAATAACATTACAATTTCTGTGGTATCATGTTCCCATGGCCTGGCTTCAGGGTCATGCTGGTTTATTTTTGTGGTCATCTGACAGGATGACTAAATTCTTTGTCAGGGTCTGGTTTGTTGGTGAGTCTTGTGTTTCCTTATGGTAGCTCCTACGTGGGTTCCCAAATGTTCCAAATAATCAGTAAAGGACAGAGGGAAATGAAACACAATGTGGATAGAGGTGCCACCTACCATCTATCACATATACATTATGGTCCTTTCATGGCATGGTAGGAGCCAAATCCTACTGATGTACGGACTTCTTCCTGCAGGATTATCAAGGACTTCTCAGGGAGTGACTGCACTTTACAAAGTCCACGAAGGACCAGGACCTCTGCATAACAACCTAATCTCACTTTTGGGAAGTGCATCTAGTACTGGGAAGTGGTTCAAGATGACTAATTAGGAGCACTTGTGTCTCAGCTCTCAGTTTGCTCGCCTCTACTGCATATGAAGGTCATCTCAACAGTGAAGAATTCCAAAAATGGAAATTAGGAGTGATTTGTGCTTGTGAGTTTTTTAATGTGGGAGTTTCAGACTTTCAGGTGCAACTGCAGATTTCCCTGCTACTTTGAAGAGTCTTGAAATAGACTCTTCAGGAAAAAAACACACCGTCTTCTTTCCCATCCCCACCTGAACAGGGGGAATGCTGCTTAACCTGCTGACTCCAAAGTGTGAGCTAGACTGAGAGGTGAGAAAATTATGTAAAGTGCCTGTGCTGGTGAAAGTCTGACAAAAGGAAACAACCCTGTTCTACTCAGAGAATGTGAAAGGTAAGAAAACAAGGCAGATGAAGTGATTTCGTGTCAAAGTTTTGTCAGGGAAATGAATGGGACTTCATACCTCTTCTACTGAGGGATTTAAACTTCTAATCTCAGGGAACTTGTTTTCTGTAAAACATGGTGATAAGGACAGAAAGAAGGAAAAGTCCTCCAAGTAAAATGTTGCTCTGTCAATAGACAATGAATAGAGTGGGAGTCAAGAGTGATCCAAAAAGGAAATCAATTCATTGTGAGACTTCACACCAATGAGTAAAATGGGTTTTTAAGAAAAGCTGTTTGGTTTTGATTTTGGCTTGGGTTTTGTAGGCTGCAGATTTTTGTTGTTTTGGGTTTTTTTAATGTCTGCATGGGTACTTCTGTGTCCTTTAAATAGGCCACTCCTTCAGACAGACTTGACCTGACAGTAAAAGCAAGCCAGTGACTTTTCTTAGCTCAAGGTCTAAATGTTGCCAAGAGATAAACTATTTATAACATTAACACCTGACTAGGTGCTAAATAGCTCTGGCTATTGGTGAAAAATTATCGCTCCAAATTACAACTGGACTGGAAATCCAAAGACCTGGAATGCTAGAAAGGATTCAGGTAGGATTTAAGATACATTTAAAAAGGTGTGTTTAATATATCTTCTCTGAGGTTGTGTAATTCAGCAGGATTATGGAGTGTGATAATGATAGACAGGTTTTTTACCTGTATGTAAACAACACAACAGGGAATTTATTAGAAAGAAAATCACCTAAGTGTTTAAATTCAGCATTAAAACACAAATGGGTTTATCTACACCCAACAAGCCTTCTGCAAGCTGGATCTGTGTTTGAGTCTCCACTGGATGGTGGCCCCTCATTCTAGCATAAATATTCCCCTGACCCCGATATATTTGTTATAAAAGCAAGAGAAAAAATATCAAAGCTTGTTGGACTGATTTGCTTGTTTGGAGAAGCTGACAGAGCATAGTTGACCTGAGACATAGTGGGGAGGAGTCAGGGTGTTTTCATTTTATAGTGTAATAAAAGTTTCAGCATATCACAACCCTCTTGCATGGGGCTACAGGGGTCACAACCAATTTGCTGAAAAACACTGAGCAATAAAACAGTCTGGAGCCTCTTCTACTGCAGCTCTAATGCCCTAATAAAGAAATAGAAATAATCAGACTGTGTCATTCACAAAAGGGCAGAAGTAGAATTTCAGACCTGTCTCCCATCCACATTGCTCCCATGCAAGCATGTGCTGCAGAGCCATTTTAGGGCAAGATGCACAGTCACCTGGAGAGAGGGAATCCAACCATAGTCAAAACCCAAGTCCTGGGGCTTGATGTACCTGTGTGGTTTGAGAAAAGTGCTGAGCAAGGCCATATGCAGGTTGCAATAAGTCCAGGCAGTTTTCTTCAGGTTGGCCTCACCTGAGCATTACATGGTTGTGTGGAGCCAGGAGCAAAACAGAATTAACAGCCAACAATGGAAATGGGAAACAAGGAGGTCAGGAGGCTCAGGATGCTTATAGTCACTTTGAGTCCAGTCTGTGCTTGCAGGGATAATGTAGTGTAGCAGTCCAAGCATCACTGTCCACTTCTGCAGGCTCAAGTTGCAGGTCTAAGTGTGTAAGAGGCGTGCTTTAGAGCCCACCTTTAAAAGCAAGCTCAGCAAGGCAGAAATTAACCAGACACTTTGTGAATCCTTTCAGCAACTTCATGTCAATTCCTGAGTGGACACCATCAAGTAATTGTGGTGATGCTGCTGAGCTGCGCTATGCAGTCCTGATTTACTTTCTTCCCAAGCACAATTGTATTGGGAAGCTGAAGAATTCTGCCCCTTGTGCTGGTATCAGCTGGAGGAGTTTGGGCTCCCTGTTCCCAGCCATGAGGCAATGCAGATCCCAGGGTCAAACTGGGCTGCTGCTATTGTTGAAGGGATCTGTCTCTCTCACATTCTCCCTGCCCTGTGACTGTGCTGACCAGGCACAGACGCTCAGCCCATGAAATGAGCTCCCTGCTGTTCCTGCCATCAGCTGCCAGGTGCACCCAGCACAGCGCTGCACAGCTAACTGCTGGTAACCAGACCCAGCTCAGGAGCAAACTGAGCAGAGCCAGTTGCTGTTATTACAGTAAAGGAGACAGCAGGTGCCTTAGAGTAACACTGTCAGGCAAATTTTTTTTCAGCAGAAAATCCTTCATATACTTTGTATTTAGCAATTTTCTTCTCTAGCTGTTGCAGCCTGCAAAGAAAATGGAGAAACGCACAAGACAGTTCTAGAAGAATTAGTTCAAACAGCAAGAATAAAAGGTGTTGTTAAAGGGACCTTTTGGTGTCAAAGGAGCTTTTAATCATTTTATGCCTCATGAAGAGAATTTCTATGATGTTGAAGGAGGATAAAAAACAACTATCCTTTGAGGAGGAAATCCAGCAGTTCTGACAGTTCAGCCTCCTAGTGGTCTCCTGAAAAAATAATAAGTATTTTAATAACCATAATACTTAATAATAGCAAGTATTAATGTCCTGTGCTACTAGACATTTATGAGATCAACTCCCAAATACTGCATGCAGCGTGCCCAAAAAGCTGATTCGGACCACACAGGTGCAGTAGGGAGATCTGAGCAGAGCAGGGGAGCGGAGAGCCTGGCTGGAACAACAGGAACTTGGCTGGCTCACCGCTACTGAGAAAATATCCCAGAGTGGATACCAGTGCTTTCTATAAATAAAGCAAGGGCATAACTTCAGGGAGAATGGGGAGCTGAGCTAAAGGATAGAGTTGGAAGCAAAAGAAATAAAGGACCATGAGTCATTTGAAAAAAGTATTGTAATCAGTGGAAAGAGGTTTTGAACAATGTATTACTGGGTGTAACAGGAGCTGGGGCTACAGTCATGTTGGACACCATCCCTTTGCATTCTATCCTTGTGAGTTACAGCCTCTTGAAAGCCCTGTAATGCTGAGTGTGCCTAAATCACTTAGCACTCTCCCACAGGCATCAGGAGCCTCTGGGGAGCTGCAGGCCCTGTGTCACCACATGCCCAGCACTGCTCAGGATGAGCAGCTTCATTCATTGTTCATCCCTGAGCCCCATCAAAAGTGGCTGATCACCAGCTGATATCCTGGGCATTAAACCTGGAGAGCTTCTCATCATGGTCAAGAGACTCATGACTAGAGGAGGGAGAGAGAGTGCTCCATCACCCACATTTTTTAGGCAGCTGCTTTATTGGATAAATAGGCTAGATAACAGAGGTTAATCCCTGCTGACTGCAGAAGGAACCTGAGCTCCCAAATTTCAAGACCCTTTCAGTTTAAATCAACATTTGTCTTGTCCAGCTCAGCTGTTCTTGAAGCCTGTTAATGTGTTTCACTCAGATTTCCTTGCTCCTTTTGATGGGTCTCAATATATTCTGAATGAGGATTGTGCGTGTTTATTTACAGCAGGGGACAAGACCTAAAGATGCAATGAGTCCCTTTTAGCACCTTGCTCCTATTACCAATACTGCAATGTCGTGCTTATTTATTTTACTAACAGAATAGATGAAATAACTGACATGCAGGAGGCCAGATGAAACCGTGTGCAGACAGAGGCAGCCCTGTGTTACACTCTGATATTGTGGCAGAGTGAGCTTAGCCCCACCCGATTCTCAATTTTCAAGCTCTGCTACCAGTTTATTTTTCTCTCCCTCTGTTATTTCATTTAATTCTGTTTCTGCTCGGTAGTTTGTGCTGCCTCATTTCCTTTTCTCACTGTTAGTCTTCAAAAAATATATGAAAAAGATAAAAGCTAGATTCTGGGACAAGAGAAATTAAATACTGCATTTAACAGGTGAATGAGGCACTATATTTCCTTTCAATGCTATTCCTAATTACAGAGTTTCTGTTGAGACAACCTTATCTAATTATTTGGCCAAGTCATAAGTTCAGTGATGCTAATGCAAATTAAAAGGAAATAGGTTGCATTTGTTGGTGTTATAATCAGGTTAGTTAGAAGAGAAGAGGTCAGGATGCATCTACATGTCACTAGTACATCTGTCCTGAGCATATTCGGTGCAGTGATGGCTTGAAAAGATATTAATACAATTTTGAATTGATAACAAGGAAGTTTAATATTCTGATTTTTATACAGACTGATTGGTTTCAGAAGTAATTACAGGAAATTTGTAAAATTGTATGAAGCAAGGTAATTTCAGTATTTTTTTGTTATTTCAGCCTATTGTTTAGGTTCAATATTAAGTTAAATGGATGTGTAACATGAAATCTGATGTATTTTATTAGATTTTGTTTTTTTAAATGAAGATTACACTGCATACTTGGAAACAGATCAAGAATTTGCTTCTGGAATCAGACCTTGCATAAAAAATACCAGCTTGCTGGTAAAAAATACCAGTAAGATGTTTTTCCTAATACAGATTATCTCAGTTGGTCAGAACATGGTGCTAAATAATGGCAAGGTTTTCGATTCTATATGGGCCATTCACTTAAGAGTTGGATTTGATGACCCTTGTGGGTCTTTTCCAACCCAGAATATTCTGTGATTCTTTATTCTGTGATCCTGATAATAGCAATGATATGTGGTACCTTGTCATGACATAGAGCCACACCGCTCTGCCTGGTAGTGCATGATAGCAAAGATGAGGAAGGGCTGTGTTGAGACAAAGAAAAGAGTTTCTTCTATTGCTCTGGCATCAGCAGTTTCAGTTCCAAAGGGTTTTTGGTCTGAGTGTTTACAGAGATGACTCTGAGATATTCTGCATATAAAACGAATGGGTGTTTTTATAAAAATATATATCCATGCAGGCAGGGCTCCTTATGAGGATAAAGTGGACTAAATACAGACTGAGAGAATATAAAACACACCTGTCTAGCTTCCTGACAAGTTGGTGCAAAGATTATAATATAGGATTGCACACAGGGGCCAAGCAGCAAATACATGACATCATCTTGCGCAATGGAAAAAAGTGAGGTTTCCAACAGGAGTATTCAACACAGAAATCACCAACATGACAGCCTTTGTATTGCACCTTACTTTAACTACACTGTTGAACCCCAAGTATTTGATGTTTTATAAATCTGGGAGTCCAGGTCCTGATAGGCAAGATTGACATGTATTTATTAGTATAATTCAATGTGATGGTCTTCAGAATGGATCTTTCAGTGTGGATGGATGCTAAACAGCTCCTGAAGATTTTCTTCAAATGAGATGTTTGTCCTACCACCTCTGCAGAGATTTATTCAATGGGCATGATTGTTGGAATATCTGAGAAAGTACCTGGTCTCATAGGGTATACAAAAAGGAAAATGAGACATAGGCTGAGCTACAGATTTTCCACTGGGCACAGAATTTGTTCCAGGATTAGTGCTGTACAGAATGTCTTAGATGACCTTATGCATTTCATCCTTTCCATAGCTATAAAGTTTGGAAGTCTGGAGTGTTTTATTACTGGGGATGAGTGTCTTTGAAGGCAAACTGCAAGACAATGGTCTTGAAATGTGCAAGACTAATGGGCATGTCTGGTATGTTGCTGATTCTTTTGGGAAGATGTTCTATTGGAAAGAACTGCTGTCAACGCATGTGGGAAGGACTGTTCCTCTTGAACCTTTTGCACCATTTTGAGAAGGCTGATGGACAAGTCAGCTCAACTTAAACAGCAAGGAAGTAGGTTTGTGCAGCAGCTTAGAGCAGATAAATGCATGTATTTGCCACAGCTGTGTGCTGTGTAAATACATACCGCAGTGGTGGGCACACTGTGGCTGAGGGATGGATTAGATGGAGTCAATGCATGAGCAGCAGCTGCACATACCCAGTTTCCCAGGTCTGTCCTAAGCTTCTCTGGGGCTGAGTCAACTAGCTGTGCACATACATGTCCTATTATGCATGATGTTGTTCTCTCTTTTTATTTTTATGGATTCCATCTTATTTTCTATAAATTCTGATTTTGCAGTGATGATCACCTCACTGTCTTCTACAATCTCCCTTCCCCGCTGCAAAACATTTAACTTCAGTCAGTGCCTACTGATGTCATTTCAGTTTGCTTTTATGTTCTGGGATACCACCCATAAATGAACAACACTAGGTATACAGATAGAGCGTACATATAGAGGTCTTCATGTGCACAGGAAAGTTACTACTCAGTCATTCGGCTGAGCAGAAAGGAGCCACATTCCTGCCACAACCACAGACCCTGTTCCCCCAGCAGCCTTAGCCATGGCCAGGCAGAGATGGTGGCCAGGTGATCCCAAACCTCAAGGCCTACCCTGGCAAATACTGATTCTGCATGCCACTATGCAGAGACCTGCCAAGTCACACTAACAATGTTATCTGGGAAAATGTCCTTTCCTTGCTGAGTGTAAGACCTTGGGGGAATTTTCAGCCTGAAAGCTTCTAAATCAACTGCAAAAAATGCAAGATAATCAGTTCCGAGGATAGCTTCAAAATACAAATGCTACAGATAGAATCAGAGGGCTGGGGTTAGACTTCTTTGATTTTTTAGAAGGCATTTGGGTTTCTTGATGCTGTCCTTTTTTCACACAGTTCCTAGTCCTCTCTTTGCGTCTGTGGTGCAATTGTGCATAGTTACTGCAGCATGTGCAGAGGTACACAAATTTTATCTATTTTTTTTTAAACTTCCTCCCAATGGAAATTGTCTCAGCAGTTTTAAAATTTTGTGTCAGCAAAGTGTGTTTTTCCTGTATGAAACAAGCAAGAGGTGCAGAGTCCCAGGCTTATATCTGGTTTATACCATTTTAGTTCTTTGGAATAACAGCTTTATTTTGATGTAATTTCATTTGGTTCTCTGATAATATGCATACTGTGCTACTAACCTTTCTGATGGTCTTTTCCTTGGAGGCTTAACCTGTACAGAATTCTGATCTCTGCACTCGAGGTGGTAGAGAAACAGAAACATACACTCCCTGCAAAAATTGTTTTTCTTGCTTACTGCAATTCAGCCTAACCACCTGTGGAATGCACACCTGTTTCTTATATTTCACTGATGCCTGGCTGAGAGAGGGGGTGGTAGACTCTGTGCATCAGGTCCTTTCCAGGTGTATTTGCAATTGTGGATGTCGGTAAATTACCCTGAACCATATGGGATTAGCAAAGACTTTTTTTACTCACCTCAAAAGAGCTTGAAGTCTTTTTGCCTGTTTCTTATCCAACATAGGATATTGATCTGAAGCTCAAAAAGGAAAAGTGTTAATGTGTCATGGGCAATTCATACTGCAACTCAGTGTGCACCATTTGTGTGTCATTTCACAGATCTAAGGCACAGGTTTAAAAATCTCTTGATGGAACATCTGCCTCTCCCTGAAGTGATTGTTGTGCTCCTTGGCCTGAGCACCACTTACTTTGGAAGCAAGTAAGTACAGTTCCACTAAAAAAATCAGGGAGGTACCGATTTATAGTACCTAGGGATCTGCCTGTTCTTTACATAAGTAAATGCAAAAATCTGTATTCTCTGCCCTTGTTTGACAGTTTTCCAGCAAGGACAGATTGAAATTGTCTGGAAATAGAGTTTTTACCATATGAAGAACTTCTTTATAGGAAGAAAGGTGGAGAAAGCCCATATCTTCTGCATTATTTTCCCCAGCTATTCTCTTGCCACACTAATTTGTACCGGTAAGGGATATCTCAGGTAAAGGACTTCAGTCTTCACACAAGTACAGCAGATTTGTAGTAAAATATCGGTTCATATGCACACGTACATACAAAGAAAGTCCTTATTCATGTGTCCCCTGACAGAGGGTCCGAAGAGACAATAATAGTTTTTCATAAATAACAAAATGTAATTACCCTAGGGAAAAATAGTTTGCTGGTGCCTGGTTGATCTATTATTTCTTTACATATTTATGTGTGTTATTTCTAACATATTTTGAGACCTTCAGGGCTTTTGGCTGATGGCTTTGTCCTCACTTACTCCAGTGTGACTCCATCAGCTTCCCTGGTACTAAGCCAATATACCTGAGCATACCACTAAACAAATATTAGTTTCCATGCTTTGTTACACAGATGTGATGCAGAGCAGAAACAAATGGATCCTCAGGCCAAACATGCGGTATGGATTGCGATTACAAAGATCAGTAATGAGGACAACACCCTTCACATACTCCAGTGGTTTCTGGTAAATCCTCCTTTTCCCTCCTCTGTACAAAATAAAAATAATAAAAATAAAAATACTATTAAATGCCCCATTCCTCTTCATATCCTAAGCACTGAACCAATAACCACAGATGTCACTGAACTGGTGAAAATTTACACTATCAATCACTTTTTTGTGGAGATAGGAAGGAGTGTTTTGGCTCTTGCCAGACACAAATGTGTCTCAACTCTGCTGCTGCCATGTGCTGCACAGGCTGCCCCAGTGAGTCTGCCGGCATGTTCACTAAGAGCTGCTGTCTGAAAAAGTGAACTCTTGGTGCATGTATGAGGTTTTGGATTTTTTTTCCTTTGGCTGTGTTTTAAAGCTAACCACAGCTTCCTGTGCAACCTGAACCCAGTGTCATTTCCATGTGACTCTGATCTGGTGTTTGCAGCCTGGCTTCCCTTCAGCCCTGACCCACAGTGCCAGCATGCACCAGGGAGTGAGGTGCCTGCTCCTGGTGTTCCAACCATGTGTATTTCTTCACTGGTACACAGCAAGAGGTTGTCAGAAGTTTGACAACAGAAGCACAGGAATGTGCTATTTGAGGCACTGGGATTCATTGTTTCAAAATGTCATGGAGATAAATAATTTAGCTAGATTCATATGTGGGTTTGGTGTTATATGAAAACAAGACTATTGAGAAGTAAATAATAAAAAAAAATGAAAAGGTTGCAAAGTGCCAAGTTTTGAAGATTTAAACCAGTTCATCATGAACTGGCAGGCTGTCTCTGAGGGGTACTATTTATCCTGACCGAAGTTTCTTGCAAATGTTCCCAAATTACCACTGTTAGGATCAGTCTATAGGGTCCACTTAGCTGACCACTGGCCTGATTGATTTTTAGGTGCCAAGCCACAGAAAATAAGCTTATATCAGAGTTTAATCCATGACACATAATAGTGACCACAACTGTTGTGACAGACATGATGTACAATTGCAGCAGAGAAAGCAAAACCATTTTTATGAAAAAAAAAAAAAAAGAATGTGCCAACCAAGAAATTACTCAGTCTTTGCAGCATTTCAGAGAAAATATCTTTGACATCCTGCATGGACCCATTTCACACATATATACTGTAAATAGTTAGACACCTTATCTTGTCTCACAATCTCAGGTCAAAAGGAAGTCACTCATTAAACAAAAAAATTATGAACATGATTTAAGCACTTCTGAAAGGTGCTGTGCTGGTATGCCTGTGCTTTGGTATCCAGAGAGCAAGCACAAGGTGGATGGATACATTTGCCTACACTGACGTGGTGGTGTTCCTTGCTCTGGTCCCCAAGGAATGTACCACCTGAGGGTGAAAGGTTAGATGAGGAGACCAGACAGTACCAACTGTAGCCCATGATGTGATAGATCATCCTGTACCCAGACTGAGCCTGCATAGGCTCCCATCAGCTCCTGGACAACTGTCAGGTACCAGCCCCCTCTGTTTGAGCTGGACCAGCTTTAGCCTAGTGACCCAGGAACTGTCTGTATCCCACTTGTAGTGCCTTGACACAAAACTCTCTCCCTTCTCAGCTAGCAGAGGCACTCCCCCAGTGCTTGCTCAGCAGCCCTGCACGCTGTCCAGATACTCTCAGTGAACCCTGATACCCAGCTGTTTTGCACAGCATTGGCCTCTCCATTTGATGGTCAGCAGCATTCAGCATTTAGTCTCATCCTGGTGACCTGCTCTCTGCCAGGCTGTGGCTCCAGGGTGGAGCTGGGGCCCCATGAGGATGCTTCCTCAGCAAGGAGCCATGGAGGCTGCCAGCTCCTGTAACCACAGGAGAACTTGGCAGAAATGGCCATCACCCAGGCATGGCTGAGGCACCTGCAGCCCCACCAAACAAGGCCTGGTGAACACACCCTAACTTGTCCTTATCAGCAGGCTGGATCTAGATAAATGCCAAACAACAGAAGCACAGCTCAAGTACAGAAAATACATTCTGCTTATTGTTACAGCTCTTAGTGACATCAGAGCAGCTTGGCTGAAGCTCATCTCTTTACTCCAGCTCTCATCTGTGCTTTTGTGCTGTTCTCATCTTATCTATAAAGGTGTTAAACAGGTTTTCCATCTCACTTTGTGGTTTTGACACTTGTAAAACAGGCGTGGTTTTTCCTGGAGCTATGATCTCCAAACACAACTCAAGGAAGATAATGATGCTTAGTTTGGAGATCTGGGTCTACCTGACTCAGTCACATCAACTGGTGTTCCTTAGCCCTGGCTGTAGCTTGTATATAGCAAGCCACTTTTTTTACTATGAAAGAATCTGTCCTCTTTTAGGCTTAAGGTGGGAGTTTTAAAAGCTGTTTAACTCTGCTCTTCAGGAATGAGTGATCTCTCACTTCAGTGGGGAAGAAGCTCTTCACAGTTCCACATCAATTAACTTTACTTATTCACATCAATTTATAAGATCATCTGGATTATCATACTTATATTACTGTGAAACAGCACTTACTACTTGATAAATAAAAAAGCTAAGCAAGAACAGAAACAGAAAAACATTGTTTTCTGTCTTCTCGCTTTTAGTAATATCTCTTTCCAGAATATACTTCTGACTCTTACTATTGCACTGTCTGTTTACCAGCTCAGTAGAGAGTACAGAAGTCTGCTGAGTTAGGTAAGTGTACAGTTATTTTTAACCGAGTTGAACATTACATGTTCATATGGCATGTTGTGCAGCAAATATACACTGGTGTCACGACATTCTGTCCAGACACTTGTTCTAAATTTAGCTCTAAATTTAACCTGAGATGTAAGGCAAATAATTAAATGTCAGCCTTGTGAATCAAACCTGTTGCTTTGTGATTTGAACTTAAAGGAGGCATAAACCACTGCTCCTCTCTGGTTGCATGCTCAGTCAGTGCAGGACAAGGAAGCTTTCTCCGTGCCAATATAAAGGACAGTTCATTTGGCCAGGGCTTCAGGGATTGTATTTATTACATAAAAATTTGACAGCACACAAAACCAGCACTGGATAAATAGAGAGGGTGCAGTGTCCTTTAGCACAGCCTATTCTGCTGCTCTTGTCTGCATGCAACCACCCGTGTCCCAGGCCTGGCCACCTCATCAGGGGTGTGGACCAGCATAGCAGGATCAATGAGGAGGACAACCTGTCACCTTGCCTTCCGTCTCTGAGCGCAATGGCAGCAAAGTCACTTCCAGCTGAGTTGGTCAGAACCAGCCTCCAGCATCCATCCCAAGCCAGGCTGGAACCCATCTTTCTAGAGCCCAACCCCTGCTAGTACCTGCCTTAGCTTCACTCCAAGCATATATGGAGCTGTAACTCCTTGGACTTCATTGTGGAAAAAAGTTATGGACATTACTGCAAGCTGCTAAATTTAGGCAGGGACATTTTTTGTTTTATGAGGTCTGTTTGTCTGTGGCAAGAGTAAAGCAAAGACAGACCCATATGCAGAAAGCCTCTCATGTTGTTGCAGGAAGGGGAGCATTGCAATAGGTCTTATTAGCCAGCACAGTAGTTAGAAACAAATCAGTCTGAAAGGAACCAGAGGGTACCACAGAAAGGCTTCAAAAGAGACTTTGTAAATAAACTATCCTAAGAGACTGAATGGAGAGGTAAACAGCCATTGCATATATCCAAGGATTACTTTTAAAAACCTATGAAAAAGTTATTTTTCATAAAAATTGGTTTCATCTTTCCATCAATTTGGAGACAGTGTTTCTCCCAGGACCTTTGCTATTTACAGCAGCTTGTGTCTCAAGTTGCCATTCCCATCCTCCTGCTCCCCTGCAGGAGCCTCAGAGCCCTGGGATTGCAGCAAAATCTCTGAATTTTGTGGATTTTGTAAAGGTCAAGGTAAAGGCAAGTCTTTCATTAGAATTCTTTCTAACATACATTATAACATAAGATAAATGATATTTGCCCAGCAAAGATAACTAAATGATAATGTTTGTGATTTCCCTCTTCCTCCAAGGAACATGTGTTTGTTTATAGAGCCTTTGGGTTGTGTTCACTTCATATTAGATTTTCATATTCCCTCTAACTGATTCTTCTTTCAGGTTGAGTCAATGGATGTGACCTTATGGATGTGGATGTGACATTTGCAGAGTGGCACTGACTGTAGTAGCTGTACACTCTTACAAAGCTCACTGGCAGGGCTGAGTCATTGGATACCTGAAAGTGGTCATAGGACCCGGATACTGGGTGTTCCCCTTTGTGCTCATGTCACATTTCCAGAGGAGTGAGGACTTCATTTTGATTAGGTTTGAAAGGGAAAAATTTTCTGTGAGGAGCTGCTGTGCAGAGGTGCAAGTCATACACTGAGCCAAAGTCCACCCTGATTCAGGGTGTGTGTCAGCAACCATTGAAGTTAGATAAATTCCTCCTGAAAGGGGAATTATAATCTTGGTAGAGTGATCTCAAAACAGCTACATCTTTCCAGCAAACAAGTATTTAGGCAGAAAAGTTAGTAAGGAATAATGTATATCATATTCATTACCCCTGGGCATGCATGACATCCTGCACCTTTTCCCATACAAGTTCCTCTGGCTCCTTGCCTCTCTCAGGGTATTGTGGCCAAAGCAATCATTAGTTCTTGCAAAGGAAATTGAAACCATATTTTCTTGTGAGAGTTTCTATATTCTCATTATTTGAACATGGTTTGTGTAGCAGAAGACACAGGAGAGGAGCTTGTGGTTCTGGTGTTTGCATTTAATCTTTGGGACTGTCTGATGGAAGCACAGCATGGCAACACTGAATGCAAAGCTCTGCTCACTAGATATGATGGTAAAGGATGTGTACTCTAGCTCTATGCTCTCAGGGAAACGTGCCAATCAAAATACCTTTTTGTCTTTCTGCAGTAAAAAATTCAGACCAGATCTAAGCAACAAGACAACAGTTGCAGGTAATTGGTGCACAAAGAGATATGCTCTCCTGAGGCAAAGTATTATGAGGATTTTCTGTCCAGGAACTGTTACTGTAAGACCTAGTCAGGATTTTCTTCATTCCAGAACAGCCACACATGTGCCAAGTGTTTGGATGCAGAAGGGCTAGTCACCAATATTAGATACAGGCTATGGAAGACAGTTTGTGCGATGTCCATTCTCACCCTCACTTCATCACGTGAAGGCACATTTGTGGCAGTTCTGCACACAGAATGAGTCAGTAACAAGCTCACTGGTCTCCTGGGATGCACAAATGAACTTTGGTTTTTCCTCAGGTCTCAGCTGCCAGATTCAGCTGTGTAGCTTAGTAGAGCTGAAGGGTGTAACAGTGATGATGGGCTAATTAATTCAACTAATGGAAGTAGAGACAAAAGAAAGAAATTTTAAATGTGCTTTCCTAACCTGGCTTCTTCTGGCTATTTTGAGGAAATATGAAGGAGAAAATAATCGTGCTGATTATTTTGCCATTTGTTTTCACATGGTCATGCTCCTTTTTTCCTCCCAGATTCAAATCTCTTCTACTGTGCCTTGTTTGTGAGACCCTAGCTGACTCCCCCTCATCAGCATGAGTTGGCCATTTCCATCATTACTATTTAAAGGAAGTGAACAGATCTAATATGCAGTGTCTGAGTTTGAAATTTGTCCCAGAAAATAGTGTAAATTTACATATTTATTTTTGCAGATGACATTTGTAATCTATTGAAATGTCTTAGGGTCAAGCTGAAAATGCAGATCTGTAACTTTGCATGCCCCGGGGGAAATATTAGCCAATCTGATGCAATGCTAATAAATCATGATTGTTATTATTATGCTTTAAATGTGCTGTAATAAAGCCATGATATTGTTTTATTGGGAAAAAAAAATCAACCCCCAAATGTATGATTTCATTTCTGTATTGTATTATTTCAGTAATTAAAATTCAGACTTATATGAGGTTGTCCTCTGAGGATTTCACAGATACTAATTAAATAAGGTCTTATTCAGCAGTCTCTATCCATATAAGTAGTCCCATTGGCTTCCCATCTGCGAGGAATTTTTGACTGTTCTCTGAAGTTAATGCATTTGATTATTTCCACTTCACTAATGTAGAAAATGATACACAGAGGAGTTAAATGATTTACTCAAGACAAAAGGGAGAGTTAATGTATCTGAAAATATATCTTCTGAAGCAAAGCCCCGTGCTTTTATTGGAAAATGGTGCATCAGCATTCATAGCAGCTTCAAATACACCAAGGGTGCACAGTGTTTTGCAAGGAAGCCCAGAAACGTGGGAGGGAAGGGAACTGCAGTTTGCTTGCTGTGAATGGCATGGGGAATCACTTGCAATGTGCATAGCCCATGGCACCTTGAGCCCCAATGTCTTTTCATAATCAAACAGGCCATCCTGAAAACTCAGACGTCTTTGCCTTTACAAAGCATGAACCTACATCACAGTATCAGCAATTTTGCCTGAGTTCAGTGATCGAGGGTGAGAGATTGCCAAAAAGCAAGCAGAAGGGTTAAATGTGGGAGATACTCTTGATTTTAAGCCAAGGTTAGTTACAATCTTGAAATAGTATCAAGGAAAAAAGCGCTAGGTATTGTTTAAAAGTCACGGAGGATTGGCTGACATCTTGTCAAGGGCATAAGGGTTTCTCACACTCATGGTGATCACATCCAGGGTTCCTTTGTCTGTCACAGTAACTGCTGAATGACCCTAACTTTAGACAAAATAACACCAGCACTAGTTATTAGGGGCAGATAGTTTTTCAGACAGCAGGGAAGGAAGATGTGCCATGTACTCACCATGATGTCATGCTGGAGCTAGATGGATTCAGGACAAGCATGGATTCAGGAGTGATGCTGATCCTGAAAGACTAAAAACAAAGCAGATGAGTTGAAAGGAATCATACATTAGTGGATGATAAGGTCTTGCTACGTTTTTTCTCTCCATGATTGCTCTTGCTAAGCCTTAGATGGGGATGTTCATGCATTGACAGGGTGCCTATAGTGAACCTGAGCCTCCACAGGTTCACTATAGGCACCCTGTCAATGCATGAGCATCAGGTACTCACAAAGGATTCTAGACCTACCTCCATCCAGGCTTTATTCTCGGTATATGCATTGTTTTGCCATGGGAATGAGTGAAAAAGGAGCTGAAGGAAAATGCATAGGCATAAGTTCGATATCCTATTATGGTTTCCCTTCATTAATTTTATTAGCTGGACAAACACACAGAAACCTTCTCAAAGTGAGCACTAATATTCCCATGACCCAGACGATCCAAGTGTTAATTCTCCTATATGTGCCTGACTCTTTTCTTCTAACCTATCCCTGGATCAGCATGATTTCTTCCTTGGCCAGCTTGCCCTCTTCCAGATGTGGAAGATACCACTTCACATTTATGGCCTTGAGGAGCCTGAGAGAGAGTCAATTGTTCACATTTAGGTGGTATGAGAGCAGTCCTTTTCCACTAGTAAGCTCTTACAAATACTACTTGGAATGGGTTCACAAGAGCTGTTGTCATCTTTTGGAATCCTGGAGTCTCCAACCTGCAGCCTTAAAAATGTATGAACAACTCCAAGACATCAGTAAATACCCATGTAACACTTTGTTGTTTTGTTTAATAAGCATCAGCTAAAACAAAAGTAAATGGAGGTCACATCTCCCCAAGCAAATAAAACTCTCCAGGACAGCATATTTCACTTCAAAATTATATAGCTTTTTTTTTTTCCTTTATGTTCCAGAAACATATCCATATATGGTCTACTTGTCAGGGACAATAAATAATGATGTAATAGAAAGGTCAGCTTTGTGTCATTTAGCTACAGGATGTTGATGAAGCAAAGTTCTTCAGATAATGCAACAAAGAAGAACTTTAGGATTGGTACAAGTTTCTGCTGTGCATCTTCAAACAGGAAATCTGAGATTGAGAACAACTTATATTTTGGCTTGTATTCGCTGATCATGGGGTGATCCAGAAATAAACTCCAGGCTTCAAAGCAAGCGTGTTTCAAAGCTGTCCTGCAGTTGACCGAAACATCCAGTGAAAGCAGGGAGACAAATACCAGCGAGGATTTTCTGAATTAAGACTTAACCAAGGAGATAACCAATTTCAACACTATTATTACCCTTTCATTTCTGAACAAAAAGGTAATGCAAATATGCATGTTTTGAACTTAGTACTTTCAATCTCTCAGTTCATTATGTCTATGCAAATATTTATTCCTACAGAAGCTACAGAAGTTTGTAACCTAACACCCTAACAGTCTTTGTGATTTGGTTTTGTTTGTTTTGGGCTTTGTTTTTTTATTTTTTCAAATGTGCCATAAAACACTGCCTGGTGTTAAACAGAACAGTAGCTCTGTCATTTCCTTATTTTTCTTTTACTCACAGGTGGTGTCTGTATCTTTGTCCCTAGAATATTTTGCTCAGAAATCAATGCTGTAGCTACAACATACTAAGGTAGAATGTAGCATGCAAAGGCACAGTGTGAAGGAGAAAAATTACATCAGCAAATAATTTCTTTAATTTCTAAATTTCTAGTTGGTTTGACATGAAGCTAATATTGCACTGATTTCTGTGTGAATTAATATGTTCTGAGAAGAAATAAAAGATTGCAGGTGTGTGATTTCCAGTAAAGAATTTGTGCAGAATCATGATTTGGTGGCATCAGAGCATATGCCATGCTGATACATGACCTGTTTTGATAGCTGTAGCTGAACAAGGAGATTTCTTTGCTTAGAGGATTCCTTCGGGAAGGCTGGCTTTGCTCCTTCAGCATCTGGCTAGAACTTGAGTGGTTTGCATAAGCTGTCACTATAAAGAATCCTTGCTTGGTGCCACGGCAGGTCAGCATGAAGTGACATCCTTCTGATGTCTCAGCTCTGGCAGATCTGATGGGCACTGAAATCTTTCTGGTTTTCAAAAAATCATTTGCTTCCTTGTAATAGTTATCCAATATAATACCCTTGGAAAACTGCAAAGATTTATCAGGAAACTGACCTAAAATGCAGCAAAAAATGTGAGCACTTTAAGTGCTGCAAGTTGATCTGGTTTCAGTTGCCCACAGAGGATCTGTCCTGAGAGCTGCCACAGTAAGAACTGAAGTAGAAGCTCAGAACTGAAGTAGAGGCTCAGTTTGCTGTGAAGACATCCAGCCATGTTTGCCTTCCCCCATGTGCGCTCCTGCTGGTTTCAGAAGTAAAGACAAACACGTGGAAAGGCAAACAAGGATCTGCAGAAGCAGGAGTTCAACTATTCCTTGCAAAAGGCAAAATGACGAAGCTGCTCCTCTTCTCTCTCTTTTGCAGCCTCCAAAGACTTGGTTCTGTTTTCACAAATGTGGTTTATTGTACCCTGAGCCATAAATAACAAGGTTCTGTATTCAGTTACAAGCTGACTGGAATAAACTCAGTGCAAAGGCAGGCAAAGTCTGGCTCTGTTCCCTTAATGACTTTGTCACTCATCTGCCATCCTTCTCTGACAGAAATAAGTAATTTTGCTAATTCTGCTGCCTGGGATCTATTGGGGGGGGGGGTGTGGGCAAGCAGCCTCGCTAAACTTTTCTTTAAAGAAGTACTATCAACAAGGACCAGTTGTTTCAGATGCTAATGGTATTGAATTGCACGGTTCTGCATGTTCAAAGCCGGCTGTAATCCTTGTTTATTTATGTTGCATCAGGGATCAGAGGCCCATTCTCCTAAGGGCAGTATGTTGACAAAGCTTGTAGTCTGAATATAATAGCAACCTGATTGTGTTTATCTCTGGCTTTTGCCCTCACGTAGGTGATTACGAGTAGTCTCCCTTGTGAGTAGTACCTTTGGTTTCAGAGATATCCCAGGTACAGCTGCTCATGGTCGCAGCATGGTCCTTGCACAAGTATTTTATTTCCAACCTTACGTTCTGGTCACTGGATGCATCTAAGTTGCCTCTGCAAGGCACAGGCCTGATTACACATCTGAATTAACAAACTCTTACTGAAATCAGGATGGCAAAATTAAAATCAGGATCAGACTCTATGTGGAAATGGTGGTAACTTTAGATTCCAGAAGATCTTGTCAGACTGATCTACTGGTAGCACAGACAGCAGAATCCCAAGACATATCTCTGGCAAGAGAGATCACTAGTGAAGCCATCAGACCTGAAAGCAAAGCACTCTCTAGGAAATAATACGAGCCCTATACCCATAGCCTGAAAACTCACATTCTGCTGTCCCAGTAGATGCTGTGTGCTACCTGTGTGTGAGGATGGGCTCTTGGGCTGCCAGAGAAATGCAGAGTACAGCCAAATGTTGAAATATTCCCCAAAACCTGAAGTTAGGATAAAGAACAAACACAGCATTTAACTTTAAAATCTAATTCCAATACTTTAAACCTACAGTAAACTGGCTTAGAGCAAGGAAATAGATTCAAGCTGCATTTAGAAAGACCACTTTGGCCAGATCTTACTAATACAGATTTGTTCAAATATTTCTAGCAACAAAGGTTGATTTATTTATTTTTTTTTTCATACCTTCATTACAGAAGGTGGAAAATATTTAGCTTATAGTGTATTAGCCTGGTGAGCTTTTATAAGTCTGTGGTTGGCAGTTCACTGATGGCCTCAGATGGGGTAAACTTAGCCCTGCTTGTGTCAGCTGAGCCAGGGCACTGCCAGGTGATGCCACTGAGTTTGGCCTCAGGGAAAGAAGGGTAAACTGAATCAGGCTGTGGTGCATTAGCCTCCAGTCAAAGGCATGTGTTCAGCCTCTTATTTCAGCTCAGCTCACTGCAGCTTCTTACAGACATAACTCAGAGCAGTGCCCTGTCCTGTGGTCCTGCAGCTTCAAACAAAAGCATCCTCAGGTGGAATGGGAGGGTAGTGGCTCTGCTGTGCTCCACTCTGCAGGGAGCTGTAGGGAAAAAGGCATGTGCCCTGCCTCCTACCAAACTCAGTCACAGCACACAGGCAAACTGCACACACACACACTTGTCTGAGCAAGTGGAGGCAGCAGGGGGGTGCAGAGACAGCTTCAAGCCCAATTAGAACACTCTCTGCAGGGGTTCAGGACAGCCAAGGCTGTCCCTGGCTCTCAGTAAGGACCCAAAAGCTCCCTGAAGCTCAGGATGTGACCCCCACACCTTCATCGTGTTTGTGCAGTGCGATGAGCAGAACTGAAAGTTTTTTCTATTTCGAGCCCTATGAAGTTTCTCCCTGCAGAGTGAGTCAGTGATGGGAGCTGCATCCAACACTGTTGTTTCTGCACTCTGTGGAACTCCTGTCAAAATATTTAGATTAGCAAGGCTCACCAGCATGCAGGAGAGACTCTCCCTTTTCTCTGTGAGTGAGTTGGACCCAGTTAGTTCCTACAATGATAAGAGGATGAAATAGAACTGATCCCTACAAATTTAAAATCTTCACTTTTTCTCCCTTTGACTTAAGAATGTGTGAAAAAAAAGGAGGGAGGGGAAGAAGGTCCAGAAGCGGCCTTTATACCTAGATCCATTTGGGATTTGGTGAAGCAGCTATATCAGTTAGCTCCTCTGTGCCAGGGCATGGAGTTGTGTTGGCAGAGGTCTCCTGTACAGTCCTTAAAGCCCAGACTCCCACAGAAAGCACTGCAACACCAAGCTCAGAAGCACAGCAGCAATGGATTCAGTGCCACAAGAATGCTGGCAATGGGACTGGGGAGGATACAGAGGAATCTGTGTCCCGGCCCGTACTGCTGCAGGTTGACCTCAGAGAGGAGCAGTTTCATCTCCATTCCTGCCTCCTCCAAGGATTCATTGTGTATCACCTCCATTAGGAGCTTAAGATCAGACCCTGCCTCCCTGCTGACAGCTTTGTTTAGGTTTCTGAGTCACCACTGGGGCCAGTGAATGTCCCTACATTCAGGCATTGCAGTGCTGGATGCTGCAGACGACTGCTGGATGTTCCTTCCAGCTACAGCCGGTGGTTCCACACATCTGCAGCTCACCAGTCACTACGTGAGTTCCTAGGCTGAGCGACTACGTAAGTACTGCCCAGCGTGCTAGGGGCTGAGCAAGCCAAACAGCAGCAGAAGCTGCTGGACAAACAAAGCTGTGTCATGGTTCCTAGCCAGCTGCTGGCTGGAGAGCAGCCAAAGGCAGGTACTGGAGCAGCAGGGGCACAGGGAGGCTATCAGCGGTGTGACGCCTGGGCTTGGATCTCGGGACAGCAAGGGTCATAGCAGAGCAGAGGCACCAACTGGAGAAAGGAGGCAACAGCAGCCATGAGAGATCTGGCTGAAAGAGAGAGAGAAAAACCCCCAAAATTGGGTTGCGTTATTTACAGCAAGTTATTAGTTTTATTTTGGCAATTTTTCATGGCTGTAAAATACATCCTTTGTTGTTAAAAGTCATAATATCAATCTGAAATCTGGTGGGCTTCTCTTTAACCTAAAGTCTTCCCACTTCCTCTGGAGTGGGCTTAGAGCCTGAGGTGGCTGTTGATGTGGGAGATATCACCATGCCTGAAGTGATAAGCCTAAATCCAAGATTTTAAGTTACTTGATTGATTCAAGCTCTTGCAATTTCTTCAAACTATATTTGGGGAGCTGCCATTTCCTCCAGGTCAGGACTGTCTCTTGGCTGTGGACACAGCAGCAAGGGCTGCTGCAGCAGGGCACTTTCCTGGTGTGAGGCTTATGGCCTGCTGGACCCCTCTGCCATTGGTGTCAGTGAGAGTGCCCATCAAACCAGGCTGACCTGGGTACTTGGTGGAGAGAGCAGCTGTACAGGAAAGGGAGCTGACAGCTCCCCTGAGGCTCCTGCTGAGGAAGCTCCTGAGCAGTGGTTCTGCTGTCCCCACACTCATGGCTCTCCTGGCTGGCCCACATCAGCAGGACCTGATCCTGGACAGAGCAGGGCTGAGTGGAGCTGGAGACCCACCCTGCTGTGGCACTGATGGGACAGGGACTGGCAGCCACAGGATGGGGACAGGCAGCTTTCTCGGGAGCTCCACTGGTACACTCAGGCAGCCCCTCACCTCTCTGGGGGACATGTCCCCACAGCCCTCTCCTGCTGGGTCCCTGTCCTCCCCTGTCATGTCCATGTCCTCCTGAGCAGCTTTTTCCCATTGTTCCTCACTCCTGTGCTCCCTGTTATTTCACACAGCTCTCCCTCGGCACTTATAAAATCAAACCTATTCCACGTTGGCTGTTATCTTTTGAAAAAAGGCAAGCTTTTCCACCTCCTCCCATAAAATAAACCCTTGACTCTTGAACACTGATGGCCAGAGTGCTCTCTGGCATCCAAATGAGATTGTGGTAAAGCATTGTACCATTCATGGTATCAGTACTTCCCTATCACTGCTGGAAATTCTGCAGTATTTTGAATTATCTTTGCCTTTTAGAGTCCTGCAGTGGTGGTTCACAGTCATTCTGTGATTGCTGAGTTTGCCCAATGTTTCCCTTTTCTCTCATTCCCATCTCACTCATGACCTTGAACTTTGTTCTGTGAAAAAGCGAAAAATCAGAAGTGAAACAGACCAGTGTGGTGCTCTCCTCGCTGAGTGAAACAAAGTCACTTCAAAGCATAGCTTTACATGTTGCTTGAGAGATCTGCAGATAAGGTGGAAAAAATTACAAAGCCTCTTTGCACTTCATGGTGGAGAACCTTACAGAAAACCAGCAAAGAGACAAACCTCTTCCCTTAATTTCCTGCAATTACAGTAAGAAATAGAACAAACAAAAAGAGACATCCATTGGTCTTCTCCTAAATAAAATTCAAAATTTTGTCTCTTTAATCTTAAGGGGATTTCCTTTACCTATTTTTCTCTTGAGATGTGGTAACCATAATAAGCAGATAAAAACTTGCCTTGCTTGCAACAACTCCCCTTTTTTTAAACACCAGCTAAACCAGTTATTTCTGTGTAATTGAAAGGAGTTAATTTATTAAGTTTTATATGTAGATTTTAGCTGATTATGTTCTCTCCCTGGTGAAGGGTTTCTGGTCAGCCTAATTAAGAGGCAGACCCAAACAACAGTACAAAATTGTTGAGTTTTTTTCATTTCCCAGATTTTGATGATCACAATTTTCTTTTACAGGACAGCAAAGAATTATAAAAATGGCTACAACGGCAGCAAATACTCAAAGACAAACAATAGGCTGTGAGGAATACAGCCTGTACAGTAGCCTGAGTGAAGATGAGCTTATAAAGATGGCCATCCAGCAGAGCTTGGAAGAGGAGCCAGCGGGCCAGCCAGGGGCCCAGAGCCCCCAGAAGTCGCTGGTGGCCCGTGCTGGTGAGGCGGCTGCCCCCAGCTGTGCCAGCCCGCACAACCCTCCCTACCGCATCTACCCCTGGCAAAGGTAAGCGAGTGCCAGCCCGAGCTGTTCCCCAGAGAGCCCTGCCCAGGAGGGAAAAACAGGCTCCCTGTCAGTGCACGTGCTCTCTAATTAGCTCTGCTAGTCTGTCATTAGTGTCAAAGCTGGAGTCTGCTATAAATCTAATGAGGTCAACAATTTACATGCTCAAAGCGAGAAGAGGATTTGCTTGATGTTGTCTGTTTTAAGCAACAAATAAAATGAAAAAAGGGGCACAGCCACAAGCTTTCCTGAACAACAGAAGCCCTCCGAAGGCCAGCTGCTCCTTTCCCCCACTGTATGCCAAGCTTAGGTTTTGTCAGAGAGGGAGCAAAGCATTTGTTATGGGAAAACGTAAGAGAGGCACAAAAATCAGGTATATAAAAGAGTGAGACCTGACTACCTGTTAAATACTTCATTTTTTAAGTCATGTGGTTATTTCAGATCAGTGGTGTCTTTAAGCATGCCACTCTTAACCAAGAGCAACTCCAGACACCAAATCGTGGCAGCATCCCCCGCCCCTGCAATGCTGAGCTGTGGTCACAGAGACCTGCTGACAGTTTCAAATCCAGATATTGTTCCCCTTTCATTTTATGAAAGGCAGGTTTCTCAAGAGGGAGACGAATAGATTCCAAAGTCACCTCCAAAGCAAGGAAAAGTATTCTTTTAATCTTTTAAGTTACTTTAGTTTTCCTTTTTAATAAACTTAGAATTACTGAAGTTCTGTTCCTCCTCCTTTTTCATAACTCCACCACCCTCTGAGGCCTTGCTCATTACTACCTGTGGTTGTTTGGTTTCCAGGGCTGGGAAACTGGGGACAATTTGATGAGCAGCAAGCATGTGCATAGCTGTGGAATCGGGATGCTGTGCGGCCTGCAGTCCTGCTCCCACTAAAGCCTGTGGTTTCTTGGTGTGGTTACTGTGCACCTACACAGTCAGGGGGATGCAGGGGAGAATAAGGGCTTCCCTGGCCATTTGGTCCCATCCTTGCTGAAGTTCTTTTGACACCTGCTATTTTGGCAAAAAGCAGCATTAGCAGTTTTGTGCATTAACCTGTCCTGCCTCAGCCCAGCAGCATTCGACCTCTCACCAGAGGGAAAAACTTTGGAGCTTGTAGCACCAAATCTGTAGCACTGCTGAACTCTTCTGCCACCTGGGAGAGCAGAGATGGAAATGGAGCTGACATCCAGTGGCTCTGGGTCCTCCTCTTCCCCCACCTCTGACCAGTTTGCATGGCACTTTGGAGGTGATGAATGTCACCTCACCTCTCTTTGTGCCTGCTTCCTGTGGGGTGGTGGTAGGGTTAACCACGCTGTTGTCTTATATGGTCATTTGAATCCCCTGACGCTTCCTCAGAGGGCCAAAAATAAACTTCAGCCGAGCGAGCAGCTGAATCCAGTGCAGAGCAAGCCGTGGCCATCTGCTTTTATTCAAAGCCCTGACCGGCAGGCTCACTCGCTCCAGCTCTGTGGATGTGTGTCTCTGTCTCTGCCTCAGCATGACCTGTTTCTCCTATTCGGAGTATTTCTCCTTATTTCATTCATGTCATCGCCACTCCAGACTGGCGGCCCAGCAGACAGGCCGTGCTCAGCCATCCAACTCGGGGGCAGCCTGGGGGCTCAGGCGAAGGTACGACAGCAGCCTGTGCAGCACATCCCAGCCCATGTAAGTGCCTCCCTCTCCCTCTCCTGCTTTCCCCTACGGCCAAAACAAGCCTTACTACCCACTCTCTCCCTGAGACACGTCTTCTGGGTGGTGATGGTGCCTGGTGGGGGGAAATGTGGTGTTCATCTAGAGGAGGTCTCACTGACACCTGCACCTTACTCTCACCTGCACCCCTGTTCTTCCCTCCAACCTCCCCGCTGCCCCAGGCCATGCTTGTGCTCTTGCAAGTGACCCACCTCAAATATCCCTTGTTCTCTTCTCCCTCTTCATCTCTCTCCATCCCCCCAGTGCTCATGTCCTGGGGACTCTGGAACAGTCCGAAGCTCTGGGGTGACAAGGATAACAGGGAAGGGATGACTGCACTGGGGTTAATTTATATAGGCCGGCTCACTTAGGATAGATGAGGCAGGCAGGGGCTGATAGTAACTGCATTGGTATTAAGTTCAGGGTACAGCACTGGGGGAAAGTAGGGGAGAAATGTATCACAGTATATAAACAAGGTGAGAAAGTCCAATCCTTCAGATAAGTATTCTGTAAATGCTCCCAAGATGCCATTCCTGTTCCCAGCCATACCTGTGCTGTCCAGTCACACTGAGGAGGGCTTACTTGTCCAAGGAGGAAACTGTCTTCACTGACTCCTGTCCCTGTTTTGCTGTTGGCAGAGGCTGCAAATAAGCTTAATTGAACACAGTCATGGATGAGAAAAGCAGACAGTGGCCCAAGCTCTGTCCCCATGCTGGTGTGTAGTGGAAATGTGTGGGCCATCATGGGTTTATTACAGCTCTCTGCAGTGCTGAATAGATACATGCACCTGCCCTTAGCTATCAGATAACAAGATGAAAGTGTTACAGCCAGCACTTCCCTATGTCCTGCAGAAAAGAAACTCCCCACCTTTTCTATCTACCCAGTTCAAATTTTGTTTAATCCATTTTACAAGTCTCCCCCCCCAGATGCACAGGCACATTCCACCACTCTTCTTCCTTTCACCTCTCACCTAGCTCTACAATCTCCCCCACCTCCCCCTGCATCCTTGCTGATTCAGACTCTTCCTGGCCATCCACTGGCATTGCACTCCCTGACATTGTGAAAACCTCTTCCTGCCTTATCCCTGTCACCTTATGAAGCCTGCCTTATCACTGTCACCTGCCAGCTTCCCTTGGCCACACTGAAGTCACATCCTCTCAGTAGGTGCTCTGCACTCCTTGCATGCCTCTTTGATGCAGTAGATTTGAGGGCAGGCTGCTCTTCTCCACCAGGTAGCTGCATAGAGTTCAATATGCAAGAAGGCTGATAAACTTGCCCTTCTCTGCTGCCAGGTAGAGAAAAATATAGCTGGGAAGTCCTAGGAGACCATGATGGCATGACTGGCATTTTTATAGCCTTAGTCTCAGAGCTAGGAAGGGATGACATTTGGCTTCACCTGGGGAAGGGGTGTTCCTTCATCCTACCTGCATCTCTCCAGGCTGTCAGGAAAAAAAAGGAGCTTCTTGAACCTTTCCATGTTCCAGTGATCCTCTTCTTCAGCACTCAGAATTGACCTTACCATACATCTCATCTGCAAGGGGTATTTATTATCTTGCCTACTGGTCCTTGAAATGCAGCAATTCTTTTGAGTTGCCTATATGGTTAAGATTTCATCATATCTTCAGACTTCCTCTATAGTTTTGATACTTGTATTTTCTATATCTGATGAAATCCAGGCAGCAGAATGTGGTGGGCTTTTATAACAGCCAGCTCTAAGTCAGGCAGAAAACAAGGATTTCACATGGAGATTCATTGAACCTTCTGTTCTGGAATTTTCTTGGCTAAAGCATCTGCAGCCTGGTCCAGCAAACCCCCTCATCTTACTCAGGAATCATTTAAGGTCAAGGAACATGACAGAAGTTTGTTTCATTCAACATCTGAGGGCTTAAGCAGAATAGTAACTGATTCTTCACACATTCTTAACTGCAGCACAGATCCAAAGTACTCCCCTGCTTTCCCTGATGTCTCAGATAATGTGATTTACCTTGCACTTGCTGTGAGCCATGCACAGACTCCTGCCATGGCCCACCTGGCATGCAGTAATTCATTAAGCACCAGTAATTATATCATGTGCCCATTTCCTGAGGTCACAGCCCTACAAGTGTAACATGAGCCTTTGCACAGAACAACAGATGCTTTCAGCAGCCTTGTGCCAGAGGTGTTGAAAGACGAAGATCTCCCACCTCCGCCTCCTCTCCCAGCCAGAAATGCCAATAGTTGTTGTCAGCAGACTTCAGCAAAATGCACAATTTGAACAACCTGCATAAAAATCTATTATATGTGCACAATTAGGAGTCTTAAGCTTAGTCCCCGGGGCACTGTAAGCAGTATGGAGATGCAGCAGTGTCCCTGGGACATCTGCCCAGCAGTTATCAGAAGGTCATTCAATTCCTCCTGGGAGGGCTGTGGCCAAGACAGCAGCTGCCTGTTCTAGCTGTTATCTTCTCAGACAAAATGCCTGGCTTTGTGTCCCATATCTCTCCTCATTCCAGTGTTGCTATTTTTGTGACCCTACTTTCTTGAAATCATTGCTTACAGCTATAGAAAAGGAGCAAGTGGCACCAAATACTGTTTCACCTGGGAAATAGTGTCTTGTCCCATTCTCTGGCATAAGTGTTAAGATCACCTCTTCCACTCCTGGCCCTGAATTTATTCTCAGAAAACCAGCTTGGCGACTTCTTTCGATGCTAATATCAGTGTTTATGGCATAGACTGTGTGCCTTTGGGAAAACTGAAATTAGTGAGGCCTGTGTGAGTTTCAGACTATTGGTCTGTGCAGCCTCTACAAGGCAATGGAGTTCAGTGCTGTTCCTGTAACTCCCACGAGGTACAGAGGTTGCAGTATACTGCTTTGTGAGGACTGCTGTGCTGACCTGCCCACATTTTTCTGTCTCTGGTCTCACTCTGTTGGGCTATTTTAGACTTTCTTCTCGTCATAAGTGGAGTTTCTGGTTGATCCTGTCATCACTAGCCTGCATGACCTCCACCACATGCTGTACTCCTGCCCTGGCAATAGTCTGGGACACACACCTCTCTCCTGCATCTCTCTGTCTTCAGGACCACAAGATTTTTTTCATAGAGCTAGTTCAAACCACAAATGCTCCAATCCTTCCTGCAACTTCTTGTTTTCTGTCTCTGAAACTATAGCCCACATTCATTTTTTGCAAGTCCCCGTCAGAACTGGTAAAGTGCTTCTTCCTTCGCAGCATTGGCTGTGCTGAATCTCAGTCATTTAGTGCATCACAGTAGCAAAGCTGTGGCTGCCTTGTCCCAGCACAGCTCAGCTGGAGCCCAAGCAGATGCCAGCACTGGAAGGCACAGCCCACCAGCATGCACAGAGCTGCTACCCACCATGGGCAAGGGTCCTGCCTGCCCTGGCTGCAGAGTACGCGCTCCCCAGCTCTCTACCTCTGCCTTGCTACCAGCAGCCTCAGAAGGGGTGGAAGGAGGGTGGCAGGTCCTGTTCATGAGCTGCTTACCTGGGGAAAGTGGCTGTCAGGCAGTGTTGGGACTCCTGCTGTGTGGGGCCACTCACAGGAGCTGTCACTGTTGCTCTGCAGTAGGATTGCTGGGCCCAGGTCAGCCCTGCTCTGCAAACACTCCGAGAGCTCGCAGAAATGGGCTGCTGCCTAGAGTGTGCGGAATGCATGCTTGGCAGAGGGATTTGGGTAGGTGGATTTTTTTCAATCCTCCCTGGATGAAGAAAGGAGAGCCAAGACCAACACCCTAGTGTTCACATGCTCTAACCAGAGCTCTCCCTTCTTCATAAATCGACTGGCTAAATTCCGAAAACAGTATTGTGAGAGGAAATAAGAAGTATCTTAAAAATATAAGAGTAAGATTTATTGATCATTTCTGTTAAAGCCACCTTCAAATCAAATCTAAAAACTTCTCCAAGGATGAACAGGGGTAATTCTCATCAAAGTTGATGTTATTTAAAAGATCTCATACGGGAGCACCATGCCACATGCTGCTTGACAGCAAGGTAATGCAATTATCAGTCATGGACACTTTGCAACGTATAGCGCAATGTCAGAGCCAGCCAGTCTTCCACAGCTCCCAGCATCTAAAATATAACTGTGTCAGACATTAGTTACACCTACCTAGTTTCCTTACACTCTGAAGAGAACGATCAGTATCTCCAGACAGTGACTTTTCTGATCTGCTGACAGTGACAAAATTAGAGAAGACAAATTTTATCTGTATAGGCCCCTGTGTCTCACTATACAAGTACGTGGTATATAGGCTGCAGCGGTTCACCCTTTTGGGCAAATAAAACTGTGATGTTGTTACAGAAAGCTCCTCAGTAATAAATGAAGCAATAACCAAGTATTAATCTTGTTTTAAAGAGAAATTGACCCTGTAGTGGCAGCAATCAGGGATGGAGATGAAAAAGCAGTATGCAACATGATGAAATCAGGAAAAAACCTTTCTGTACCTAATAAGGATGGCTGGATACCTCTCCATGAAGCTGCATACTATGGCCAAGTGGGCTGCCTGAGCCTGTTGCAAAAAGGTCAGTGAAGTTAAAACTAACTAATTACAAAAGGGAAAAGAACATGAATAAACTAAAAGGCCAAATTACCAGTATTTCAATCCTAGCCTGGGGCTGTGTATGAAGCCCAACCTCCCTGCCTGTATATTAATTTCACCTTCTCTTGGAAAGTAGGTTTCCAGCCTCTAAAAGTTAGAATATTTGTGAGAAAGTGATATGGGATAAATTCTGCCAAGCCCTGGATTTCTCATGCTCAGGCCTTGAAGCTGAGCTCTCTCCTCTTATGAGCTGCTTGGCTGCTGCAAGCTGACAGGAATAATCCCACTTTCCCCTGGGGTAAGATCCAACCCAGCATCTCTTTGCTGGTGCTTGAAATTAATTACTGTAGTTTGTTTTCAAACTGCAGCTGAAGAACAGTTGCTCAACAACTTTTTGCATCACTAGTAGCCAAAGCTGAACATTTTAATCTAAACTGAGGACAGGTTTCAATACTCAATCTGAGTTATGGTAACATTACAGTATATTCCTAACTTACATTGCTTATGGAAATGAAAAAACAATAAAAGCTTAAACCCTCAAGGATTTAGAAGGGTGGTGGTGCTGCAGATACCTGTGCACTACATGCCACAATGACTTTGGGCTCACCATTCCTTCACAGCATACCCGGGCACCATCGACCAGCGCACCCTCAACGAGGAGACTGCTCTCTACCTGGCCACCAGCCGGGGCAACCTGGACTGCCTGCTCACCCTGCTGCAGGCTGGGGCTGAGCCCGACATCTCCAACAAGGCCAGAGAAACGCCACTCTACAAAGGTAAGCAGCTGCTTCTACAGGGATGCTGAGCTCTCCTGGCACCACCAAGGCAGAACTGCAGGATCACTTGTGATGAGGTGCTGGGAGGCAGTGATTAGCTCTTGTTTTCTGCTTCTCTGTGGTATTCCTCTACCTTCTATGCCTGACCTGCCATGCCATGGCCTTTTATCTCACCCTAAACAGAGACAGGAATAGCAGCTGTCCTACAGGGTGCAGGCTGGGATGGGGTGCTGAGGATAAGGGGCGAGATTCTCAGTGGGGCCCTAAGTACCTGCTGTCTGCACAATGTCCCAAACTTACAGGAAACTGGCCACTGAAAGACTACGTATGCTTTGCTGAACAGTAGGACCTAATTAGTTGTTAGATGTGCAAGTGCAGTAACTGTAGACATGCCAGTGATTCATATACTGTGAGGGTGAGGCCAGGCTGTGTGCTGTGGGAGGGTCCTAAAATTATAAACAATTCAGGGAGGTAGATAAAGTTTTTAACACAGATATATTGCTTTGCTGCTGGTTGGAGAGAACACTTTCTTCTTTTAGCAGACTAGAAATACATCCATGATATCAGAAACATTCAGAGGAGATGGTCTTTCACACCTTCATGTCCAAGCTCCTCTACTCCTGCCATGACAGTTTTTAGCACTCTAAAACATTGAAAACACATATTACTGATTAAAACAGCAATTTTGCCTCCAACTTTGGATGCCTAGCATTAGAGTTGCTTTTAAAATGCTTTTGTTTTAAAATTCTGGCTTTTGGTTGACCAGGGAAAAGCTGTTCAGTTGTGCATTAAACACACAGCAGTGGTTGTAGTAGTAGCAATAGTAGTGCTCGTAGTAATTATAATCACAACAGCAATGATATGAAAGCACCCTTTAGCCAGAGAAGAACTGTTAGTAAGAATGGGCTAGCCTTGATGCGATATTTTCTACACTATCCTTCAACAACAATAACAACATAGTCATAACAAAATAGTCATACCTCATATGTAAGCAAATCAAACTCTGCAGAGCTATGGATAGATAATTACAGAAATGTCTAATTACATAGTTGCTTTTAGTATCTGAGTGGCACCTGTTTATGGGGGAGAACACCATGGAGCTATTGTAAGGGGAGAATCAGAACTAAGAGGTGGGACCTCTGTGAGAAAAAGTCACTATTATTTCAAAGAAAAAACTAATTGCTATGAAATGGGCTTCTCTTCTGTACATTGTACATCAGATGCTAATTGGGATTTTTCAATGTAGCTATTCATCCTATGTATCTTTAGGTTGGAGTCCTGCCATTAAGGTGCATGGGAAGCCTCATGATTTAGGATTCAAGAAGCTATGGGGCAAATTGGTAGAATAAAAATCAACAAAAGGCTATTAATTATTAAGAAACTATCTTTAGCTCAGGATGGTTCTGAACTGTAAATTGAACTATAAATTGAGAAAGTGCTACTTATTCACACAACTGTTGGTTTGAGCTTTTTTTAATTTTCGTCTACATAGAGCTTTATCTGAAGTCCATGGCAGTAAGATAGAGTCAGTTTGCACAGAGTTTGGAAATAAAGTGTTCAGGCCATGTGATTTCTGTAACATATTTGTTCTTCATAAATTACTTCCTGCAACTTATCACCTCACTGTGTCCTTGTGGTTTCCTGTTGGTACAAATGTGCTGAGCCAGATTCCCCCTGGTACCAGCCTTGGCACCCCTGCACTTAGCCAGGACACTTATCCAGGTCCAGCTGAAGACCGGCCTCACTGCCACAGACAGTCTCACTTGGCAGCAGCCTTTGGTCTCATGCAGACCTAAATGGATCTTTGGTCTTACTATGGCCTACTTGTATTATATGGCCTTGGCCTCATGAAACCAATACACAACACACAGAATATTTTCAAAAGCCTGTCCTAGGCTCTTCTCTTTTTTCTAAAACAGCTTGTGAGCGCAAGAATGCAGAGGCTGCAAGACTGCTGGTGCAGTACAATGCAGATACCAACCACCGCTGCAATCGAGGATGGACTGCTCTCCATGAGGCTGTCTCCCGAAATGACCTGGAGATCATTGACATCCTTGTGAAAGGGGGGGCCAAGATAGAGTCAGCAAATGCCTACGGGATCACTTCTTTATTTGTGGCAGCTGAGAGTGGGCAGCTGGAAGCTTTGAGATACCTTGCAAGATGTGGTGAGTACAGTTTACGTGTATCTATTCATTTAATTCTTAATAATTCAGTGTTTCCCAGTAATTTTCCCTGGCTTAGTTTTTCTGTCTCTGGAGGCAAGGTCTAGCCCGCAGAGGCACTAAAACCCTGTTGCTCCTGATGGTGGAACTTGGTAGGGTCTTTCAGAGAGCATGAAATACATGGTCTAGACACGTGCTTCTTCAGCATTCATTCACGGTCACCTACTTTGGGAAGAAATGCGGTGCTGTCTGACTGTATTTCCTAACAGCTTTCTAAACCCATATTGCTGCACACATGTAGCCTAAAATCCAGTCAGTCATAAAAGACAGATGTAGGTGGTAATAAATGGCAGAAGTTGAACTTCAGCCAACCCCATCTGCTCACGAATATATGCAGTGATGGACAAGGTTAGCTATCCTTGTAATGTATCCTCTGAAAACAGATAAACTGAAGAGTTTATGGGTTTATATCAAATAGAAGCAGACTCACTCTCCCTATGTGTAAATGTTCAAACATATAAACAGAGTGAATTTGAATCTAATTTAAACTAAACCTCTCTTTTACTGCTCCACTCATGTAAAACAGCTTTAAAATAAGCACAATACATTTCACTACTATTCTGAGGCATATTTTATTTTGACAATGGACTAATATCTTCAATGTAAATAAGACTTGGATCCTGCACTTGCAAAACAAGAGCTTACCAATGATGAAGATAAGAAAACCTTGAAAAAAATTAGTATGATTAAAAAAAATATGAGAGTTGGGAAACAAAAAATGTGTTCTGCTGCCCAGCTAGTCTTGTCAAGAGAGTTTTGTATGACCAGTCAGTCCATCATGCTGCCTATGACTTAAGAAACTAAGCCAGAATGTGATTTGTGTTTAAAATTAAATACATACCATGATTTCCTTAAAGTTCAATTTTGAGAAAAAATATGCAAGAAAAAATCCAATAAAACTGTCCAACTCTTTCAAGCCCTGAAAAGCTCTTCTGAGCATTCTATCTGATAATGATATCATTCATTGTTTATGATGAGCAATTTTCATCATAAAAAGGGTTTATTTCTCATTAGGAATGTAGTCCTGTGTTATGTTTTGTCACTGTAATTCTCCTGATGTTTCCTGCTACAACATCTTCAAAGGGTCAAACACAACACAGATGTTTCAGCTTAGGGTGAGAGCCCAGGGAAATGTTCTCATTGGCAGGGAGTTTTCATGATCAAGCAGAAGACTGATCAGTTTCTTTATTGGAGTTTAGAAGCAAAACTCCAGTGAACTGTCATTGTCATTTAGGATACACATAGAGCAGCCTTCCTGAATACACCATGGCACAGTATATGACAGCCAGGCTTAAGGGTCTTAAATATCTAAAACAAAAAAATATAGATTCCATACTGTTTATGTCAAAAACGTATTGTCTTGGTTTATGCTTGCATGTTTTTTATTAAGCAAAGTACACACTAGAATTCAAGAAATTCCCAAATAATGTAGTTAATTGATAATATTTATCTTTTTTGTAGTAAAACTTACCATTTGAAGCCTAACTCCAACCCTCATGAAGTGAAGAGATACAGCCTCAAGTGCTGAGTTTTGAAATGCAATATTCATTGATTAAGGCTCTCCCAAATAAAACCTATTTAGAATTGTTGATCAGCACCATGCAGATGTCATTTTATAGAGTACTATTTTAGCCTGGATACATATTAAAATTAAAAAGGAGTATAAATACTATAAATGTATATAATACTTACAGTGTGACTATATAGAGTATATACTATAAATATAAATAAATCTTCAGCATAAATAGATATCCCTAGAATTTTGGAGAGTACCTTTTGAGATAATCTAGTCCAAATGCCTGCTCAGGAATAGTATATATACCTTGTGTAAACACAGAAATATTAATGGAATTGCTGTGTTTGAAGAAAAGGCCATTCCATATAAAGAACAGCCCATGAATTTATTTATTTTTTACCTTTGAGCTATTTTTTTTACCTTGGAGCCTGGATTAATGACTGGGACTTAATAGCTGCCACCCATGATAAACTGTCCCTCATAAAATTCCCATCATATTATAAATCAGTTTAAATCTATGATATAAAGGTGTATAACTGATATGATTGTGCCCCCTCTGATATAATTGTGTTCACGTCTCCATCCAGAATATTTCGTAGCTTCAGTGTCATAGAAATATAAGTCTTCATTCAAAATGTGTTCCTCCATCTCATTTTAACATTTTGGTGCTAAAAGGTTTTCTTCCTTCCTAGGTGCTGATATAAATACACAAGCCAGTGATAATGCCTCTGCTCTTTATGAAGCCTGTAAAAATGGACATGTGCCTATTGTGGAGTTTCTTTTGTCCCAAGGAGCAGATGCTAACAAAGCCAATAAGGATGGCCTGTTACCTCTTCACATAGCAGCCAAAAAAGGGATTTGCGAGTAAGTTTCATGGTTTCATCTTTTAGACAAGAACCCAAAGCCCTTACAAAAAGGAGAATGTAATGTCCCAGAACTAATTATGAGCAATGCAAGCAAGACAGATACCAGCTGAGAAGTGGGCTTTCTGCTTGCAGAGCTCAGGCTAGAAACTATACACTGTGTTTGGAGGTTGGGATGGGGTGAGCAGGAATGTGGGGTGAAAGAATTTACCAAGAAATCACCTATTACAGCTAAATAACATCATGTATCTTGGAAGTGGATTAAACTGAAGTCCTCAAAATATTCTTGAAATATAACAGAAAATTTATTGGTTGGGGGGGGTGTTCATCCTGAATAGCTTTTGCAGCATGGTTTGCAATCATTTTCCTGCATGGGCCCATTGTGATTCTTCTGCACAAGCAGAAGATGCTGGATTTGTCTCTGGTGTGTTCAGGTTTGAATAACAATAATTCAGCTGTTGACAGCAGGAAGTGGTTAAGTTAATCTCTAGGGCATTAGTGAGATTGTCGCTAGAATATGGTGTCCAGTTCTGATATCCTTCCTTTCAGAAACCTCTCAGGAAATTGTAAAGGCTTCAGAAAAGAAGGACAAGAGTTTCTCATGGTCCAAAAAATATATTTAATTAGTGAGTGATTAAATAACTCTTACTTGTAGCAGACAAATTCATAAAAATACTCACTGATTTCTTTCTGAAATTAAATGTGTTTGAGATAGAGCTGAGCACATTTTTTTAAACATGGAGAAAAGTAACTACTGGAAAAAATAAGAAGAAATCCGGTAGAATTACCGGTCCTCTGAAACAGAGATGTTTCTAGGAAAGTGACAGACTACAGTCTGTGATAAAGACTATCAATTTATAAGATACTGTCTGGGGATGGGAATGTTGCACTGTCATGTAAGTAGTAACCTGGGACATTGCAGTGTGCTTCTGAGCCTGAACTCCATAGCATTTACTTCTGATCCTAGAGCAAGTTTTAGTTCCTGCTTTTAATACCTCACTGCTGGAAGAGTGAGTGACCCACAGCTAATTTTTCACTGCAGTAACAGACCCCTTTGGTGACTGTAGAGGACTCTTCTGACTATCACAGTTTCTACCAAAATATTTCTACAACAGGCAAATGAGAGTGTCTGTCCAACTGCAGTGACTGTTTATGGACAGTACAGCTATCTTTGCAGAGAACTGCTCAAGTGGATTCCTACATATTTCACAGTATCTGAGGAATAAAAGCTTTTAACAGCACTACACATTCCCATAATGTTTTTCATTATAGCATTTAGATTTGCTTGGGAATGTCAATGAAGCCTCTCAAATCACTTTGATAGACCTGAGGATATTAATTCTCTGTAGTTGGAGTAGGCCTGCTTCCTTGTGCAAGCTGTGTATTCTAGAGGGCAGCTCAGTGTCAACTTATGTAACAGGTTTATAAACTTATATCATGTACATGAATATCCTGCACTGACTAACATAGGTATGATTCAAAATTTTCTCCAGGGTTTGAGTTATAAAGTCATTTTCTTGTTTGAGAAACAGAACTCAGCTTCAGTTGTTCACTTTCTAAAAACTTTATCTGAAAGTACAGTAAGTTGGTCTGAATCTAATTTGTATATACAGTATGGGCCAGCTCTTTGAGACCTTCCCTCCCTTCAGTAGTCTCACACTCTGAACTGAAAAGAAATTTACATGGAAACCCCACAACCCGAGTTCACCTCTGGGGTTATGAAAGCAAGGGTGCATACCTATTATTCCCAGAGAAATAAGACCAGATTCTAGTTCAAACTCTGCATTTCTTCACTTGTACAAGACTGAGCACAAATTTTGTGCACAACTGCTGCGAACGAAGTAGAAAAGAAAGACAAAAGAAAAATATATTCTCTTATAAATATTTATCTAAATGACAAAACTTTAGACCATTTGGCTGATCATTCTTAATTCCTCTGGTATTCCGTAAAATAACACCCTTCATGGTGACCTCTGTATTCCTGCAGATTTAGTACGTAATTCTGCAGGAATTCCACCCTCCAACTTTTTGCCAGAGCACGAAGGCTCCCTACCATCAAAAAGCCAAGAATGTGGTCCCAGGGTTCAACTGTCAACTCTTGTTGCTTGGTGTTTGTTTATTTTAAATGACACCTTGTCAATACTGACCTGAAATTCATAAGGGTCATCTCATAAGCTGTAGTACAATCACAAGCAGTCATTTAACGCTTTCCCCCTCAGAACTGAGATGCTGAGAAGGGAAGACTTTGTGAAGCATGGGCAGATTTATTAAATAAATACAAGTCAGTAAACTCTTGGCATGCTCATACTAAGGATGCTCTGCCTCCTCCTCTGTATAACCTCTTACAAATAGAAAACACAGAAGCAGGTGTCAGGGATTGCGGAAATCTTGGCACTATTTAAAAACTGTACATGAAGCCCATCCCTGTGACAGACATGAGATGTGGTCTGACTTGTCTGGCCTTGGCTGCCTTCCCTTGAGTTGCATTCTCCCTCTAGAGAAACAGGAAGTGTTCCAGAGGCACCATATTACTGAACTGACCCAATTTGGAGGGTGAGAGACAGGTTCAAGCTACACAATTAAATGGATAAAAATTTGATGCTTCCTGCTTGTCATACCAAAACAAATGTGGGGTACAGGGCCTGTATTGAGCTCTAGAACACGGCAGCATTTGGATGTAGAGCCTCAGCATGGTACCCATGCAGCAAGGTTCAGGTTCCCCTTGCAGACAGAAATGATGCAGTGCCTCTTTAACTCAGATGTGAAGAGCTGGCTGAAGCACATATGCTGGAGGGAAAGAACAAAACAGACCCTTAAATCTTCAAAACATTTGATCATGGGATGAGTAATGCTGGTACTTGGCGTAGTGTCCTCACAGTGCTCTATGCCCTTTTTGTTATTAGGCTCTTACAGAACATTTGCTGAGGGTGGGAAGTTGCCAGCTCACCAGCACCCAAATCTCCTGCTCCCTGGCAAGTGTCACAGTGCTGGAAAATTAGTGCGACTGCTTGGAGAAGAAAAAAAAAAGTGCTTCATTTCCCAAGATATTTACATAATTTAAAAAGCCTTTTTGTTTAAAAATGAGATGTAGAAATAACTTTGAGACATTAACAGTTCATCATGTAAATAGGAACATCATCCTGTAAAATGCTATGCATCTTCAGCTCTTATTTCAGCTCCTGGGAGTGTTGGAGGCTCCATCTTACACAGGATCACAAGATCATCACAGACAAAGGTTTTACTGGCTTAGTTCATTATGTAAATATATGTCTGAGGGCCCAGTGTTGGGACCAGCCATTGCAGTCAAGCTGAAGATATGCAGCATATTTTAAAGGAGACACACTACATGGTAGGAAACTTAGCTTTGAAACTTGAAAGTGTCACCAAAGGTGCTGACTGGTAGGTCAAGTAGTCTGCATGGGAGGAAAAGAGGTGGAGAAAGTGTGCTTGGCTTCCCAGCTCACACAAGTTCCTATTTAAGATATTCCCCTCTATACAGATACTACAAAGAGAATGTGAGCAACTCCTGACACAGTAGGCAGACTCAGTTTGGATGATCCCTAGGCTCTTTCTGACAGTAGCTTGAGGTAACTTGTCTTTATCTACAGAATCAACCTAGGGCCTTGGCCAACTTTATGAGCAGGAAATGAAGGTTTAACCCATAGGGTTGGTCATGCAGCTCCATTGACACCTGTGCAGACATAAAAATGATAATAGATTTGTGACTGCAGAGCTCCTGTGCATCGTATATTTAAAATTCACATTACATATTAGAGCAGCTTGATTTATGTTGTTATGTTTAAGGCCACATCAAGCTTTCCAACAGCAATCCTTTTTTACTGGGGTTTAGGACTTGTCTGCACTGTTTTTCCCTCAGCTGAAATGTGGAAACCAGCCTGGAAAATATTTTTACTTTTTTTTTCTCCCTTTTACTAATTGTCTTTCTGGCTCCCCATGGTCTAGGATGAACACTGATAGGCCCATGAGTTTGCCATAGCCAAAAAGACACACAGTGAAGGCCTACAGGATAGGGATCAATGCAGGGTAATAACTGAATTGTAAAATCTAGTAGGGAAGGCCTGGGAACCAAATCTGTAGTTTATCCTAATCAGTCCTGTAGACATGGGGTTTCACCCCCTGTCTGGTGTCAAGCCTATTAGTGTGGTTGTGACCCACAAGACCTGCCAGCACTTTGTGTTGGCACCCTTCACTGCTGAGCAGTAAAGCAAACCCTGTGAAGGGGAGATACATTCCCTCTGCTGGCACCTCAGGCTGGAGGCTGTGCATTTCTCCTCCAGTCCTACCCACAGCATGATGGTGATGGTGCAGAATATATAGTAGTTCCTGGCTGTTCATCTGCAATTTGGGCTGTGGAACCTAAGAGAAGTTACAACAGAGTGGGTGATGCCAGCATGTCATGTCTTCCATTGTAACTGCTCCTGTAGCTGCCATTACATCAGAGAAACTGGGTGATAATCTCAAAAAAATATGTTCCTCTATGAAAGGGAAGGTCACACAACCCATGTTTTTGGCAAGTTAGGTGCACAGGGAGTTGCTGACAGGTTTGAGGTTTGCACTCTGGTTTCTATGAGTTGTTCCTGTGCCTGAGTTAGCAGGCTCTTCCTTACGGGTACAATCATAAAGCTATGACTTGCTCTAAGGTTGTAGATGCCCTAGAGCTCACTGAGTCTCCTCCTGGCAGGATTGTGTCCATGCTGATCCCTGTGACCAGCCGCACCCGTGTCAAGCGTAGCGGCATCAGCCCCCTGCACTTAGCGGCTGAACGCAACAATGACGACATCTTGGAAGAGCTGATAGATGCTGGCTATGAGGTCAACACCGCCCTCTCTGATGAACGGTCCTGCCTTTATGAGGATAGACGCACCACCCCACTCTATTTTGCTGTTTTTAACAACAACATCTATGCCACAGAGCTGCTGCTGCAAGCTGGAGCCAACCCCAATATTGACCTCATTAACCCATTACTCATCTCCATCCGCCATGGCTGCCTGAAGACCATGAAACTGCTTCTTGACCATGGGGCAAACATCAATGCCTATATATCAAGTCATCCCACCACATTTCCAGCTACCATCATGTTTTCAATGAAGTACCTTTCTGTGCTGAAGTATCTCCTGGATCTGGGCTGTGATGCGGGTTCCTGTTTCGAGTGTCAGTACGGAAATGGCCCACACCCTGCATTAAATTACAGGCGGGAAAGACTTAATGATCCTCAGGTGACCAGAGAGCCAACTGTAGTACAGGTAAGCACTGCCTAGTCTACCTACAGGATTTCTAGGTACACCTCCTATCAGTGGGTTTTGACAACTTTAGTGTATTTTTTCTCCCAACTTGTTTGTGAGAGAAAATGCCACAATCCCTACTTTATTTACAGAAAAAAAAGGCTCAATATGAGTCTGCAAACATTCCAAGTTTGTGTCCAATATCTGCAGGAAGGTAGGCAACAGCCACTGTGGCCATAGTTTGAATTTTTAGTGAATTGTAGCCATCTTGACAGTCTTACCAAAAGTTCTACAATGCTCTTTTCCTCTGGACCTGAGGTGCCAGGAGTGAGGCATATTTCCTAACAAAGATATGAATGATAGCATATGGGTGGTAGAAACCTTCTTTTTTAACTTGCCCTGTAGGATTTGCTTTGTGTGATACAGAATGTTAGCTACTGCTTACATGAAAACAGTCTAGTGCTTCACTCTGAGGGTAAACTAGTGAATGTGAACAACTGCAGCTTCTGAGTCTACCAGAAAAGCAGTCATGGAGAGAGTGTTTTTTATTACATTAGCTGTCTGACTGAGTTATATTTATATATTACGATATTTAGGTCCATGATTTCATATCTTCAAAGCTACTTACAGGCTCCAGATATCTACATTTTATACACGTATCTTTGCAGTCCTTTCTAAAATGCAACTGGGCTTCACTTCCACTGGGCTGGAATGAGACTCTCAATCCCTTGAAGGACTTTGCAGAATCTCAGATTATACTTTTTTTCTTGTTTCTGTATGTTCTCTCCTTCCAATGTATCTCAAAACCTAATGCTCCACTCAAAATTTGCCATCTTTCAACATGCTACACAAAAATGAAATCTTGACATGGCAATTTTTCTATTTTGCAAAGAATCGGGGAAGAAATCAATCAGCTTCTATCTAGTTTAAGTGCAGCTTTGAGGGATTCAGAAAACTCCCAAAGGTATGGTTACCAATATATGTTCTTTTGTGGAGGGAAGATTAAAGGAAAACTTTAAAAGATCCTAGGAGATCTTGATCTTTTTATCAGTCTTGTCTTCCAAAAGACTTTACTCTCCAGTAACATATCTGGGGAAAAAACTAACCAAAACCAAAATCTTACAGAGAGAATTTTAAGAGTCCATCACAATAATCTCTTCTACTAAACAGGACTTTATCCTCAAAAGTCTTTGTCACAGCAAAATTCCTCCACAATACAATATTTTTTGTCAAAGAAAAATTTATAAAATATATAATCTCTAGTTATGATATGGTAGCACATTGAGTGAACAGAGAGATGGAATTCCAAGACAAGTAGAGAGGGTTTTTCTGTAGCCTTCTATGGTATCCTAGCCACTCAAAACCACTTCCTTCTGGATCTCACCTGAAACTCTTGCTTAAGGAAGTACTAGGTCTCTCACAAAGAATCATTGCCTCAAAGGTCACATCACATGAGGCAGAGATAGCAAAAACTGTATAAAATTTTGTCCATTCCCAGAGAGGAAAGCAGTAAGGACAGATACACATAGGAAAAAAAAAAAATCCCTTCCCTCTAATATTGTTCTGTTTTTTGTTTTTTGTTTTTTGTTTTTTGCTTTTACTGCTAGGATTTTGGCTAATAAAACTGAGGCTTGTGTGGTAGCTTCATGATATGTAGTTATGATATGGTTTATATTCTGGAAATATGGTGGATCCTATGAAACTAAAGCCTTCACACAGACAATGTTATTTTTCCATTTTGTTGTGTAAGATTACGTAAGGATAATAAATCTGAATTATTAGTCTTTATAAAGGCTACGAACTACTGTAACTGGATTTGGAAAATGCACAAATATAAATCATAACTGATGCTACTAAATCAATGTGTCCTGGAGAAAGTGAACACAGAAAAATGGTTGCTGACTCCTTCCACGTTTCCGGCTCTGCTGTTGATCGCGGGAAGGTGGGGACGAGCAGCAGTACCGTACTGCCACGAGAGGGCATTCAGGTTTCTGCCGAGAACGCAGGCTCAGAGCCACCTTGTCACTGAGTCAATCGCACTGCCTGGTGTTGCATTTTGGCATTATTTTTCTTTATTTAGTTGTGCTTATTTTCCTGCAAAGTGTTTTGAAACATGTTTATTCCAGAGGATGTTTTTGTAAGCCGAGCTTGTGAACAGGGAAGAGAGAAAAAGGCAGGCAAGGTCTCTGATGGAGACAAGAAGAAAGCAAGATGTAGTGTTTTATGGCCGCACACGTGTGCTCATTTCAACTCTCCTAAAGCAGTTCCTGCAAGGAGGTGGCACTGCAGATGCCCAGTCTGTGCCTCCCACGGGTAACTGCATGGCAGTGACACACACACCGGAGAGTGGCAGCCAGATACACAAAATTGCTCCTTTAAGCAGCCCAGCCGGGAAACTGTGGGTTGTCCACCACAATCCTCCTCGCATTACTGTCTCTAGTTGTCCTGGGAAATGTTACATAGTGATGTTCAGTGAAAAGAAAGAATCAGAAGAGCAGGAAACACCTCTGTGAATGCTCTCACCTTGAACAAAACAACCATATTTTCTGAAACTTCGTTCTTTACTAGGTGAACTAACAGAATTTTACTTCTGAATAAGAGTATCCAACAAGAGTTTAATGATTTTGAGTTAGGACTCATGCATGAATAATCAAATTTGATCTAGTTACAGGAATTTAAACTGAGAGATCTTCAAGCTGGTGCATTTTCTTTCCTGTTTGGTGTGGGCTTGGAAAGTGTTTGCAGACAGTCCGAGTGACTAAGTTGATGGATGGTGCTTCAGCCACCATCATTCCATAGGGTTCAGCCATGTCCCTGAGTTCTTATCCACAATGCATGATTTAATTCATGTTAAACTGCTTGCATGCAGATTATGTGCACAGATATCTTCATCATATGTAGAGCCCTAAGAGAGACAGATGAAACTGACTTGTATAATATACATATTTAGATTAAAGTGGGCAGATTTTTTTTAAAATGAGACTGCTTAATATCAGGTTCTTAAGTTTATTCTTCAGTATCTCCATAAGAAGCCCTCCATGCAATGAATTTTGGTATTCTGCAGCTTACACTTGAGACAATAAAAAATTTGCATAATCCAGGACTGAGTAAGGAAGGCGTCCCTCTAGGAGGCCCAGGATAGTTCTCACATGAGTGAGTAAAACAGTCTGGGATTCATCTGTGCAGAGATTTCTCCAGACTTGTTTCTAGTAAGATGTTTGGTTCCCCCAACCTGCAGATACTAGCAGGTTCACAAGAAGCAGGAGGTGGTGCACTCTTCTGAATCTCCCTCTTTCCCTAAGATTCCTTTTTGCCCCACAGAACCCCATGCAAGAGGGGAAAGGACCCAGCATGCTAGATCACAGGCCCTAGACTGCATGGACCTTTCAGCAGCCCCTGACTAGCTTGGGGAAAAGTTCCTCTGCCCTTGCATTTCTGTGGAAGTAGGATCTCAGGATTTTTAAACAATTCAGCATTATTCCATGCTCCAGAGCTAGGACTTTGCCAGGGATTTGTGTCATCCTGTGATTGCAAAGAGGGAGTTCTACCCTCAGCTGGAAAACAATAGGCTTTAATTGAAGTTTTCAGAAGGAAAACTGGTGATTGCCCTCACAACTGGTAGAAGGGGGTTGCCATCAAAGCTGTCAGGGCTATTGTAGTTGCTGTTTCCACAAGTGAATTTATGTCCTACTGATGGTAGTCAATCTGTTTTTCCTTGAAGTTTTGTGAAATGGTGTCTACTCCAGAGATAAGTCGCTGGGCCGGGCCAATCATCGATGTTCTTCTGGATTATGTGGGTAATGTGCAACTCTGTTCCCGGCTCAAGGAGCATATTGACAGCTATGAGGACTGGGCTGTCATTAAAGAAAAAGCAGGTATGACCTCACAGAAGAGAATCTGCACAAACAGTCACACTCTTGGATTCAAAACCTCAGTCACCATATCCTCTTACTATTCATCCCATAAACTTGAAAGGATTTCCCTGATGTGACTGACCAGGTATGAGGGTCAGAAATTTCTGGGGTGTCACTGGCCCTGGGGTGTGCAATGCACACCAGCCATCAATCTGACCCACTGGGAATGAGCACAACAGTGCAGAAAGGCCCATTTGGATGTACCTGTGGTTCAGTCAGATCAGGACAGGTGGGCAGCAAGCATGCCTAGCAGGCACCAGTGGCCTTTAAAGCCTTTATTAATATTCTACTCTCCTAATATCCTTTCCCTCAGGAAAAGGTCTTTCAAAGATATTATCAGAATCAGTTTTCTGGCACCAAGCTTAACATGGTACCTACTGCATTTATTTTCAGTGGGAAGGCTGAACACTTTGAAGTGGCTTGTTTAAATCCTCCTAGAAAGCTCATTGCTATGGCTGAGAACAGCACCCCATCCTCCACAACCCCACATCCTTCCCCATGTCATGCCTCAGAACAGATGATCTACCACCAAACCCAGACCTTCATTACAAAAAAAAACCCACTTTTTTCATTCTTCCTTCTCCCAGTTTCATCCTGACATTGTCCTGCCCAAGCTGAGCTCAAGTTCCTCAAGTTAAAACCTGTTCTGCTCATGTTTCTGACCTTCCTGTCTTTCAGAACCTCCACGGCCTCTTTCTCATCTTTGCCGCATCAAGGTACGGAGCCTGGTTGGAAGAAACCGTATTAAACTCCTTGACACCCTGCCTCTCCCAGACAGACTGATCCGGTATCTGCAGCATGATTACTCACAGTGACCCCAAGCACACTGCAGAAGAGCAGCTTCCTGGCGTGGCACCCGGCATCATCACTGTGGCACAGGTGCACGCTGGGAGGAAATGCTGCTGACTTGGTCAAGCACCCTCCCATGACTAAAATCTAAGAGAAATGTGCTTCTGAAGCATGAGTGAGAAGAAAATGGAGGAGACAGCTAACATAGGAGACTGCTGTTAGGTTTTTCAAGAGAAAACATACGATTCACCTCAGACCTTAGTCTGCAAAGAGGAAGAAATGAAAACCAACACTGACAAATGAGTAGTGCTGAAGCAAGTATCTGTGAGGAACTCAAAAGTGTCCTGAAGCTGTGGTGGAACTTAGCATCCCTGCTGTGGTCACAATTCAGAACTTGTCAAGAATCAATGTATTTAGGAAAATAATCACATTACCTTCACTGACTGAGATTTTTATTGTGGTTTCTATTCTATTGTTTGGATTTCTGCTAAGTGTGTTGGTTGCTAATTCTCTGATACTTTGACACCACCTTGCTAACACTTTTACTGCTTTTTTTGTATCTTTCTTACTGAGTACTTGATTTCTGAACCTTCAATTTCAGAACTCTTTAATAGACTAAAATCCAGAAATGCTGACTCCTTTAAAAGTCAAGGAAAGGTTTATTTAAGGAGGATGGAAGAATTTTATTTGCACACAGTGAATACAGTTCATTCTGTATTATATTTGCAATAGGAAGTAAGTGAAATTTTGCTTGAGAGAATTTCCTGGACTGGAGATTTGAAAGCAACCATAAGTTTTTTTGATTTTTGGTGGTTTTTTTTGATTTTTTTTGGTTTTGTTTTTATTTTATGTTTTTGTTTTTGTTTTGTGTAAATTAGAAGTAGCTGCACTGTAAACAATAGGTTAATGCTTTCATGAAGCTGGTGTCAGAACAGAACAAAGCCCTAGAGGAGGAGAAACAGAGAGTGATGTGAAGGAGAGAGGCAACACTGCTGAACCAACTTATTCTCTTCCTCCCTCAGAAGATCTTATCTCTACAAAACCCAGCCTCTCTAACCTCCTTTGACCTCTGTGGCTGCAACAATAGCATGACTGAAAGTAAAAAAAAAAAAATTTCATAATTATGGAAATCAAACTGCAAAATTTATGGAAATGAATACCCAGAATTAGGTTTCCAAATCCTTATTCAGGTGCCTAAACAATGCCAAGTTACTTGCACCAGGTGTTATTCCACTTAAACCAGGGGAATCATATTCAGTATCAGATATTTCTGAAGCAGAATAAAAGTCTCAGAATTTAGCCTGAAATTTCTGACTTTGGAAGTTTGAAGTCTCTATTAGCTTCCTTTGACACCGATGAAAGTTATTATCTCAGCTTCTTTGAAAATTAGGTCACCTATTTACAGCTCAGATCCACAACTGATTTATGGCAGCTTAACAAGTCACCATCTATCTGCTGAACCACTATAATTGTCCGTGAAATTCTTTTATTGACGTTTTTAACAAGTCACATTCCCTCACAGCTGGGGAGGCCAAGGAGCCCATGAACAGTTATTGGCAGTGACTACAGATCACTTGACAGGTGTGACTTGCTGAACTGCTTTGATGAGTGCTTTATTCCTCACTAGGCACCTAAGAAAGAATGGAAGAAACTAAATTTGGAATTACATCTTTGAAGATCTTATGCTAGAAGCACAGTCCTTACCTTAGGTGATGGAGAAGCTGTGCACCACAGTCTGCTTGGAGTCCCCACCAGAGACCTTACAGATCTGGTTTTGTTTGTTGGTCTGCATACCATCCATGGAATATGATAAAAATCTAATTAGGGAAAATACATTGCACTGAGTTTTATTTGTGTGGAGTTTTATACCTTAACACAGGACTAAAGTGTGTTGCATAAATACAAATAATACAATCCGTCTGGGTACACAGACTGTGATGACTTTGTGTGAAATGTGTTCATCACTTGTGGGACAGCATACGAGCAGAAAAAGGACTGGTTACAGGATTGCTTACTCTGTCCACTGCTGTCCCCTTTAAAAATGCAAAAATTGAAAAACCAACAGTTTCAATTCATACTGAACACTGATCTTGTAAAGCTTTGGAAAGTCAGGTGAGATTCCTCCACTGGTGATGTTTCATACAGTAACTTCCTTTACTGCCAGTTTAAGATCTACTCCTGCAGTCTGAACAGGGAATTAGTCCAGGTTGGAAAAACATGGGGTGAAGAGAAAAGGAACAAGAAATTGCTGTATCAGTTCTGCCAGTGAAGGCCCTATATTGGTATGCAGTACCTGGAGAGATAGAAAATCACTGTGGAGTTCATACATCTCTCACTTTCCGGGGCTGAGCAACAGAAGTCTGGATCTTGATATAATGATAATCTTGATAATCTGGACATTGATATAAATTGACATTGATATAAATCAGAAGTTCTTGAAATCAAATAACTGTAACAAAGCAGAGTTGTAGAAGGTGATGGATACAAACAGAGCTTGGTGGAGACCACTTCAGAGTTTGGTGTGCAGTGACAGCCCTGGAGACTCTGGCAGGTAGAAGGAGTCACAATCACAAGTACATGGATAACTCCAGAAGAGGGATTTCTTAAGTATCCCAAACTGGGAATTTCCCCTGAGCCAACATTTTTGTGTCTACAAAAGTCTAGCAAGTAGCAATTCCTTTTTCATGTCCTTGAAGAAGCTGAAACTGGGTTTGAATGGGATAAATATGGAAAGCCCATTTCTTCTGTCAACCAAGAGACCTTCATTTCTATTGGGAGACCCATGTCCTGGTTGCTGTCAACGATCTGTCCTGAGCAGTAGTCACTGAGCCAGAGAGCACTGGTCTGATGGGAACATAACACAGCTGTGGAAAGGATAAATGCATGCTGTGCAATGAAACAGGTGAGAAGAGTCTATCTGTTAGAGGGGGAGTCTGGTAATTACAATGTTATTAAGTCCTTTCTGCTTGATCTTTAAAACAAACCTTTACACACTCAGTTTACATTTATTTGCACCGAAGTGGAGCCCGCTACCTCTCCACTCCAGTCACTGTCATACTGTGCACAATACTGAATCTGCACAAATTCAATGTGCCTTTAATGCATTACCTAGAAGTTACTGTGAAAAGAAATATCTTCCAAAACCCAGGCAAGCCAGGCTTTGTAAGCGATCAGCAGTTCTAGTGTAAGGTAAAGTGGCTTGTTTTACTGAGTGTGATAGTTAGACTCCTTCAGAGACAATGACATTATGTGAAATGTTCTAGGAATATTTCATGACCAGATTACTGTACTTTTTTCTACTGCAACATGTGCAATTCACTTGATGTTCTTGTGCACTTTTTTGATTTTTTTTATTTCATTTTGTATGAAATTTTTTTCATTTACCTCTCCATTCCCATTATTTATAAAAGCTATTATGTTTTTAAAAGTTTAAATCTGCACTGTTCTAGTAAACAGCAGCTCTCAAATGTTATGTTTCCATCTTTCAAACAAAGTATGAATAAACAAGTAGATTCTTAAGGACTATCAGCTGTCCTGACTAGCAACATCAACCATCAAGCAGCCAAATACAAAAATATCCAGGAAAATTCTGAATCAACCCAAGCTTGAAAAATTAATAATTCTGTTGTGAATCTCAGGGATGAGAGAACAGTAAGTATTTCTAGAGAGGAGACAGGGTTGCTATTATTTGCAAACCTTTTGGAAATTCTCACTCATCCCCATTCAGGGATTTTGAATATATTTAACAATTGTCTTCTGTTCATTTGTGTTTTACTTCACTGCTGCTCCAGTTCAAAGCCCCAGTAAGAGCCACTGCCTGCCTCGGGCTGGGGGGAAGCTTCCAAGGCACAAAAGATTTTGAAAAAGTAACATCAGTTTAAATCTGAGTATAGGAGCATAAATATTTGAGACACACAATTCTACTACATGGAAAATGTGCAGCAATACACATTCAAATAAAAATGAGTTTAAAGGAAGGAAAAAAAGAAAACTAGGAATTTACTATTCAGAAGATAGGATCTTGGTTTCAACTCTTCTTTCTCTGGATTTTTCAGAAATTAAATTTATACAGAGGCTATCCACTTTGCCAAGTATTTTAATTTTTATAGAAATCCTTATTCTAGTGTGATACACAGCACTTTGAAGTTTCCTTAATGAACTCAAAGAGGAACACTTGAGCACAACAACTACTGCAATGCCAGTAGTTCATTCCATTACTTGGTCTGGCCAGCCAAATGGAAAATCAGACCAATACCAAGGAGGCTGCTCTGCATTTCTAGTACTGAGACAGAGTTCAGCATCTGGCTGCATCTGGATTACAGCAGCAACACAGAGCTACTGATGTGAGAAAAGCCCCTCCATTTCCTTGTAAAAAAAAAATTCCTTACCTACAGGTTTGTAAATTAAAAGCCTTTGTTCTCCTACCTTTAACTTCAATGTCTCTGGTTTGTTACATTCCTTTTGGAGAGGGACAGAGTTTCCTCGTGGATTTTTTCTAAAAATGGGAAAGGCATCTAAATATGTTCCTATCTTCACTTCTGGATCAAGAGCTAACCTGATGTCTTCAAGCCCTGGATTAGCTCTTTAGCACCTCACATCTTGCATTTAGTTGCAGGTATGTGCTACCAAAGACATTTCCTGCTCTCTCTCCTACAGTCTATACTGGCTTGATACAAATATCAAATGCTGTAGCAGGGAGAAAGCAATGAAAGCCATCTCTATTTATGCTGTTCACCTGCACTACAAACACATTACAGATATTGTTTCCATAAAAGTGAACACTGATGGGATATGTGAGGTTTGAAGAAAGAGTAAACCACCTTTCACCTGGGAGGAGAATCACAGAATATTTAAAGTTGGAAGGGACGCACAAGGATCATCAAGTCCAACTCTTAAATCAATGGCCCATAGAGGGATCAAATCCACGTTGGCATTATTAGCACCAGGCTCTAACTGAGTTAATCCCAGTGGTAGTTCATATCCTAATAAAAGTTGCAACTTGGTTATATAATACCAATGCCATCAAAAGATACAAAATTATACTCTACAATTACTTCAGATGGTAATTTTTTTAATGACTGCAATGCACTCAAATGAAGCATTTTCTGGTTTTCACTTTGTAGAGATATCAGGAGTCACAGAGAGCTATGCTAGTCACAGACCAAACCAATCAAAGCCACTTTTTATTGAGTCCTGGGAGAAGTTTCCATTAGCTTCAGCAATAGCAGGTTCAGGCCCTGGGAGATCACAGGTGTCCATTCTTTGACCCTTTTTTGTCCCAAAATTTACTTCTCTTGACTTCAGTGATGTACTCCACTATAGCCAAATAGATACATACACCTGAAGTATTAAACCTCTCATATCTTATGTTCTGTGTCTTAGTACCACTTTCTCCATGGATTTAAGAGAAGCCTAACTTTAAAACACTTCCTAATAAATTCCCCAATGCCAATTTGTTAAAAAATAGGAAAATACTAGGGAAAACATTTACAGCCAGGTCTTGTGATAACATCTTAAAATCAAGCAAAATAAAAGATATTTCACAGCCAGAAATCAAGGCAGTCTATTCTTTACTTTTTTCTTCCATCACACCTAATGGTTTTGTATTAAACTAATAAGATTCTTCATTTACTCTGTTGATGCAGAGCAATTCCTGATGTGGAAATTCATCCCACTTCCATTTTCACCAGCTTAGCACTAGCTAATGTCATAGCCCCAGAAGAATTACTTCTGATTTATATCAATCTGAATAGGCAGAGATTTCAGCCCTCATATTGCAACTGATTTGCCCATCAGTTGCAAATCAAACCCATGTCTACCCAGTGCGGCAAAACTACAAGTGCATTTGCAGAATCACCAAAATAAAATTACCTTCTTTCGGCCCGTTTGTTTTTTTTTTTTTCTTTTTTTTGTTGTTGTTGTTGTTGTTTTGTTTTGTTTTGTTTTAATTCTCTCAGTATTTACATACAACAATAGCTTAAATCAATCACAAGTGGTTTCTATATCAAATACCATCCTTCCAGTCTCTTGCATGCAAAACGAAGTGACCTGAATATCTTGACTTCCCTGGAATTACTTTAAAGTACAAAAACTCTTTGAATGCATTGAATTCGTTCCATTTCACTGCCGCTGCCGCAGGGCAGCCCCGGAAAGATGTTCCCACGTGGAGGAGGTCTCCGAGGCGTTACAAGTGCGGCTGTGAACGGCCCGCGGCCCCGCTCGCCGCGGCTCAGACAACGCCCATCGATGAAAGAGACCTGGTGTACCTCATGCTCCATGCCACCGGCTTCGCAAGGTTTATTCCCGATTTACCCGCGTGTATGGAGAGGAGAGTGCAGCCCCAGTACCTTCCCAGCAGTCACTAATTCCCTCCAGCCCGCCAACGAGGCCGAAGCTGCGATCGCCGGCCTCCTTCCCCGGCCGCCCCGCGCTGCCAGCAGCTCACGCCCGAGGGCTGACCGGGAATTTCAAATCTCCCTCAGGAGCTGTCGTGTTCGGCATGACTCCGACACCCGCCCCGCTAAAGATAGCCAAAAACGTTGTAAATGGGTGGGGGGATGGCGGGCTTGGTGGGGATGGGTTTCAGAACCATGGGCCTGTAGAGTTTCTGCCCCGAGCCATCGGCCTCCTTGCAGAAGTGCGGTATCTCCGCCGGCAGCGTGGCCGCACTCTTCCTCCACAGCCCCAGCCCCGGGAAGGGTGACGGGGGCAGCGCTCCCGGGGGCTGGTACACGCCAGGCCCGGAGCAGGGAAAGGGGCAGCAGGTCCAAGCACCCACTCGGCCCGACAGGGCCCCGGCGGGGTCCTTCTCCCCGGCATGTGGTGCAGTGTCAGGGGGGCTCTCCGGGCCAGCGGCGTCTGGGCTCCTTTTGCTTTTCTTCCCCTCATAGGGAGGAGGGTCTCTGGGCGCTTGGAGCCCCTCAGGGCTAGCAGGAAAGGCTCTGGCCATCAGGCTCTGGGCCGGCCGTGGCTCTTCCCAGAAGGAGGCGGGGAGCTGTCTCTTCCTCATGGGCACCTGGTCCGGTCGGGCAGCCTCGGGTTTTTGCTCCTGCAAAACCCGTTCCCCGGTGAGACTGTCCTCTGCCTCGGCTGCCTGCACCACCTTCTCGGCGGCAGCCCCGCCGTGGGGGCCGGGCTCAGGTGCCTCGGGCTGGGGGCCGCGGGCCCGGTCCTCGGCCCCCCTGCGCCAGCCACACTCAGGGGCTTTGCCGGGGTGACACCGTGGGACCCGTGAGTACTTCTGAGAAAACCGCTTGAGCTGCTTCTGCAAATATTTTCTGTGGTCAACTGACCGGCGACAAGGAGCTGATTTATCCAGAGCTGCTTTGATGTCGCTCGAAGCCAGGTTAACGAAGTTCAGTAGAGTTTTTACCTCGCTGTCCGATGCCATCTCACTGAATGCACCATGCAGAGTTTCCCATGAACAGTTTATAATCCTTCTTCTGACAAACTTTGGCAAACCTGCGAAACATGACAGGCAGATTTTTGAGCAAGAAGCTGCAGTTCAAATAGCACTAAGCAAATGGAGAGAGGGTAGGGGGGCATGTCAAGCTTCTCAGCCGTGCAAACAAGCTGTTGGTTAGCTCGCTTCCATGCAGGGAAGTTGCTGTGGGAGCGGACGCGTGCCCGCAGCCCACCGCCCCGCGCTGCTGCCCAGCACACACCAGCACGGGCAGCGGCTCACGAGTGCCAGCCAGCTCAGCGCCTAATCTTGTTAGAGAGCGCTTAGGTGCACAGAAGCCGGGGTGGCCGCCCTGTAAGCAAGCACGGACACTCACCCGGCGCGCCGCCGCTTTTCCCACCGGTGCTGGTCGCTGCGGAGCAGAGAGAGCCCCTTCCCCGCTAATCTCGTTAGGCAGGTTACACACCGCCAACCTCGGCGGAGGCAGCCAGGGCCCGCCAGTGTTTGGATGGAGTTTTGCAAGCACTTGAGCAAGCTGAATGAATATCGACTCCAGCGAGTTCGGGGCTCTCTCAGGCCAATCAGAAGCCACTTTGCCAAATACAAAGCATCCCAATCAGGCATCAGCCTCCCCTCCTTGCATTCTTTGCCATCACAAATTGTCTCCATGGGGACCGCCGCAGAAAGACAGCTAATAAATACAATCATTTCCCCACAATTTCTACCATTCTCCCTATCCTCTTCACCCCGATGGAAACCTTTAATTTAAAAATTACACAATCCAAAGCAAAAATGCCGAAGATCAGTTAGGAAAGTTTAGATACTCTTTTTTTCTGCATTCTCCAAAGTTGTGTGGGGGCTGATACTAAACATGCTTCATTGGCACAGGACAATATAATATGTGGGACTGGACTAGCCTACTTTTAACTGTTCCCCATCAGAGCATTTTTTTTAAGGGGAGGATGATGTCAGAAAAAGGTAGGAAAGGAACAAATCTCTAAAGAGATGTGCAGATATCCATGGAAAGGGAGCTTGAGCGCTCAAGAATCTTGTCTTTATGTTTGCCTCCTCAATTGAGTTACACAAAAGCTGAATTACCCATTCAAACTACCCGAACAAAAGGATGGAGTTGGATAGTACTCCTGCATCTGTAGTCAAACAGTTAGAGACTTAAATCGAGTCGTCATGATGGAGAAAGAGTTAGACAAAGCCCATAGAATTGCCATCAGCAAACATTTTCCTGTGTCATATTAGTGGGTCTCCATGACTCCCCCTGGCCTGGGGACAATAGCACAAGTTTGCACACTCGACTACTGTCACCCTGCCAACGCTGGCAAGGAGCAGAAACAGGACAATCCTTTAAGGGGAAAGCATGCCCACTGCAGGGAAGGTAAGAAGAGAGGGAAGAAAAGGCGTGTGAAATGCTAATTGAGCTGCTTCCTTTACTGGTCCAGAGTTATGCAAGCCCTCTGCCTTCTTGAAGGCTTGTCCCTAAGGGGTGACAATTACTTAAAAGCACAGTAAAACCTAGAGCTGGATGAAAAGGAGAGCAGAAGAGCTGCCCTTGGTGTGCACTGATGACACAGAGCTGGCAGCAGCCTGTATACCAGCCAGCACCCGCTGCTTCCCACAGCTGAAGAAGCTTTGCTCATGCTCTCCAGTCTCCAGTCCCCTGGAGATGGGAAGACTGGATAGGGGCACAGAACCTGTGCACCCATCATCAGGGAGATACTGCCAGCTCTGAATCAAACACAGATGTGTGCTGAGGAAAGCAGGGACTGAAGTCCAAGACATTTTGCAAGTAAAATCTACTTTGCTGACATGAGGCATCACAGGCCTGAGCACTGAGGGATGAAAACAGCCACATTTTACAAGTATTTTACTGACTAGTATTTTACCTTATTACTATTTATCCAGTTTTCATCAGATGAAGCCATGATCCAGACAGTAATTATATGAAAGTCTGGGCAGAGGCCTCAGGGATGACTCTTCATGATCCCTGTATTGGCACACTCATCCCTATTCACACCTTTTCTCTCAGTCTGGCCTAAGCCACATGTGGTGGTGTCCAGGCTGAGGTGTTTCTGGTCTAGGGAGACCCTGGTATCAGGACATCCTGCAAGAGAATGTGCTGCAGAGCTGTTGGCACCTCGGTGGGCTGTAACGTGGTGGCTAATTTGCTGCTTGCAGGTGTGCCTCTCCTACTGTCTGTGTGGCCTGCACAGACACTTCTGTACAGCTGAGGCTACAGGGAGAGGTTTTGTCTCATTCATTCAAAGAGACGCACACCAAGGGGTCATGTCTCTCTCTGCAAGCATAAACTGACTCCTTGAGCTTTCAAACCCAGCCTGGGACACCACATTTCATGGTGCAGTCTCCCACTAGAGGTAGCTGGTTTCCCAAGGAGGAAAAAGGGAGAGGGAGAGAGAGAGAGATATGTGACAGGTGCCTGGAAGTCAAAGATTATCTCAGGATGTTAATGACCTGTGTCCTCAGAGGCCTGGGAAACCTGTGCCATGGATTATGAGACATACATCCAGTCATGGGGGCTCCAGAAACCTGGGCTGGGCTCTGAGCCTGAGCCTTGGCTCGGTTGGATTGAGGAAGGTGGATGTGACTTGCCTGCTTACTGGGGAGAGCAGACCCACACACTTCCCCAAGCCCACCTTCTCCTGGAAGGATGCTTGTGCAGGATGTGGCTCCTTGGTCACCACATGGTAGGGGTGGAGGAGCTCCCCAGGCCTTGCTACGCTTGTTGCTCCGCCATCCCATTCCCCTGCAGCTGGTAACAGTGGGGTGCCAGAGAGGAATAAACCAGCAAGCAGGATTTAAAAACCAGAGCAACCCACCCTTTCAAGGTCAGACTCAGGTTGAGCTGCACAGGGTTTTCTCTAAGAGGCCACTGGAGCCCTTTTGTTCCTCACTGCTCTCACCATGTTCATCCCAATGTACATGTGAAAGGAACAATTAACAATAGGGCACTCCTCTATGAGGATCCAATGCACTTTGAAGAGTCCACCAAGCAAAGGCTCAAGAATGATACATCATTTTCCACTGTGAACATGTCAAACTAGTACAGCAATTGAAAAAATGTCTCCACATGCCTTCCCAGCATGCAGACAGGGACCAGCTGGAGAGCTACTTCATATCCGACCTGTCACTTCCTGACAGCTGTCTTCTTGGGAATTTTTGGTATGTAAAGTTTTCTAATTCCTCTTTTTAAATAAAGCACAAGAATAAATCCATTCACTTGAAAATTGCAGCCAGGCCTCTCCTGAAATTATTTCCTTTGAGACTAAATGAAGAAGAGAGGAAAGAAGATTTTCTTGTACAAAAATACCTGCAATTTTTTTTTGAAGTGTCACTAATTGTAAGCAGCAATGTCTTTTAGTCCCTTTTACACCAATATCTCACTAAGTTTATTGCCAGGCTGAGGGGCCCATTCAGCAAAGGTAGTCCAGCGTTAGGTTATCCTGGACCACGTGAGCACACCCACAAACCAAAACGCACACCATTACCTGGGGCAGGGATCCCTCCCCTGTAAGTGCCATGAGCGTTTCAATTAGCCGGAGCACCCAAATCATGCTGGTAAAGCAAAAGGCAGCTCAGTGAACAACTGAGCAGTACAGAGATGATACAGAGGAGGAGAAACATAATTTTCCATAGTTTTATAAATTTTTAAACTATTTTTCCCCATTTATATGACAGTTCTGTTACTCCTTGTTGAGCTTAATGGATGTGGACTTTGAAGCAAAGAAAAAAATGGGGCTGCAACTGTTTTGAAGTGTTACACAGCTGGCTGGAACATCTCAGATGGGCCACATGTGAATTGTTCCTTTTCTTTGTACAGTCCACTATGGGCAGTTAAAAACAACGATAATTCAGTTGCATCATCTGTTCTCATTCACCTGCTGCCTCCTAAGCCTCTGCTTTGTCTTCACACTTGAAAAGGAGAGCCAAGAACTTGAGGGTAGGTGGTGATGATTCATGGTGAAGCCAGAAGTACTGGCCTAGAGAGGAATAGTATTGGGATGGAGGAAGATCACTAAAGCTCTTCCTTGGGGATCCTGATTTTAGATTGCATGTTGACAGTGACTGAAGTGGAAAGACATTAATGATACCCAGATGGCATAAAAATGGAAGATATTATTTAACATCATACTGCAAGAACTAGGTGACCTTAAAGGTGAATGCAGTGGGACAGGAAAGGATTGCAGTAGCTCTGAGCCACACACCTCAGAAACTGATAGCAGGAATTTCTGTCATGAGGAAAAATGTGTGTCTGTAAGTGAGAAGGGAAATCAGGTCATAGGATAAAAATTAATTGCCCTTCATGTAGTCTGACCTTCAAAGTGTGTGGAGGGGAGTGAGATGAGGGAAAAAGGTGGTGTGGTACTGATGGCACTCAGGATCCCAAACTGGCTTAGAGCCTGGCCCCAGCCTGGGATGGAAGCTTGTCCATGCCAGGACCTGCAGGTTCATTTGAAAGGGATGTCTGACACTGTGTGCATAGGGGTGCAGCCAAAGGCTGTAGCATCCCTTCCTGCACCCCAGCACGCAGGCGCTGCAGACAGCAGCAGGGACATCTCTGCCTGGCACTGACGCTCACACAGCTGGGTCCTGCCCCAGAGCTGAGGGCAGGGAAAGAGAATATGGGATTTGTCCCCATTCTCGTGCTATCCACTTGTCTCCTTTCCTCACCCTCAACATCTTCTTGTTGAACCTAACACCTCTGCTCCCAGGAGAGCAGCAGCCTGGCACTCCACCAGATGAAGCTTTGACTCTTTTCCCACCCTCCTTTTTTTTTTATCTTGACAGTCTGCTTTGACCTGAGTGACATCCTCTCTTTGCTTTCAGTCTCTGATTTTCTGCACTTGGGGACAGACTCTGAGCAGGCAGTAAGTGTTGAGGCCGTGCAGAGATGGCGCGGGGGGGCTGCTGCTACCCCACAGCCTGCCATTCAGGCAGATGGTGGAGGGGGCCGATGTGAATAGCTCCTGTCAGTCTCATAGAGAGAACTTTACAATTGTGCTATGTGTTGGACCGCACGTGACTAATGCCATTCTTCTGCAGGCTGCAGGCAGGACACAGCTGTTTCTTTAAGGAGAATTTTGTTTTTCTGGGCAGAAAAAAAGCACCCGTGACAATATTGTATCCATGTATCCAATATTACGCTCCATAATTAGGCATGATCAAAGCCTATCCTGCCTTTCTCTGCCTCTCTTTCTGGTAAATAAGATGTTTTTTAAAAAAAGCACGGTCTTGGTTTGGTCTTTCTGAAGGTTTAAATTCTACCACCCCACATGGCAGGTATGAACTTAAAAACAGCAACAGGGCCAAATATAGGTTTCTTTACATAATTCTGGAGTAAGTAATTCTAAGTATTTTGAGAGCAGGATGAACTCCATGACAAATGCTACAGGGTGCATCTGTTGATGAGAAACAGTGCTGCAAAAAGAATTTAAAAATAAAGACATTAATATGAACATATGAAGGGGTGACTACCTTCTCTTAAAAGCTGCAAAATAAGAAATACACCATGGACTCTGAACAGGGAAAGAGTCTGGATCTTGAGTGCATGGTACAGAAGAGCCGTGCCAGACCAGAAGGGTGGTATTCCTCCTGCCCACATTCTGGCCAGGCTCGCAGCCCTCCTCCCTGCTCCCCTCTCTTTGGCAAGGCTTCTCCCCATGGGTTTCTGCACTGAAATCAGTGCTGGGCTCCTGAGCCCAGAAGCACACCCCTGACACTCCTGCACCTGCCTGCCCTTACCAAAGGGCATGGTCCTGTACCACAGCCCGGCTGGGGCTGCACTTGCACTTGGCAGCCCTCGACACTTGGACAAGGTACAGACAGCCCCAGGCAGTGCTGCTTTGAGCTGGCCCCCATGTCAGGATGACCAAGAGGTTTCAGGCAGGCAGTGATCTATCTAGCAAGGCACAGTGTGTGGTTCTATCCCTAACATTTCCTTCTGGCTGCCCCCCTTGTTGTATTTCCAGACACAGTGTCTGCCCACCAGTGCTGGTGAATCACCCCAGGGAGTGTGGAGCAGGGTAAGAGCCTTGGTTTGGCTGGTGCTTGAGCATCATCCACAGGTGTGTGCAGGCACTTGCTCAGCACAGGGGGAGTTCAGACAGAATGAGCTTTGCCTAAAGTGCCTTTGCCATCCCCTCTAAAGAGTGAGCCAGGAGGTGTCTGAGCATAAGAGTTCAAAACCCTTTCTTCTCTTTCCATTAATGAACCACTGAGGCTGTAACAAGCTGTGTTTCTGTGGCACAGCAGTCCCAGCTCAGACTATGTTTGTGAAGCACAAATTGACCTCGGACTGATACTTGTTTGAGGTATTCAATACATAGGATTGATAGAGACAATAAAAGCTAGCTACTATTTTAGTTTGTCTTTGTTCATAAACAGTTAGAAATAACAAGGGTCATTATTGTCAAAAAAAAATTCCCTTCTTACCTATAATGACAGAAATAGCTGATGAACTACAACCCTCTTCTTGGACTAGATCTTCTAACTCTCTTGGTGGTCTACAGTACAGAAGCTATGGGGAAGCTCTTGCAGTCCCAAGTGTCCTACTGGAGGGATGCTAGGATGAAGAATCAGTATCCAGCCCAGCTGATCTGAACTACCCATGCCGAAGGCCTAGAAAAAACTCTCTAAATCTACTCTACACTACCTGTTGTCTTGATTGTCTAAGTTTAGCATTATTCATGGTTTGGGGAATTCAGCCACCTTTGCAGTAGGCAGCTGTTGCACAAGGAAGTAGAACAAGCATGTACTAAAGTTCAATGTCATCCCTCCATCCCAGTTTTGGAAGCGTCCTTCTCTAAAACAGACCTTATGCTTCAAAGGAATATGCGAAGGTGACAAGGGCTGCAGCTGTTACTGAGGGTCACCATGGGAACCCCTAGAAGGGTCCATACAAGGCAAGTGCCAGGAAATGGGAAGACATGCCAGGAAGTGCACACTGCACTGGATAAGCAACCTGGGCACAAGGAGCTTTTCAGGGCCTGCTTTTCTGCAGGTTGGGTAGATGGAGAGACTTACACAGAAAAGGCAATGATCATCATACAGACTGAAGAACCAGACACTTCTCTGCAGTGGCAGCTGCTGCCACCCTCACTGCCCTGATGGTTTCCAAGTGTGCACCCCTGAGCTGAGCACCTCGAGGCTAAGCGTGTATGCCAGGTCTGCCTCTCAGAGTGATGCATTTGATTCCTAGGCTGTGTTGACACAGGTAGGTGGCCATCAGCTGTGACAGACGCCGGTCGGCCGCGTGCCTTTGCAGCAGGAACAGCCCGTGCGCCCTTTCCGGGGCTGCACCGGGAGAGCGCGAGGAGGCGCTGCGGGAGCCCGGCTGGGCCCGGCCGCGCTGCCACAAGTGTGCGCGGCGGTCCCGCTCCGCGCCGAGGCCTCCCTGCCTGCCTGCATCCATCCCTCCCTGCCTGCATCCATCCCAGTGCTTCTCTCGTCCCGGAAAGCAGCAGCCTTTACTCCGGCCAAAAAAGCCAACGTCAGGGCTTAATTGTTCTTTATAATAAATCCCCGCCCCTCTTCTCCTCCCCTTTCACACGGCTATGCGGGGTGCGGTCGGGATGTGCTCTCCTCTCCCCACACGGTGCTGCTGCTGAAATGCACAAGGAGAGTAGGAGAAGCCATCGCGGGCGAACAAACGAGCTTTTGTGTTCACGAGTCCCTTGTCGGGCAAAAGGTTCAAAGACGCGTGAGCAAAATCCTGGGCAGCTTCAGAGCTCTCTCAGTTCAACGGTGCCTGGGCGTGCTCAGCACTTTCCAGGTGTTTGAGTCCAGTTCTTCGGGACCAGTCCTGCATAAAGCGTCAGGAAGATTGTCAGAGGAAAATGGGGTATGAAGAACATACTGTGCTGAAGAAATTGAGCAAATCACAAAGCCACTATTAATCAAAGTACTGGTGATCAGAATCAGTCTCTGCTAGAGCTCAGTATTTGCTCCAGGTGTTCTGGGCTCATTACTGCCACTGAAGCCAAATTTTAAATGAGTGTGGATCTTTACAGGTACCAAATTAGGTTCCATAATGAGTTTTCCATTAAAAGTACAAGAGCTGGGTACTTGGAGCGGATTAGTGCTCTGCTTTCCTGGGATACAACAGTGTTTACATCCACTGGGATCCTATAGTGGGTGTTGATGGGAGGCAGCAGGGTTTGGTATGTGCTTCTGCAGAATGTAAAGGAATACCAATTCAGTGAGGTAAAATAACCAAAACCACCTAAACAAACAAAAAAAAAGAATTATGTTCATTTGCCTTAACACAATCTTTTCAACCATCTTTTGCAGAGAGAATGCTAATAAAGGAAAAAAATAGTATTTGTTTATGACAAATAACAAGAATACATTGTCTAAAACCTAATTTTTTCAAGTCTGATATTAGGTCTGTTGTTTTTCTTTTTTCTTTATTTCCTCAGTGAACCTGGTACACAGGGAAGTCTGTCACTGTTGCACAAGCTAGATCTGTGTGTGCAACTGCCAGGCATGAGCAGATCTTCACACGAGAGACTGTGATATTGGGGATCCTGGTCTGATCCATCATGGGGACCAGGGAAATTAATCCCAGTGGATGGTGCTTTTAAGCAGTGCTTCACTCACAAAATTCTGTAATCAAGCTCATGGTGAATGAGAAGATTTGTAGCTATTTCTGAGAGTAGCTTAAATGTCTATTACTTGCAGTGTGATTTGCACCTTGGCAATGTAATGTAATAGAGTTTTATATCTGATGAGACTTTTCTATCTGAGGAGGCTTTTATACTTAAAATACTTATCAGAATTTGTATTGTTTTCTTCATGAAAGCATAGTGTGGAGCTGCACTCAAGGACAGCGGAGAGTGATATAAGCAAGCTTTGGCACAGCTTTGGCAGTCCTCAGCTTAGTGACTGCTGTTTGTTCTAGCACAGAGGGATGACACAAAGAAAATTAGAAGAAACTCACCAGTTTGCCAGCCTGACTGAAGCCAAGCTCTGCGCCTGCTTGTCAGAGAAAGACCTGCAGACTATAGAGCTGCCTGCACTGAAAACAAATGGTCAAAGGAAGGGTGAAAATGCAACTTGCTATCCTGCTAAAAATCTCCTTCTCTCTTACAAGAAGAGTATAAGCACATTATGTGTGTTGCTTCAGGTCCCAGTTCAGGGATAAGCACAGATTTTGTGCATTATGTCAACACAGACTTATTCACAGGGACTGTAATAAATAAACCTTTGATTAGCAGCACCCTTGCCCACTTCTTTGGTACAATACAAAAGACTAGTCCACTGCACTCCCATGCTCAACAGAATGCTAATTCTTGGATACTGAAATGAAGGAGTCCCCAGGCCTGAGCTGGTAGAGAAATCACCCTCAGTCTGAGCTCAATCTAGGTGTATAGGACCTTTCTTTTAAGGATTAGATTTCCGGAAAGTGGTTTATATTTGCTGGACAACCTTGCTGGAAAAGGTTGACATTTCTGATAAACAAGTAATTATACCTGCATTGTTCGCAGAGCTGAAGCTTTGATGGCGAGGTGGAACAACTGTGGACAAAGAGAATCACAGACAGACTCTGTAAAGCAGACCCTCTTGGATAAATCGACCTGAGCCAAACAATGAGGACAAAATGCCATTCAACTAAGTGTGCTAAAAGATCTCAAATATGAAATTGCTGAGCTACCAAAGCAGAGCTTAAACCAACCACCATCTCAAGGAACAAAAGTGAGTAATGTGATAGGTAGTTGCATGAATGACAGAATAAATAAAGCAACTTTTTATCTGGAGTGGTGGTAAATTTACAAAAGGAATGTCCAAGGGCTTATGTTGGGATCGGTGCTATTCACCACCTCTGTATGTAGCATGTCAAAGTGTGTGAATACTGGCAAAGTTTGCAGATGATACAAAATTAATCACCATAATCAAAGCTAAAGCTGACTGTTGCAGAAGGAGTTTATAATACCAACTGACAGTGAAGTGTCAGATGAAATTCAATATCGACAAGTACAAAGTAAGGCACTTGAGGAAAAAATAACTCTACTTATACATGTGCAGTGACAGTGTCTAGATAGCAACATTTAAGAAAGATCTTGGGTAACTGAAATTAAGGTATGAGGTTTTTGAAAACATCACTTATATTACCCTACAACAGTCAAAAAAGGCAACTTGGATAGTAGGAGTTGCTGTATGAAGGAGCACAATAAAGTAGAACAGAAAATAGTATTACAGCCCCAATCTAATAACTTCTGAGAAGATATAGAACAGGTAGCAAGGATTGTCAGAGTTTTGTAACAGTATGTTTTTCAGGAAAGACTAAATTGGAGCTTTTCAGCTTGGAAAGACTACCTAAAGGGACTTGATGTAAGCGTATAAAATCACCAGTGGCATGGAGAAGGTAAACAGGACTATTTGTGTTTCTCCAATGCAAGAATTAGGGGTAACAAACTGAACTATCCTACAGTAAATCTAAAGTATAAGGAAGAAATTTTCCACATGATGCATTAAACCATGGGACTTGTTGCGAAAACAGCAACTTGTTCTTGCACAAATGTGTTTAAAAAAGACTTAGACAAAATCATGTCATATAGGACCATTATTAAGATGAAATATCCACCTTCAGCCTGTAGCTCAGAGACTCCTAAAACTATCGGTTGTCAAAAGCCAGAACAGTACAGACCTCTGTGTACTGCCCCTGTCCTTGTGCACTTCCTTAAATATCCACAGGGGCTGACATCTGTGGTCAGGTTCTGGACTGTAGAGACCTTTAATCACAATCACTAGAGCATTTTCATTTGAAGGAGTGGGAAAATAAATCCTGGATATATTATGCAGCAAGAGGCAAGGAAAAGGTATACTGGAACATTATGAAAAAGAAGGAGCCATTTCTCTCCACCTGCTATTTAGAAGTTTGTTTAGGACAATTCTGCATTGATAGCAATTTTGTTTTGATGCTCATAAAAGGACAGCTGCAACTCAGAAAGGTTTAGTTATGAATTCTTTAGAAGATTAGGTTATTCTAAGGGGAGCTAGCAGAATTCAAAATGTCATCCATCATGAAAAAAAATTTTTTTTGAGAAAATTTTGTTGCAGTTGCTGTTATATTATGGTCTCAGTCACAGCATCTTTCCTTACACCAGAATATACAGTACTAAGCCCATCAAAACAAAAGTCCCAGTCCAGTTCTGAAAGCAGCAACATCCTGCTTTCCTCTGAAGCCTCTCTCCAGCACAGCTGGAAGTCAGGGTGGCCATTCATTTCCACACACTTGAGGTTGTGTGTGCTTGCAGATTTGTGGCACAGTAGAAAATACAAGCCAGAGAGAGAGAGAGAGAGAGAGAAAATTACATTCTTATTTGCTTGTTTGCAGGCCCCATTAGGGGTTCAGACACAGTAGCTCAGTAGTGCAGTATCTCCATCCAGACTGAATATGGGGTTTAAGACATAAAGTAGGCAGTTGGTGAAGGCACCACACAGTTGCCAGCAGCCAGATGTGGGCCTGACAGCAAGAGCAGACAAGCTCCTGGGGCAGCACAAATTCAATTTCGTTCAACTCGCTGCTGAGTCTCACGTTGCAACGCCTGGTCTGCAAATACGGGAGGCGTGTTCCCGATGGAGCTAAAACCACTGAGATGGAGCTGTTTCTGCTGTCCCACTTTATCACACAGATTTCATGACCACATTTGAAGACATATCTGACACCGAGACAAAAGCCAAAGACTAAGATTTCCGGGAGTGAAACAAATACCCATTCTCTGCCCCATGAGCCTGCAGATACTGCAATGAAGTGTTTGGTAGAAAAACTTTGGTTGCTTTCTGTTCCAAACAGCTCAGCTTTGATAAATGCAGCAGGATTGATCTGTGCTGTGCATCCCTTAACTGAGTTACATGTATAATCCTCCCTGGAATGGAACATTTACATTCCACTGACCTAGTTGAAAAAATGCATTAATTTTAATGTATGCAAAATTCTCCCAATAGAAGAGTGAGAGGAGAGAGGCGATGTCTTATTTGCAGTCCTTGCCTGCTTGGAGCTAGAAGTGAAGCCAACTTTTTAATCAGGATTTTTTGAAAATGCTGAAGCATTTCAATGGGTGTCTTGTTCACGTAAATTCAGACAGAGCTTTTTTACCTCCCATACAGTCACAAATACAAAATGTGCCATTAACTTGTCTCCTCTCCACTGAGTGATGCCTCTCTGCCACTGGAGACCCTGGGGCAGTGGGACACCAGGTACAATTTAACACAGACTTCAGCCAGACACCTCGTTTCAACACCCCCTGTTGCGCATCTCTCTGGAGGCTGATCCCATATGGAGACAACAGGGACCTTTGTTGTTGAAGAAGGAAGTTAATGGTGCATATTCTTACATCAACTCACCTGAAAATCTCCAAGAGCATAGTTAGCCCCCTGCCAGCTCCAGTGCTGCAGTTCCGTCAAAGGAAAAATGGCCAGTAATGTTTGTGAGAACTGGTTGTGTAGCCCAGAATTTGACTGTAGGGTCACTTCATCTGTCTCAGTAAGTCAAACACAACAGGTACGTGTACAAAAGGGAGGGTGGTTTTATATTGCTTCAGCATAGAAAATCAGAAGGATAGGTGTCCTCATGTTAGAATTCCCTTCAGTAAGGACTGCATCAGGGTCTTTGACTGAGCAATATTGGTGCTGCTGCATCCAGCCAGCCCTGTTTCCACATGGGGGGTTGTCAGAGCAAGGAACAGCTAGGAGCCATCATTTTTTGCTCAGCAGGCTTTTTGGCAGCTATCAACATTGCTGTAGTCAGTGCAAAGTAAACCAATGAAGTAGCTTTTTACACCAAAATGGCCCAGGTAAAGGAGAACACCACAATAGCTAAATCATCTTTTTCTTTACTCCTGCTTAGAGGGTAGATTTGGGGCAGGTGAGCATGAGCTCCTTTCTCTATCCCTTATCATCCCTATCTCTATACCTCTATCCCTTATTCATGCTGACAGCCCAGCTGTAGCTGAGGGGGCTCGTCTCTCTGTGCCTGAAGCAGGAGCTCTGCGAGCCTGAGCAATGCCACAGCTGTCCACAGGAGCCTGTATGTGAGCTGAGAGAGCAGCTCAGAAAGCCACTGATTTGGGGAGATGTTCAGATCCAGACTCTGCCATGAGTCCTCCCAGAAACATCAAAGGCAGCCCGTGCTGATGCAGTGTTGCTGCTCAGCATGTTGTCTCATGTAGTCCTTGACAGCTGTCATGTAAACACAGGAACTAACCTGAGCAAGGGAGAGGGAAAAAAATAGACATAGAGTTATCTGCAACTGTGTAGTTCTTACATCTCCTTATCATGTAGTACCCCTACTGTTTATAATCTTGCACCTTTGTTTCAAAATCCCCTATATTGTAACTCTAAGAATGAGAAAAACATCCCTTGTAGGTGCAAGTAAGCATCTGTGTTTATTGGAGTATCACAGGGATGAATTTTATTACTAATGTGTAAGGGCAAGAGCCACCATGTTTTCAGGAGATTGCTGCCCACCTGACATGGTATTTTTCCCTGGTTGCTGGTATCTTTATCTTACAGTAAAGCTCATTTCAGATGGGAAGTACTGTAGATGTTTCACTCATTACCAATGGAAATGCGATGGTGTGTTCTCAGTAAGGCTCTGAATGTGCTTATCTCCAGCTGTTTAAGGGCACATATTGCTGAAGAAGGGCAATCGCTACACTAGACTGCAGCTGCTCAGAGAGATATAGTATCATAAAATGCAGACAGTGATTTGTGACAATAGAGAAATTTTTCTTCTTTTCTACGGCCAAAAAGCAGTCATTTTGCGCTCTACCTTATGCAGAATGAAAAAGCTTTTATGAGAAGTAACTTTTAGTGTTTTCTGATAAATGAATACTGATAACATCATGGGTGCAGTATCAGGCAGGTATAAAGAAAGAAAGGCAAAGAAAGCAGGAGGAATAGTGTCCAAAGAAAGTACCCCATCAGCTCCTAGAACATTTCCAAAGATCTATTTGGTAATTAAATCAGTAATATTAATTTCAGATATTAGAACCCAATTTTCAACTTCTCAAGCCTAGGTTACTCACAAGCTGTCAGATGTCTTTCCAAATACACATCCCCTCTCACAAACTTATTTTTTTCTGCAGCTGGAATTTGGAACAGTCTTAGAACAATTGTTTCAAGACAGATAAACGGCTGTGCAATGGTATAAGTTTTGCTAAAAAGAAAGTAAATAGAAATAAGTAATATCACTGAAACAATGTGTATCTCTCTGTACAATTTAAAATTTGGAGAACTCTGTCAGGACAAAGGGAATTTTATTAACCATTCTTCCAGGCATGGAAGTGTTGAGAAGAGACCAGAGTTGTTCATGAGCATAAATAGCCATGGCTTAGTAAAAGCAGTTTGCAGGTGGAAATATTCTTTCAGGAGAATCTTTCTTTTCCATGGAATTGCTCACGATCTCCAGGAATTTGATTAACTCCTAGTTTATATGGATTTGCTATTATTGATCTGGTTTGTTTTAAGAATCAACATGTCATTCCGTAATGTCGCTCCAGAGGCAAAGCTGACCAAAGACTTTCCTGAGAGAAGATTGTTCCAAGGTTTTAAACACACCTGCTGTTTTGTGCCGTTGCATCCAGACAGGAGGTAAGAAAAGCTGCATAGAATCATGAGTATTCTCTGTCACCAGGTAGGATTTCTTCATATAGGGGTAGTCCACTGTGCCTCCCCTGGACCAGACACTGTTCTCTACACAGGGTCTTTACCAGTCTCAAGCACTTGGCAGACCAAACTGGAGGTACTGATAAATGTATTTTGAGGGAGGAAGTGATTATCAAGAGAATGGCAAGGTTTTTTATATTAACTGAACTGGTCTGATGTGATCCCACAACTTCTGGGAATTTAACCATCCCTAAATATGCCTTTTATTTAACTTTTGTTTGCCACCTTTACGACAGGCTTGGTTGAATACTGCAAGGGTTTCTGGCATGGTGGCCTCATTGGCTTGATGCAGATACATAAGTTCTTTTCTTCTCCTCTTGCTCTTACTTTAGCTCATATTTATGCAAGTACACTGGTCAGAAACTCCTTGGGACTAAAATAAAGCTAAAAATTTATTTTTAAAAATAAAAATTAATTTGGACTAATTTTTATTTTTTAAATAAGAAATCAATATTAATTATCCATTCATTCTTTCCTGGACCATTTGGGTTACCCATGTTTCATCTAATGGGTTGATTTATTTTATGTCAGTTCAGCTGACATAAATGATGTGTCACATCATGTCATGTTTCTTGACTGGGTGAATAAAACCTTTGAAGTGAGATGTAACAAGTAAGGAATACCTTGTTCATGCAGTAGAGCAGTAGAGTAATTTTCAGGTTTGTGTGTGACTGTCTGTTCAAATGATGACATCCAGGCCAGTGCAGCCAGCCACCACAGGGTGAATCCAGCATGTCAACTGCACAGACAATAGTGGAGTTTGAAAATGTCCTGGCAGACCTTGTCCCACTGCTTTGAATGAAACATCTCCTTTTTATAAACCTTTTGTAAGAAAAAAAGTTAACTCACCCCACAAAATGATCAGCACTATCATCTGCTTGTTTGTTTTTGTTTTACAGTGACTTTCTAAAAAACTTTTAAATACCTATTGTCACCACTGGACTGAGTCTGATTTCGGTATCTAAATGCACAAATGCACTTCCCAGGATATCTGTCACCAAAAAAAAAAAAAAAAATTAAATTTAACAAATTTAAAAATTGAAAACTGAACTGATTCAGAGATCCAGAAGAGTTTTTTTCTAAACGTTTTTTTGTATTTTAATGCACAAGCATGCCCATCAACCATTCAGCATTATTTCAGCAACTGTAGTACACAGAAGCCGTAACATACCAGGACTTCATTGTCCTTTGCTTTAGTCTTCTGCCCAGGCTGAGCTTCAGCTTCTCCACTTTTTATTTTCCTCCATCATAGATTTGTATTATTTCTATTATCATCTTGCTAACAGCTCTTAGTTGTAGAGAAAAGTAGGATCTCACCCATATGTTTATCTTGCTACTGGGAATTATCTGAATGGAAAATGAGCACAAGCAACACTCATTTACCATTAAAAAGCAAGCTGGAAAGTGTCAGAGCTGCAATGAATGAAATCCTCTTGCTAATGGCTAGCTGGCCTTGTTATTAATATGGTTATAATAACGTTAAGCTTCTCTGTTAAGTCAGCAGACAGAGTTTATTGGTTACACTTCATTTCTAAGAAACAGGCCCATTTTTCAATTATGATGTAATTCATGGCGCCCTTAAATGCCTGGAAAATGCAAGTTCAAGAGCATCTCATTGAAGATGCTGCAAAGTTTAACTAAAACAAAAATCTCTGTTTAGAAACACCATATCTGCTAGCTTGTGATTCACTTTTTTCCCTGTTCCCAGATGAAAGGAAGAAATTGATTACCCCTGTACAGACTTGGAACCAAAATTCATAACAAATAAAACTGAAAGTAAGTGAAAATCATCCTGAGGACATGACTGAAGTTGTGTTCTTAAGACCCTCAGCCAGAGCCTTCCAAATGCTGAGTTACCTGATTGTGCTCAGCAGTCACATGCTGGTGGGCAGCTGAAATTTTGGCGTGCCTGTCAGCCTCAGAGAATGGGTGTTGGAGCACCTTTGTTTCTTCCTCATGCCTCTGTGCTCCTGGTCCAAGGGTCCATTTTCAGTCCCTACCTATTTCTGGGGCATAGATATGGTGCAGTCCATGCTGGGGCTGGCCACCCAGGAGAGCAGGGCAGCAGGATCCTCACATCTCTCAAGTTTCTGGGTGTGCAGGGAAATAGTGTTACCTCAGGGGTGTTCCTGGACAGTGATGAAAGCAAAACACAGCCCATGCTGTTTGCTTCTGCATCACTGTACATACACACTGTACCTTTCTGAGCTCCCAGCCTAGCCCAAGTCCCAGCAGCACAACTGCCCCTTCCTGCTGTGCACACACGGTGGGGACTGGCTCCAGGTACAGCCTGCATCACTATGCCTGTTCAGGAGGGAAGCAGGGCCTTCTTCCCTCTTGGTGTCCTTGTCAGTTGTTCTCTGTCTCTTTATCACTTTCTTTGTATTGCTCCAGTGAGACAACTCATCTCCTGCCAGCATGGCATCAGTGATGTACTGTTCACATTGTGGGTAGGGACAGGGCCTGAGGTATGTCCCTTATTCCCCCATCTCTTGATCTTTCAACTCCAGTGACTTGCACTGTACTGTGAACATGAGCACACCTTCGTTTAAGGTCCAGCTCTGCGGGACTTATGGGCAGAGCCCTGGTCCCAGGCAGTGGGAGCTGTTGTTCAGCTAGCAATTGTAGGGGTGTGTATGATAACAGTGAGCATTTCTGACACTCTCAGGACAAGCACTGGCTGCAGAGAACAGCCTGCAACATTTCACCTCTCTGTTTAGAATGAAGCAGCCTTTTGAATTTGAAAGTGGCTGATATTCATGATCTTTTCATCTCAGAAGTAAAGGACTTTCTTTAAAATATGCTCTGCCTGCATCTTGGGATGTGCAGTGAACTGACTTGCCCTTGAAAATAGGACTTGAAAGGACTTCACTTCCCAGGGTCTTGGTCCTGTGAAGGGGAATGAGTTGGAGGTTTGACATTCAGGGAAGAAATTACACAAGGGATCAGGGGTAGGCAGTTTCACTTTCCATCTTGCTCAGATGTGACCCGTGCCAGGAAAGCCTGCATCTCAGGCTGCTGATGGCAGTAGGGCTGGCTGGCTGGAGGAGGCATGCCAGAGCCTAAGTGCCGATCCCACCACAGGACATAGGACAGGAGCTGCCCCAGTGCCGGCCATGTTACAGTAATATGTAGCTGGTTGTCCTCCCAGTGTGTCTTGTACTGCTATTTTGTGGTGGGAATTGTCCCACCCACTGACAGGGTTTGAGAGCTAGTGCTGCCAAGAGCTTGTCCCACTAATGGATTTGAAAACTCCTGAGTGGTATTGAGCTTTGGAAGACTGAAACCATGTTTTGTAGATCCATCAAACTTTTGCAGTTGGCACAGGAAGATGGGGAACCCCTGTGTAAGGTGCAGGGAAAATGCTTCCTTAACAGGGATGAAAAATTAATTTAAGATATGAGCTATTTCCCTGCACCGACTTATAAAGACAACACGTAAAAATGAGCAAGAAAGTTGAGGTGTTTTAATCACAGCTACAGGGCTCTTTCTTAATTTCCTACATACCTGAATACAAATATCTGACAGATATAACTGTGTGTCTGATTCCAGTTCCTTGCAGGAAATAGCAAGGCAAGGATTGTTGCTTGCAGGCTTATCAAAATTACAGCAAGATACAATTCTCTATTAAAAAATTGAAAAAATTGAAAAAAATAAAATAAATAGAACCAAGGAGTCAGAGAGGATGAGGAGTCATAGCAATCTTATAATCATAGTGAACCTTTTAAGGTTTAAAACTATGATACTATAGAAAGGATATTATTTTCTGTGCAATACAAAAATATCTTCTAAGCCTCAGTATTTTCATTATATCACTACTAATGTCTAAACCAAGGCAGAGTTTATTTCCTCTCTACATAGTGGGAGTCCTGAGAACTGCAGAGGTGCAGCTGAGAAGTAAATTAGGTTGATGATATTTTTGCAGCTTTTGGCTTCATTTAGTGTACCTCCTTATAGAGGAATGCTCTTTTCAAGCTGGAGCTCTGCAACTGTACATATGCACGGGAAAAAAACACGAAAACTTTCTCAAATGTATGCATTATCATGCATACATCCTGAGGCTCATCTGAAGCTGTTGTACCTACTTAGGCAGTGTTTGAAGAGCTTTCAGATCATAAGAAATTCATACACCCTACTTCGTTTAAATACGAAGTATTTAAGTCTATGGACTGTGTGAGTCCCTAGACAGGGTCCACACCTGGAAGGCCCAGGTTTTGCAGCATTTTGAACTCAGTATTTAAGCCATTTTGTCCATAGCTTGGTCTTTTGCTCTCAGCAACCTGCTTGAAGGGGTGTCTAAAGCAGAGCAGGTCTCCTTCCTTATGTGTGCCCTTCTTGAGCTAGTGGTATCCAAGCCTTCCCAATGTCTTTCAACAGCCTTTTCCTCATCACAAAAATGAAGGATGGGAAGTGCTATTTTTCTGTACACTAAATTAAAAATTGAGTAAAAATTAAGTAAAAGTTAAGTCTAAAAGTACAAAAAGTAAAACTGCATCTCAGACCTAGATAGACTAAAGTCACTGTGCTCTTCAGGGGACAAATCCAGATTAAATTTTAGCCATGCAGATGGGGCTGACACTTTCCCTGTGATCTGAAAGGGAAACAAAGCTAGAAGATCCCCTGTGACAGTGACATTAGGAGCTGGCAAAGCAGCAGCAAGTCCGGCTTGCACAGGAGTCTGCACAGTGGCAAGCTTGCCCCAGCAGACTAGTTAAAGCCACCTCAGGTACCCCTACACAACAGGGCTGGCATGCCAGGGAACATCACTCTTTTGAAACAATACTGACTTCAGCTTGCCCCTCAATCCATACTCTGGTTGCCTCATTCTAAAGGAGAAAATCCTTTCACAACCCCCCTGCTCCCCTCCCTGATACTGCCCCTTGCTGGTAATTAAATAATGGACTAATGGAACATGTCATGATGATAAGTGCTTAAAAGATTTATCTTTCTGTCTTCATTTGAGATATTTTAGTTTCAGCCAGCAGTTTCTAGCCATCATGATAATTTATTTAAATTATTTATGTGGAAAAACAAGACATTCCAAAATATCTCTAAGACGCATCCTGGAGCGTGGCTGTTGCTGGCTAACGCTGCCTCTGGGAGCACAGGTACTCATTTACACCTTGTACTTCTCATCTCTGCGGGGAGGTGATTACCCCTGACAACAACATCCCTTGCCAGGGATTTTAAGCATTTCTGCTTGAACAAATATGAAGCTACATGGAATTTTAAAAGCACAGCACACAGGAACAACATGAGAAAGAATTATTTCAACAGTGCTCAATGCTACAAAATGAAACAAAAAGAAACAAAAAAACCCACAAACAAACTCAAGGAATAGATTTCTCCACAGTAAAACCAAAACATATTTAACGACTTCAGAACAAAAAACAAGGGAGACAGGGACTGATTAATCTGTGGCAATAGTCAGACAGTGGAGTCTACCCTGTTAAAGCTTTCAGAACCATTGACTGGGAGCAGCTGCAGAAAGCTACATTTTTGACCATAAAACTGTAGTGAGTCATTCTGCAAAAACATACGAGCAATTTACGAGCTCACCATTGCCTCTAGAACTGCCTGGTTTATCCATTTGCAAAGAAACATTGCCAGTTAAACAAGACTGCAGTGTACTAAAAGTTGACTTATCCTGTTCCTGAAGCTCTTCAGTGCACAGTGCCATCCATTCTTCTCTGGATTCATTGATGTCCCTGCAAGTTACATTAATTTGCAGCCGGGGAGTCTGATCCCAGTCACTTCCAGCTTTACTGCAAATGCCTTCCCAGTACCAAGGATGTGATATATGCAGGCATATGACTTCCTTGTCTGCATGTACAGAGCTAAGGGGATTTTGAGTCTCATTCCCCTGCCAGTGTGAGTCGGCCAGCTGGAGTCAAAAGAGTGTTCAGCAATTTCTGCCTTGCTGACACTGGGAGCAGGAACAGAGTGCAATGGGCTGCTCTCCTAGACCGGAGCAGGGAGATAGCCTGAGTGGAGCAAGGGGCAGAATGCAGGGTCAGAATGCTCAGCTCAGACCAGGGCCCGAGGGAGCTCTCCCATGCACCCACAGATGTGTGCAAGCTTGCTTCCAGTGTGGCTGTGGTGACACTTCAAACACCACATGAGGGGGCTCTGGATGGACCTTACCCAGCTGCCCTCTATGTATACATGTTTTCCAAAAGTCAGTGAGTAAATTAAGACCTTCAACAGGTGGCTGTGACTTTATTAAAGCCTTGATCCTGTGCTGCTACAGTAGGAAAGAGACAGACAAGAGACACTCCTGCATGAGGCAGTGTGCACCCACTGACCCTTTTCCCAGAACACCAGTTTCCTGGCCGCTGGCACACAGCTCATTGTTGCAAGAGACAGAAGGAAGCATTCCACCTTGCTATCTGTTCAGTCAGAGAGAGCTATTAAGTCTGGGGGGAACATAATAAGTAGGAGTATTCCTAAATCTAAACAGCAAGTTATTTTCTTCCAGGGACCAGGAGGCTCTTCAGCATTACAGAGGGCACAGCCTGTCAAGTCTGCATTGCATCTGCAATCAGCAGATGCAATGCCACAAACTCCACCCAAGCAAGGGGTCTCCACACCAAGGGCAGAGAGCACAAGCCTGAAGGGAGCATGTCCTTGTTTTCCCGCTCTCTGCTGGTGTAATGGAACTACCAAAACTTTACTGTTACAACCTGAGCCAGCCCAGCTGGTGCTGCCTAAGTGGTAACATGCCCTGAAACTTGGGCAAATGTTTGCCCTATGTCTCTCCCCATGTCCCCCTACCCTATTTCTCCATCTCTGAGAAATTTCAACAATATCAACAGCAGTAACCTTGCTAGGAAATATCTGTTTCTCAAGGCCACTGCCAATATGAACAAAGTTACATTGCCTTCCATTCTGCTGGAGACCTTGTCTCTGAAACACTCAGGGTTCATGCATTTGTTTTCATTACACTCTGCAAGGTGCAGGCTTTCTCAAAAGCAATAGGATTTTAATAGACTCCTTAGCTTTGATTAAGTGTTTTCTGATAAATAATAAAATACCCAACTCAGAATAGCTATTAATTATTCACTGAAATAGCAACTACAACCTCAGTTGCCTCATGTCTGAATCCAATGCTCCATTGCGGTCTACAACCTCCTTGTGAGGGGAAGAGAAGGGGCACTGTGGCGACAGTGACAGGACCCAGAGGAATGGCCTGAAGTTGTGTCGTGGAGGTTTAGGTTGAGTATTAGAAAAAGATTCTTCACCCAGAGGGTGACTGGGCACTGGAACAGGCTCCCCAGGGCAGTGGTCACAGCACGAAGCCTTGACAGAGTTCAAGAAGAGTTTGGAGAATGCTCTCAGGCACATGCTGTGACTCTTGGGGATTTTTCTATGGGGGGACAGGATCTGGGCTCTATGAGCCTTGTGAGTCCCTTCTAACTCAACATATTCTTTGGTTCTGTGAAGAACTGGTCTCTCAGTAAACTGACACTCTCCAGGTGACCAGATCATGATCCTGTTGATTTAGTGGGTTTTTCCCATTTAGTTCAACAAGAGCAGGAAGAGCCACTTTGTTCACTTAAGTTACCCTTGCAGACAGATCTACTGACTCCACAGAAGTTACATCAGTCTCTGATGACAGAACACTGGGAATTTGATTTCATGCATGCTGGTGTAACTCAGCCATAATCTAAGTAGATGAAGTCCAACTTATGTCCATTATTTGCAATGATAAATACTTGCATTATTTGTCATCAAAACACTGATTGCTGGTTTATAGGCTCAGATGGGTAAATCATTAGCAATAAAATATCATTATGCCTCTAGCTGAAAGTTTGATAGCTGATAGGCAGTTTGGAATATTAACTGGTGCAAATAAAAAGTAAAGAATACTTTAAGGAGATATCCTAAGGACAGCTCTGGACAGACACCAAAATGAAGTCAAGAAATAGGTGTCAAATAGTAGGCTTGCTTTTGTTATTAGCAGAGTGTTTTGATTCAGATGCAGTAATAAAATGACAGTAAGAGGATGGATAAAAACCTGAAGTTCTGGAAATGGGTATCTTAGGTAAAAGAAAGACTTGTTGATTCCCATAAGAGTCATATTCACCTGTAAAATCTACCATCTTAACATTGTTTGGGGTTTTTTTAAGAAACACAAATGCTTTTTTACATTTTGAAACAGAATTATTCTTTCATCTGTAAAGACTAATAGCCAGTGGAAAACAGAGTAATCTCTAGGAATATAGGTTGTAGGGAAGGTCCAGAAGGTAAGCCAAAACCACAATTTACAGAGGTCAAAGTGCTAAGTATTATTCTTCTGTTTGCATACATGGCCGTAACTGGTTTTATCTTCCTTTAACACACTACACAGCCTACAAGATACAGCAATTTCTTACCATGCTATCTCTTGAGAATAGACAACACTGCAAATGATGACTCCTAAAAACTACTGGCATGGCCTAAATACTGTGGATATTGTATTTTGTCCAAACCAGTCAGAAAGTCAGGATTGAAGCAAGCTGACATGTCTGGCTGAGATGGGGTGGTCCTGCTCATGGAGTCTGGACTGACAAAACCACTGAAGGAAAGCCCAAGTAGAAAGCATGTGATAAATTCATGCCCAAAAAATCATTATCAAATAACAGCAGCTCTGCTGTGTTCTCCAGTTTGGAAGGAAACCATATAACCACAAATTTGATCGAGCTTCTGCTGGGAAGTCAGTGTAATCATCACCTTCAAAAACAGGTCTGTTGTCTATCACATAGAGACAAATTGCTTATGACACTTTGCACTGTTCAATTATTCTTACTTATAACAAGATTGAAAAGAAGTTTCTCAGGGTGCTTTTTATCCCTTCCTTCCCTATGCAGCACTAGTGAGGGTGCTTGGCTTTAGTATGTCCTTTTGACTCCCCAAGTTGAGGGTGTTATCCTTTCTAAGCAGCTGGGCCTGAGGCTTTTGGCATCACATGGCTGCACAGGGACCTTTGGAAGCTGGCCACAGGCAGGTCAACATGAAAAGAGGTGGCAGAAATCTGCAAGATGTCATTGGCTTCAGCTCTTCTATCACACATATTACACAACGCAGAATTTGCCCTTAATATTCTTTTGTTGTCCTTACATCAAAGGGCTAAATTATGCCCACTAATAGGTGTAAGAGGCTTTTCAGTCATCTTTCTGATGCAAATTATATCATTTTGCATTATCCACTGATTATCTGTAGTTTGAAAAGTACCACAGATGTTGAGCAAAGCGTATATGTCAGTTCTCTCCTCCTCTGAGGACAGCATTCAAGTAAGGAAAATTGAAACAGTCCTTTGGGAATTCTAGTTTAGCTGTAGCTCAGGAGGGAACCCAGTCTGAGCTTCAGAAAGTTTGTCAGGTATTTGATAAAACTATGATTAAAGGACTGGGTGTGCCCAGCTCAGCACCTAGATATATACCACATCATTCCAACACGTACATCCTCTCCCCTTGCTAGATGCCTATATTGAGCACAGTGAACTGTTACACTTAGCAGGTGTTTCAGGTCCATTAGATGACAGCCCAGTGTGAGATCTGCCCTCAGCTCTCATTGCACAACATGGAATAAATTGTATTTGATTGTGGCAACATGCTGACAATGCCAAGGTTAATGAACTAACAAAGAATACTTAATGAAGTCAAATTATGAGTGTTTTACTAGGTGGCATTTAGGATTTAGAATAATCATTACAAAGTAAAACCTCTACCCACCTCTGACTGGGCTCTTGCAGAGGTGCACAACAGTTCGAAAAACTGAGTCGAGTAAAAGCAAGTAGTCAAAAGGTCTGCAAAGCTACGTCAGCCAAACATTATATTGCTTACTGTTTGTAAGGAAAGTATGGGGGCAAAGAAGGAACTATATCATGATTTTGCCTGGTGTTACTAGAATAATGTAGGTAGACCACCTCTCTGGTTGTGCCTGTGTTAAATCTCAGTAACCTGGCTCATTTGCAAGTTCAAGCTTTTGTTAGTCTGTGACATAGCCTGGGACTGTAGTCTATAGTTATTAATTTAATGGTAGTTTCTGGATCGTATCTTATTATCTAGTCAGATATATTAAATTTTGACAGGAGACATCTCCCGAAGTCCACTAAGGGCACTCAAAGACCACTGCCAGATGGTCAGACATCCAAGACAGGAAGGAGTAAGAGGGGCATTTCATCCAATCCCATCTATCTCTTTGAAGGTCTGAAGTTCTGTCAAACCCACCTATTCCTTGGCTTGTGGAAGTTAAGGAAGATGTGACTTTGTAGAACTCTCCTTCTTCCTATGCTGAACACCCTACAAGGTTGCAATGGAGCCATAGACAGGCCTTGATCAGACATCGAAGGGCACAGTATGAAAAGCACCTGCCAGAGTTGGAAGAATCAATGTTAGCTCTTTTTCTTTGCCAAAAACACTATTGATTCTCTATACTTACTGCTGTAACTTGGCTGACAGGTTCATAGGACAGCAAGAATCTCAGCTAACAAGAGTGCTGCTTCAGCCAGCTGTTCTTAATAACCCTGCCAAGGAAAGAAGATTTATAGACAGGAGCTGAACAACGCAAGAGAATACTTTTTTTTTTTAATGTAAGAACATATTTCAGGACAGTTTCTCAGATACCAGTTGTCTAATTCTTTTCTACAAAGCTGCAAGAGTCTCTCTGGAGTGTTTGATGGGTAAGAGGTGATATATGAAGTCAGGTAGGAGAATATACAGAAAGCTAGTTGGTCTGTGTGTTCCCTCATATAGCAGCAGCTGTACAATAGCAAAGGTTCTTAAATCATCACCTTCTAGACTCACAACTAACCCATTTCCCCTTGAAGTTAATTAGAAAACTCTTGCTGATGTATGCAGGTTATATGCTTAACACAGTCAAGGTTTGTCCCTCCATGCATCCTCTTTACCTGAGGCAATCCTTTTGTTTGGCTGTTATTGCCACGAGCACACATTCTTCTTCAAAATTAATAATGAGCTCTTTCCACATGACCTCTCTGCTTTGTCAGACATCTATATCCTGACCTGCTGCTTCAGAGCCACTACCAAATCTGGCACAATGCACTGGCAAATAAAGGCAATACAATAAAAATAGGAATGAAGGTGACTGATTGGATGTTACTGCTGTGGTAGAATGTATGTCAAAAGAAGGAATGTACCATGCTGACTGTAGGATAGCTCTGATTTACTATATTTTCAAACCATACCTTAAATGCACTGTGGTTTTCAGGATGTCCATAATTTTTTTTCTCTCACCTAAAGCAGTCTCTTCTATCCATTATCTTTATGTACCCTTTGTCCTCCAGAGAATATCTGGTGGAAATATCAACAAGCCCAAAACACCTCACAGACTGGCACCTTGAGCTTTACGATGCTTTTATGGGAGCTATAAAGAAGACACCCAGCAAAAATAGACTGATAAGTGAGATAGTCCGCACATGCTTGTTATGTGACTGTGACAATGCCAGATGATTGAAATAGATATTTCTCAAGCTTTACTCATCAAAAAGCAGCAGAGAGAAGGCCAAACTTCTTTCATTGTTTTCTTTTATTTTTGTAAATCATGTAAATGCTTCAGTAAACCACTTGAGTAAAAGTCTTGTTTATATTGAACTTTTAGTCTTATCTATTTGTTGATCAGCATCAAGCGGGTAATGTTTAGAGGACTTCGGAGGACTTAGAGCCTCTCAATTAGGTCTTCCAATATACTGGAACATAAAGCCAGGACCCTTGGCAAGAAAAAAAAAATCACAGTCTTTTAAAAATATTACACTTCTTGGCTTCTGGCAATGCACTGGAGTGAGCTTTGAGCTCTGAGATGACAAGGTGTGCCTGGTTAGCTTTAGTGCCAGGGGAAGAGAATCCTCTGGAGACATGTACTGCAGAGAGAGAATTTAATCACTATGGCGTTTTTAGGCTGAAACACCTGAATGGTGGATTAGACTGAAATACAGTCATAGAATATGCTGACAAGTGTTCTCCAAGTAGGAACCAATTAAAGAAGAAAGGACATTTCTTTCTGTAAGTACAAATCTAATTTTTTATTTTCCTAAATATACAATATAGAAATTATTCCACTTCAATACATAGGGATGAATTCTAAATTGCGCCTGAGTCTCTCCCAGTACTAAGCAATTATTTCTCCCTTTTTCTCACCCAAAAGCCTTAGGCTAGTTTACCAAAAAAAATGGCAGTATTTGAAAAGATTTGGCTGTCACTTTGCTGAACAGTGGTTTCTGGCTAATAGTACAGAGTTCACAATCAACCTTAAAAGGCCTATGATAGAAACTATTAAATACCCCAGTTAGGACTGAGATGCAACAGTCCCCAAGGGACCTTTGTGTTCTGATCTCACTGCCACTGGAAGAATAAATAAGTGCGTAGCCTGTCACCCTGGCTAATAACTCCCAGAGACAGAGGTTACCATTACGCAATGGGAGTTAGTCTATGTTTCAATGATGTCTTGCTGCTAAATTTGCCTTCCTGAAAGGCTTTTAATGACTACAAGGAAAAAAGAGATGTCAGACTCGAAGCTTACGACCCAGCAGTCTGGGTCTTATGACAGCCAGCACTAAGCAAGTACAGAAGAATAGTTTTTTTAAAAATGCACCAATAGGTTTTCTTTGGAGGGGAATATGAATTATAATTGTCTTGTCTACAGGGAGTACAAATATGACCAGGCAATATCCTGGACTGTACAGGACACTGCAGGATGTCACCAGGTCCCCAGTAACCATAACAAGGAGGAACCAGAGGAAGGACAAAGTTTTGTAAGGCCCTGAAAAACTCACTCAATTAGACTTTTAGAAGGCCTTACAGTTGTTCACATATTCTGAGTTAGATGTATGGGAGAAATACTGACAAGATATTCTCAAGATTCAAAACAAAACACAAAAAACTCCCAACTTTACTGGTTACCCCAGACAACCAGAGAAGTTTGGCAAAAGATTTAGAGCAGCATTCAATAAACATGAGATGCTTCTTGAGGTTCTAAGCCAGTTTGATTTTAAATTATTCAAAAATTCCAAGAAGATGGAACTAGGAAAATAAGGAAGAAGAAAAGAACAAATATAGTGTTCAACTGATACAAAGGCCAAGAAGAGGTAGGATCAAGGTGTGCTTACCTTGTATTCCACTTTAAATACCCTTTGGCCCTTCTCCCAGGTGGGACTTCCAGTGATTTCGCCACTCAGGAGCTGGGTTGGGAGCTCCAGGGACAGGTGTGGAGCATTGTCTGTGGTGTGTCAGGAATTGGTGGCCACTGCAGGGCTGTGGTACAGGCCCAGGGGGTGTATGGGGCAGGGCACGGCCTCACCAGGGAAAGGCCTGACCTGCCTCTTCCACACTCACGTGAAAGGTTTTGAGCCAGCAGTCCTTCCAGTCTCTCACAGACTTGCAGCAATTTGACTGCAGAGATGCAAAACACTTAAGGTGAAAATTTTGCTGATGGGAGAGTAAGGAAAGGAAATTATTGCTTGAACCTGCAAGACTGGGAAGGGTGACAGGTTAAAAATATTAAATGCTTTTATAGGTTTGCTTGCATGAATCAAAGTCAGCTAAGGAGGCAGGAGATGTTAAATTCATTACTGCCAATTATTAGTTTAAGGAGTTAAGAAATAGCAGTGGAAACAAATGATTTTGGGCTTTTAATGCCACTAGAACAAATGAGCTACAGTGCTGGTTAGAGCAGCCAGTATGATGGATACCCTGGGAGGTTGATTGAGGCAAGAATGGAGAAATGCTGGTTTTCTTACAGTTTTTGGTTCTTTACCTCTATCATATGACTTCATTAACTTTCAAGTGAAAAATGGAACTGGATGTTTCTGTAGGGTCCAAACTGAAGCAGAAATAAATAGAAAGGCAGCTTTACACTGTGCACGAATTCCTACTAACTGACCAACAGGGCAGATTTACAAGCTCTTAAAAAGCCAAATATGAGGTTCTGACCTCTGCTTAAAAAAAAAAAAATTATTAGAAATAATTGAGGTTACAACACTTCTCTAACACCTTTTCTGTTTACAACCCTCAAGTGTAAACATTAACTTACTGCAGACCCCAGGAGAGCTTTATTACTTTTTCCTCTGCTCTCTATTTTACAGGTGAAAAAACAATGCAGAAGTGAAATGTCTTTCCCAAGATCACTTTCCCAGATACTTTCTGCCTTGCAACTACCAATTTTGATGCTCCTGCTCATACCACTATATCACACTGACAAGTTAGTGATAGTCCCCAGAGTGAAATGGTCTGCTGGGAATAAAATGTGTAACCCATCAAATATACAGCTTGTTTACTCTTGCTTACATTTAAAATACCTCTTTAAATAATATGTTTTCAGTGAGCAATTTGAACAACTCATGATTTATACCATTAAGTCATGATAAGGTGGGTTTTTTCTTTGAAGTCAAATCTAATTAAATTGCTGGTAGCTTCAAAGAAGAAGTTGAGACAGTGATTTATTGAAGGATTTATCTCTGTCAGATTTGCAGTTAAAACATATTAAAATTTGATCTATTTATGTATATAGTATATATATATAGTATATATATATAAGTTAAAACTATCAAGGTTATAAATTCTGAACAGTTACCATGCTTGTGGTGAGGAATACCAGTTTTAGGAGGACAACATTCATAATAAACTTTCTTTTTGCAATAAAAAGCATTTTTCTCCATAATCTGTGTGTTAAACCAATGAGATTTCCCCTTCACAAACCACAAAGGATTCTGTTTTACTTGTGTGTTTTAGAGACCATCAAGAAGCAGTGTACTTTCTTTTTCTTTTCTTCAGTGAGTGACTGCCTTTGAATCACTTTAAGTGTAAGTCATGAAATATTTCTTTGTGAGTTTACATACCTCTTCCAAAAGCAGTGGAAATCCAAACGCCTTCAAACAGGGTGGTTTTGAGGCTGTTTCCATATTTAGGTGTCTGGTTTGGGGTGTCTGGAAAGAACAAGTTTTCAGCTTGATATGTCTCCCAAAAATCATGTATATTTATCTATCTAGTATGTGTGCCTATGAACTGAACTCTCTGAGTGGGGCACTGATTTCTGCTGTGAATGTTCCCAATCCCTTTGAATGGAATCAAACTTCCAGATTCCAAATCTTGTATTTTGGTGGGAAGTGAGCTCAGGTGTCCTGGGCTGTCATGGTGTTTAGCCCACTGGGTCACCTCTTGGGTTTCAGCTGCTTCCATTCAGAATAAAGAGCACCATCCACAGGAGCATCCTCCATGGGAACTAAGATTTTTCTCTTGCTGCAAATTCTTCCCAGTCTTATTTCTCCTAACAGTTCATCTCAAGCCTTCAGAGTTTTCTCACTCTTGGATATATTTTTAAAACCATGTTTTCCTCTAATATATTATCAGCACTCACCTGACAGGAGAGTGTAGTCAAGACTTCAAAAAAGCTGCTTTAGGACCACATGATAATAAATTCTCCTTAATCCCAAATATAGACGAGATAGAGAGCAGGCCCTACAAGAAGTTTTATAGAGAGCATTACTGTCAGCAGTTTAGAGAGAATTAAAAAGAAAAATAACATTCCATCCCTGAGGAAAAATCTAAGTAGTGCATAAGACTAAAAGGAACATTTCTATTGGGAATTGCTTATGAAAGAGATTTTTAGTTCAAAATAAGGAAATCAGTCGGCACTGCACAAGGATTATATTGATCAAAAATAGCCTTCTGAAATATCAGGATTCAAAGAAGAGACCAAATAGAAGACACAAATGAAAGTAAGCAGCCCAGATGCAGGAGAAACTACATCTTGCACTTGCAGCAAAGATAGTTTGTGTACAGACTCCAAATAAGACAGATGTTTCTTGCAGTTGGGAAAATTTGAAACCTGACTTATAGCTATGATCCATAACTGCTAGATTTATTGACCACCTGCTGTGAAAACAGAGCCTTTTTTTGCAGGAAAACCTCAGCTTGCCATTTGTGAAGTGTCTCCTGTGTCATTTTCACAATTTCCTAGAATACGTGATTAACCCAGATGCTAGTGCTGCTCCATTCCTGCATGCTCACCAATCAGTGCCGGATTAATAAGATGCCAGGTGAGACCACTGAACCTCCTGGTGAACTTTTCAAAGAAAAGTGAGTGTGCTAAAAATACTTAGAGATTTATTTGATTTCTCCACATGAAGTCCTCTATAATTTATCACTTCAGTTCACACTTGTTCTGTTTTCTGCTTTGTTTTATTTTAGAAGGGGGTCTTTCTCTCCTGTTTTTTACTGTGACCATATCTCAGGTTTGGATCTGTGATAGTTATCAGAGCACTCCAGTCCCTGTGTGTAGCTATTTTCCTATCTGCTACACTTGCAAGTTACTCCAGTTGTTCTGCTGAGCACAGAGATGCTGAAGCTATAGAGATCTCAAATGTGTGTGTACTGAGCAATAAGGTTAGAGTATTCTCTCATTTGTGAGTTATGTTTTTCATAAATGTCCAGAGATATGAATGGGCATAGAGCTGGAACAAGCAGAGGGTTGATTCTTATTCTTCTGAGCTGCAGAAGAAGCCTGTTCTGCTTTACTAAATCACAGTAAAACAACACCCTCATCTAATGGTTATTTAATTTTATCCATCAGGTCTCCTTAAAGCAGGCAGATTTTCTGTGAGAAGCTGAAAGCAAAATCAAATATGACATTTTGGGACGTTCACCAAAAGCAGTTGAATAGATGAATGAAAACAAACACCAGTTTGTCTCCAGTAGTTCAATACCCAGGGTTGGAGACATGACAAATTTTTTAAATAAAAAAAATCATTTGGCTTCCATTGTAAACTTCTGACAAATAGAAGAGATCTGTGAAATTTAATTGAAAACTTGTGTTTAGTTAGCATTATAAATACAGAAACAGCTCCATGGACCTGCTTGATGCCACATAGGCAGTAACAACAACTATTCCAACTATTCTCTGTATGAAAGCCTTCCAAAATCAGGATAGACTGCAAAGTGCAAAAGCAATGTGGGTACATGGACATACAGGTAGTGGATGTCATTGCCACTCTGGATGACCATGAACTTGGTCTCTCACTATATTTACTAAGCAAGATAACAAGGCATATTTGTTTCTGATTCTTCTAAATAGAAACCAAAACTGACTGCAGCACAAGCATGAGGAATAAACTGGTTGATTGTACAGAAGAAAATTGGGGTTTTACTACAAATCTATCTCAAAATGGCCAGTCCTGGACAGATTGAGAAGTCAATATATACTAAGCTACCTTACAGGTGATGTTGAAGTAGAAAAATAGATAGGTTCATATATACCTGGGAGGAAAATTATCTGAAAATGTAAGCAGTCAGACCAGTACAGATCTGGTGTAAAATAGAAGGCATGAATGATACTCAGGAAAATGTTTTGGTGAATGGGCATATTGCCTGCTTAAGTTCCATCCCAAAAGTCTCAGTAAAGCTGATGTTGTTGTCTGAGGCTAAGCAACTCAACTTTGCTGCCCAAAATCATTAGTTGTCTTTGGAGATCTTGGTCCTTTATGTGGAAAGCATTTGCAGGTGAGTAGTTTTTTTTTTAAAAAAACCCATTATGTTATATTACATTAAAATACACTGTTATATAGCTATGTAAATAAATATAGAAATTAATTTATTCCATTGAAGAGAGAGCTGTAACCATGTTATACTTATTTCCACTAAATATTTAATAAAAACTGTGGAAAGAAGTAAGGGTTGAGTACTTCTGAAAGTGGAAGCAGGCATTGTCCTGTGTACTGCTTACTACTGTTATACTGCTCAGTTGTAGTTTCACAGAACTTAACCCCAGGAAGGGATGAAATGGCAACTTTTTTTGAGTTTAGACAAAGTTACTGAGCCAACTGCATGCAAGAGGACGTTTCTTTCTAAGGTGATTTATCTCCTCTTTTTGGCTGGAGCAATAAATGTTCTGAAAATTAACACCATGCTCGCTTGTAAAATAAATTCCACATTAATCTCGACTATCAGAGACAACTATAAATCAAATGAAACAGGGTAAAGAGGGGTTGGAAGCAAAGCCTCATCCCTGGCAACACAGCCCCAGGCAGACATTATAGCAATGTTGGCTGAGACTAGCTGTCAAGACGCCCCAGAGAACTGGCTCTTGAGGCACCTGTGACAATGCTGAATGTGAATCTTCAGGTCTTCATGAGCCACATGCAGGTCCCCGAGACCACTGTAGGGAATAATTATCCCTGCTCCAGGAAGGAGATCAATAAGAAAGCTGAATCTTTTGTCACCAGGAGGGGGAATGAGTTCCTGAAGAGCAGAAATACAGAATGCAGCAGAGTCTTTAAATTTTAACACAAGGTACCATTGGTCCTCATGGGTCAACAGAAGTGAGCAACTTCACCTTGTCCAGGTGATGTGTCTGAGTCACAGGTGCACCCAATGTGTGAGTTATCTGGGCTCTGCCTCTCTGCAGCCAGTCTTCTGGAAGAATTACTGTACTCTTCTATAAAAATTGTTTCTAAATTACCTTTCGTGGGTTAAAAGCCTATGCTGTTCTTTTTGAGCTAGCTCTGAAGAACCTCCCCCATAACTAAACATACACGATTCCCTACAAGCAGTGCCTCCAGCTAATGCTAATTGAGGGAGCAGGAGTTGTTCTGTATTTTAAAGCGAAAGGTAAGGAGATGAAGGAAATAAGTATACACATCTATTTCAGAATGTAGGGGTAGTTATTTCTACTGGATTCTGAAATATAGTGAAATTCCCATAGTTTTCTTAGCCTGAATAAATATATTCATCAGGGCACCCTTTTATCAAGGAATACCATGTGCAGGTTTGTGTAGGTGCATGGATGCTACACCCTATAGATGATATACAGACTCATTGTTAGATATATGCTTATAAAGCCTCCTGATCTGCAATCTAAATAGATATCATTTGCTATCAGATTTGCAGCACTCTGATATTCTGTGCTCCAAATTAGTTCTGGGTGAATTCCGTCCCTGCAGCTCACTCATTTTTCTATTACAGCTAATCCAATTTCTTCAGACTCTTATCTTCCTTCCAGTGTGCACATATGCCATCTTCCTCATGGAAGTCATCCTGTAGAAAAGTTAATAAGCATATTTATGTTAGAGAAGTTATGGACCAAAGTGTTTATGGGTACAGGAATTTATTATCTTTGTGATAAGCAAAGAAACATATTGATGCACAAGATGGATGAGTGTTTTAAACAAATGAAAAGGAAGCAAGAATGGGTAACTGAAAAGGGCTACACCTCACCTTCAGTTCAGACTGGAAATAGCACAAAGAGAAATATTCTTGAAAGCAGATGATTGACACTGGAGAAAGCTTTGGAACACAAACTTTCTCCCTCTCTGAAATTAAAATCTGCAGTGCGCCCATTGTTGCTGGAGTTTCCCACCCTGTAGATGCCAGCAGGGTCTGAGAGTGCTCATCAGAACTCTCTACTTCAGGCAAGTCAGAGCTAAAATTTTACTTTGTTCTAACTAAAACTTGTTGAAAAGAGAGGAAAGAATCAGTGTCTTCTTGCACTTGAGCTAGTTAAAGAAATGAGTTTGAATTGTGAGAGACAGAAAATGTTAGCAGAGTCAAAAATGCGTGAAGGCCTCTGCACACAGGTGGTTCACTGCACACAGAGGACCCCACTGAAGCCTGAGTATGAAAATGCACCCACAGAGTTTGTCAACTTACCCCAAGTAATTCCAGCAAAATCTTTCTGGTGCAATTATTCTCTTTCTGCATCTGTGTGGTGACTTATTTTCCAAACTGCCAGTGGCAAGCACAGCTTCCAGACTCAAACACCAAAATGGAATCCACTAACTGCTTATCTGTGATGCCTGGAAAAAAGCCTGATGACTGAGGTACATTTTGAAAGATGAAGAGGCAAAATCTCTACTAGCTGAGGGCTGATCCTGCTCCAGGACGACAAATTTGGAGAGAAAAGGGCAAATGCACACCCTGAACAGTGCTGTCACCCCACCAAGGGGGCTAGGAGTAAATGCCCTGGGACTCTGGAGCTGCACTCAGAGAGTGCCTGTGTCCTGTTCACCCCCAACCAGTAGGACTGGGAAGAAGAGGAGATCAGCTTCAGGTTAACCTGTAGAAGGAAAAATGAGGGGAAAAGAGGAAAGAGAACCAGCCTGATTGATCTGGGACCCATATCAGTCCTTAGCTGCTCTAAATAGCTCTGTGGGGGACTGTCAGCATAGCGGATGCTGGATTATTACTGCAAAAATAAGCATATGAAAATATATTCAAGTGCAGGAGAAGGATGGGGCAAACCAGTATCTAGTAAAACATCTTTGTTGTGAGGCAGTTCTTTATCTCAAGAGTAAACATTTAATCCTCTGGGCAAGAAATCATTAACTGTTAAAATCTTCTGTAATTAGAGGAGTCTTAGAATATACCATCTTCAGGATCTGATTTCCTCTCCTGGTGGGAGAAAAACATCCAAAAGGACAGTGGGGGATTGTTATCAAAAGCATCATGGCAGGCCCAAGGAGTTCCCAACTCCAGTTCTTCCTGAAGACAGCAAAGACAATGGGCTTCTGCCTGCAACATCCGGTATACAATGGCAGAATTACATTTCTAGATGTCTAGGACAAGTGTGTGGAGCTGGACTCTGGAGTTCCAATTCACTGGACAGTGCTCTACAGGCATGGGTACACACAGGCTGCTGCAGGCATTTCAGCTCCTCTCCCACAGCTAGGACTCCACAGGACTGCTGCTGTCACCTAGCCAGTTTTTGTAAGGGAAACCAGAAAAGGGCAGCTAAGGAGGTTGTTGGATAAATAGCAGGGTGTTCCCAAGAAATATTAAGCTACCCTTTGCAAACAAAATTATTTCAAAGACAAAGAATTGCTTCTCAGTTTCCTTTAGTGCTTGCATTTTATACCTTCCCACTGTTCTTCTCTTTAAGACTGTAAGTGCACTGGGGCATCCCTGCCTAATCCTCAGCATTTGACCAGGGCCTTATTAAGTGAAGGCCTAATATTAGCTTATCCCTTAGCACTGCAGCAATAAGCAAAAGAAAATATTATTCACATTAGACAGCCACTACAGCTTTGGATACAAATAGAGTAAAATGGATGCGCCTGTTCATAAATAGAGAAATGTTCCCTTTGATTATGGGTTTCCTCCTTGCTCTTTACAAAAGATTGTCAATTATTCCTGCCTATAGGTACAGCAGGATTACTCATCACCAAGCTAACAGCAAGGCATTCCGCAATTGCTTCTGTAATTCAGGTTTAAAGTCACTACAGCAGCACAAGTCAGAAGGATTAAATGAGAAGGAGGGTATGCTGCATATAGGAAAATACTCTATGCAAATTGTGATAATTCATGACTGAGTCACAAAAACTATGTATTCAAAATCTGTCATGATTTAAACATTTAAGAATACAATGTTATGCATTTATGTAATGGCTTTCATCAAAGGATCTCAAAACACTTAGGAGGCACTGAGATGAGTGCACAATGATGTCAGCCTTGCAGGACAGCTCTAGGTGCATTTCTTTTCCGATCAGCAGCTAGTGGCTCCCAGGGATTTCCAACACACCAGACTAATACTTGATGGTCTGGGGGAAGAGAAAGGGATGACAAAGATTAATCAGATACATCCTCTAGTCCTCAAATGGATTCAGGGTCTGTTGATCCTTAGTGATGCATTTCTAACATCCTTTAAAATATCCAGTGATAGAGCAATTAAAAATATACATAGCCTCTTTCTTCTCTCTGATTATACCACAGTGCCTTCATGTAAGCAGCAAGCAAATATGTTGCAAATAAGCAGCAGTAAAATACATTGCAAATACAAAAAAAACCCCACAATTTTCTCACTAGCCAAGAATTCTCAGTACAGCAAAACCATGATGTGGCTCATCACTCATCACAATAAAGAAAGCACTGGAATTTTTTAGCAAGTTCCTTTAGGCTGAGCAGGATGGAAATTTAAAGCAAGAGAGAGCACACCTCAGGCTGTATGAACAGAGTGTGGGCACTGATGTTAGGAGCCATGAAGATGGAAACCTAAATCACAGTCTTCCTGAGACCTCTTGAGAGCTCTCTCAGTGTTTGGTGAGACAAAGAACAGAGCAAGATAAAGAGTACTCCAAGGTGTAAGTGCTTCACCTGGAGGAACTATGGACTGACAGGCCCTCTGAGAATTTTCTCCCTCTTCCTAGTGCATATATTTATTAAGATGAAGAAGGAAAAGATCAAGGATTTCAATGTTTCCAAAATGACAGAACACTATAATCTTAGAAACAAAATTACTGGGATTTTATTAATAGGAGATAATTTTTTTTTAGAATGCAGTAAGATCTAAATCCACTGGCTGATTCAGAGCAAAAAAGGTGTGTTGAAACTGCTGATATATGCCTGCTAATGTTGGTGGTCTTAGTAAAAGACGTCCCCACATTTTGCATGAGATTCTGCCAGGGAAGCAATTTGGCATTACAGTGACAATCTGTGACATAAAAGAAGTTACAAGAAGTTTAATCACTGTTTGATTTCATCAAAACATCCGTAGCATAGGCTCAAAGTAAAGTATTTCAGAACTTATACCTTTTTTTCTTGGGATTGTTGCCTAAACATATTCTCCCTTATATCTACGTAAGAAAATTCATTGCACTGTGTACATCTCTAAGTCTACCTCTGCAGAGAGCACTGCTGCCAGAAAAATGCCTTCTGACCCTAGAAAATACTTAAAGGGGACAACAGAAACCCACAGGCACAGCTTGGTAGGACTGCTTTAGGAACATGTGGTTGCTGCCAGATGTGAAATGCTTTGCCATACCTCAGTGTTTGAAATATTTTATGATGTAGATTTAATAACTTTCATAGCAGCATTCATCTATGTTCTTCAAAGGCTAAGCCAGGATTAGTGCAGTTGTCAGTGCTGTAAGACCCATGCGTTTGGCTGTCTTCTGTACAAGGAAGGCAGCATGGTTTGTCAGGCAGTCTGTGTGTGCGGCCCTTTGACAGCCAGTCTCAGCCACAAGGAGCCATGCTCCCAGCTGCTGCCCTACTCTAACAAAATTCTGTCAATATCTTATCCAACATTAACCTACCACCTACTGTCAGCAGGCAGATCCCAGAATATCTTCTGCATACCAGAAAGCGTAGGCACCACTTTAGGTTACCTTTCTTCTCTTTTTTCAGATATTACAGACAACACAGGATCTGAGAAATCACAGCAGTGGCCAGCAGGGTGACTTCAGACACAGGTAATGCAAAAGATTTAGAAAGATTTAACAAGCTATAAAAGTCTAGAAACCACTGACAAATTACTGGATATTCCTTTCCATCTGCAAACAGAACCACAGTTTACTGACAAGAGATTACAAATGTGTTGGACAGTTCTGAATTAATATATAAAACAAAGGCCTGTATTGCATACCAAAAAGGTTTGCTGGAAGAATTGAGACCTGCTACCAGTAGTGCCACTGGGATCTGCCAGTTTTTGTCCCGGAGTAGGGTTTGCTGCTCAGTACCCAGGCATCTGAAAGAAACTCTCCCCATTAACCCCAGTGCTATATGACTGCAGTGGAGGTCAGGGGCGAGCTGGTGCTGTCTTTGTGATAGTCCCTCGCTAGCTGGGACTTAACCAATCAATAGCTCTTGTCATGAGACAGATGGATCCATTATCATCTGACCTGTTCAGAGTCTGGTTCTTAACCCTTAACCTTAGCTGATGTAAAATATTCACCAAAATTCTGTGTTAGACATCAGCACAACCTCATATTTCTTTCCCTACCATTAACAAATGTCACATATTTGTCAGTGGCACAGCTTATCTCATCCACCTCACCACAGTGTATGCCACATTTGTTGAATATGTTGTTAAAGAAACAATAGAATGGCTTTTTAGCAAAATCCACTCCTGCGGAATTTATGAGCAAGTGAAGAAAAACAAAAATAAAGTTGGGGCGTGTTTCCACCAGTATTTTCTTATAACAATTACTAACACCTTTGTGATTTTCTCCCAGAATCCCCAGATATGAACCCAAATGGTCTGTGTGCTTGCAGTTATAAAGACAGGCTGGACAACCCACACCTGAGATCTGCAGGCTGACAGCTTTCTAAAATCTGGCTCCTAATTTTTCAGACTAAATATTATGTCAGCTAGAAACAGAGGTAAAAAGTGACAGAGAGGGGAAAGAGAAAACAATGTTCTGTGAAACTGATAGTTTTTCATGCATTTTTTAATAAAACATTGTCAAATATACAGACCCGCACACAGTAGTTTTAGTCACATATTTTTGCTAGGCATAGAAACTCAGACTTGTAGTTTTATGGAGTATTCTGATGCTTGGATTGATTAAACTGACAACCAAAATTAGACCAAATAATTGCAGGTTTCTTCTTGAAGGGCGTGTTAAAAAAAAAGGAAGCTATACTGATAATTTTGTTTTAGAAGCAGCGATTCTTCCTCCTTGCCCTTCCTCTGGAACTCTTGTACTTCGACTCTCGTACATTTACTCAGCACTGTCCTTGCCATCCATCTGTTTCCACAGGATCTGGGCAAACAGAGTCCAAGAGTAAATGTGAAGGTAATGCTTTCATACCATCTTTTACACATTCAGATAACAAGTATTTAATCTTCAAGACCTAAGCAGCAATGTATAATGAGTGAAAAAGTGATACAGCACTTAAGTGATTACTCCAACCTGCAGTTCACTCAGCATGTAGAGATTTCATTATGAAGTCACAAGGGATTGAAAATGTAATATATGTAAGAAGTAATATGTTGTGTGAACAATTGATAAAGCTGAAAAAAGGACATATTTGGGGCATACAATCTCTTCCTTACATCTAGGATTTTTCTGGACAGTTTAATAACTAATCCCACACATTTTACCTTTATATTTATAAAGGGCAGGGATACTGCTGAGCAAATCCATTTGTGAAGAGAACAAAATGTGAGAAACTACTGCAAGTGAGTAAGCAGGAGGCCTGTTTATCACTGAAAGCAGCATCTCAGAGCCAGAAAACTGAAAATACAAGAACAGGCTTGTATGATGTATAGCCACAGCTTTTTTTGGCCATGAATAAAAATCTACCATGTCTTGTAATTTCAGGTGAGGGAACACAAGCTAAAGATTGCATACAACTTTCCATGTTGGTCCTATTCCCTCCTCACCTAACCTGACATGGAGCATTGCTTTTGATTACAGTATTCCTGATCTATAGCAAGGAAAAGAAGGCACCCTGCCAATGTTTTGCAGATGCAGTGCAATAGCCTGTATTTACCTGAGTGAAAACTTTAAAAGCACTTACTAAAATTCAGATACTTATGAAACTTAAAACTCATTTCCAAAACTTGAATATCATGAAAATAAAATGCAAATACAAATACAAATACAAATACAAATACAAATACAAATACAAATACAAATACAAATATATTCTAGATGTGCTCAAAGTTGGGAATCTTTTCCCACAAGTTGGAAATATTGAACAATTAAGTAATCAAATCTTCCAAAAATCAAATCTGTTGCTTTTACAGTCCTCAGTTTTATTAAATAATTGGAATCATCAAGAAGAATCCTCTTCCCTCCCTGGGAAGAGATTATGGTATTTGAAGAAATGCAATTACCTCCATTGTTTCTGCTGCTATGACCTTTATTGATTTCTGATCTACTAAAAACATCCCAATAAATTGTGGATTTCTAGGTAGAAACTTAAAATCCAAAACCAGTAAAATTTCTTTCCACATGTTGAAAGCACTGCTTTAGATATAAAGTGATAAAAATACCTTTTAAAAATAGCAAAAAAATATTTTCAGTCCAAGCAAAAGTGACGTTGTACACTTACCTGTTGCTGATGTTTTTCTAGTCTCAAACCCAAAAATTAATCTAGGATAGAGCATGCCAGGCTAAAGAAGGCTTTGAAAAGTCAGAGCTGAAATGTTTTCTGTTTGTGTTTTCTAGCATTTCACCAGGTTGGACACTCTTTTTGAGTTCATTGACTTGCATCCAGAAATGTCATTAGTAAAAAAAGCTTAAGTGGATTGTTTCTAGGTCTGACTGACCACAGAGCCTGAGAAGAGGCTGCCTTTGCTTCCTCTGCTACTGGCTTCAGTGAAAACCTTTGGATGTCTCTGAAGACATAGGGACAAAACTTGCCTGAAGTCAGACTGGGGAATATCTATTGATTTTAATAAAGTTTTGACAAGTCAACATCAAAGAGAACCTTCTCCTGTGCTCTCTGAACACTTGAATTTATGTTGTAAACTCCACCAATACCAACAAAATTAATAGCCTCTTAAAGTCCATTATAACCATTATGGCTACTTAGATGAAAGGAATATGATAATATTTGTTTGTACAGCTAATCAGTGTCGCAATCCTTACTCATGTTTCCGGAGTAGTTGCTGCATTGGAGTGTTAATCACAATATCTCTGATTATCAGCAATTGTTTAAAAAATAAAAACATGAAGCAAATAAGACAAATATTCTTTCTTGGCAATCAGACCAAAGGTGAAAGGGAAAAAGAGTAATGGTCACCATTCCATTGAGTATTAATATTTTACTTAATTTTTTCAAGAAACTGCTTGAATTATGCTGTTTGTGCAGTCCTTTTCTGAAAAAAAGAAAAAAAAAGACCCTTTTAAAATAGTTTAATTTATTATTTTGAGCTGTAACACTTATAAATCACTTTTCATTTCCAGAGCACTGAACCAGAGAACAGACCTTTGTTGATCACACCAGCAAAGGATCTGGTACTCTTCCATGTTTCTGTAATGAGCTAAACATTTTGGAGGACAGGATCTTGTTACTGCCTTTCCCATCAAACATAGTAAGAATTTCAGGTACCTGGATCTTTTTGTGCTGTTTTGACAGGCAGAGAAGCTGGTATATGTAATTTTAAAAACATGCCCAAGATAGTAGCGGAAGTTGGTAGTAGTAGGACTACACCCCAGGAAATCCTGTTTCTGGTTCTGGGATGGTAGCCCTAACCATTACCCTTCCCCACATTTCAGTATTGTGACTGCTGCAGACAAATCATTGTGTGCTTCCACATATCAGTCCTGATGCTACAAAATACTTAATATGTTATTAAGCAAAACATATTCCAAGTCTGTCACTGATTCAAGGCCTACAGTCTTGCAAGCATTGTATCATTTATCTTCCTTATAAGTGAAAAAAAAATTAATGGACTCTATTTTCTCTCCGTAGAAGCTACAGAGAAGCCAAAGTAATTAATGAAAAGTGCTGGTGTCAAGCAGACAAGAAAAGGGCACACATTCAGCCCTTTCTTCAGCCATTCAGACTAATGGGAAATAGGCTTCTGTGTGGACCATGTGACTGGGTCCAGAGGCTGGACTCAGTGTATTTGCAGCCCAATCATTTTCCCATGAGAGCTGTCAATTAGCAGTGTGAGACAGAAAAGATGCTGATTACCTGGGCCAAACTCTGCTCTTGTTTGTGTCAGAACAATATCCCTGATTGCGCTTGCCTCTGTGCGACTGTGGGTTGAGTTTGGCTCTGTCTCCTCAGTTCCCTGGGTTGTCTTTGAACCACGGGAACAGTGCTTTGAGACAACTACTTGGGCAATCGCTAATGGCAGGAAAATCCACAGTTCTTCAGACATTAAGGCATTGTAAATACTGAAAGAAAATAAATCTGTGTTGTATTTTTTTGGCATACAGTGCCTAAAGCCTTATCTCTCATTCTGTCAGGAACCAAGAACTATGTATACAGATGGTGCAATTTATTATGTTCTGTACTGTGACCAAGTGCTGAAATACCTTCAGGAAATCACCAGAAAGCCTGAAAAGCTTTGCTGTCTCTTGTGACTCCAGCTCACTAAAACTATAATTGAATGAGCACAATATATTAAGCCCTGCGTATTATACAGTAAGGTTACAGAAAAGGACGCCATCTTTTTCAGCATCATTACAGAAAACATCTCTTCTGTACAATTACTGCCTATACCCAAGATCATAATGTCTTTGCCTCTCTGAATTCCACTCTTATAAAACCACAAAACAGGGATTTACAAATAGATGCCTAGGTTCAATGACTCTACCTCAACTCAGGTGTAACACTATTAAATTCCAGTGTGCAGTTCTCATTTGTAAAATGCTGCTGCGCCTGATAGTCCAGCATTAGCCTGACATTTAAAACAGTGCCTGTTGGGGCTGAAATGAATGGACGTGAAATAAATGTAACAGTGGTATGAAGAAAGCAGTTTAGCTGTGTATTGTTCAGAGGTTAATGTATTTCCATTCCTTGCTTCTCTGAGCAGATTTTTATGAAACTGATTATTAAACTTGGCTCAGTGAATGCAAGATATACAAAGAAAAACTAAAGTCAATATCCTCAAACTCATTCATCTCTTGATATGAAATATAAACACTGGAACTAGTACTTTGTTCAAACCCATGTGCTTACTGCATTTCAAACATTGAAAACAGGATCCCTCTGTCATGGACCCAACAACAAATGTTTTAGGGTCATCTTGATACCCACAAGGCCCAACTTTCAGCAACAACCACCATTCACAAAACAGCTGTTTTGGTTTTAGTGCTTCACTGGAAGCAAAACCATCTTCTTCCTTGAATTTCTACTGTTTCCTTCCTGTGGGGAAGCTGGACTGTGGTGCCTTGACATTAGGAGGTGGTCTATCCGCTTCCCCTCATGCACTGTTACACATTTCCGCGTGTTTTGTTAGAACATAGAGCCACAGATGGTATGCAGCGTCTTCCCTGTTTCATCCCAGAGACGCCGGGCCGACTCAGCCCCATGTCTCGCCTGTCACAGGACAAGTCCTTGCATCACTCATGAGAGAAGGGGTGAACACCGACAACCACCAACCCCAAAACCTCCAGGCCGTAATTCGGGACAGGGCTCCTCCAGGACGGGGGTGCCGGTTCATGCCGCGCTTCCCCTTCGGGTGGGTCCCGCTCTCGGCTGCGGGAGGGCGCGGGGCTCCGAGCCGCCCGGGGCCGCCTCGCCGGGGCACAGCGGAAGGCAGCTG
>VXBU01000720.1:514820-571652 GCA_013400315.1 Bombycilla garrulus | reverse complement strand
CGGGGGGGCCGGGGCGGGGGCAAAGCGGGGGCGCGGGCAGAGTTCCTCCGGCGCCCCAGCACTGAGGGGAGGAGGCTGTGGCGGGGCGGGGGTCGTGCAGGCGGCCCCAAAGCCGGGAGAGCTGTTGCTGTCCCCGGCGAGGGCCCCCCTTGCTGGGCGCTCGGGACGCGGGTGTGCGGGACGGGCGGCCGGTGCCAGCCCCTGAGCACTGAACTCGGTCCGAGAGTGTTCGCTCCCAGCAGGATGGAGTTGACTTTTTTCGGCACGCCGGCGGTCGAAGGGTTGGGGAGCGCATTTTGCTGTAGGTGGCAAGATGCGCGGAAAGAGGCAGCGGCGGAGCGGAGCCCCGGCCGTCGTGCCTCGCCGTGTGTTTTCGGTATTGATTGCGAATTGAATTGAGGGTTTTCTGAGTAAAGGGCTGAATCAGCTTCTGCCAACTCCGACGCTGTGGTGTTGGTGTGACCTTGATTGTAATGTGGGTGGCCAGCAAGAGAGACTGGGAGAAATTGGTATACAGTGAGGGAGAGTACACATCCAGTTTGGAGAATCAGAACAGCAGCAAAGCTCAGCTCAAATGCGTCACTTCGATATTTTAAAGTTTATAATATATGTCTTCAGAGAAGTGATTGATGAGACAGCCAAGAGCCGTTCAAGAACAGACCAATTACAGTTTCTTCCTTGGAAAAACAAACTGGAAACTCCACTTCTTTTACTCTGATCTAAACTTAGTGACTCCCAAGAGATTAAAGAGAGATGTTGTTTGTTTTAGCATCTTGTCTCTTGCCATGAATGACAAAGGGGATTGGTGCTCCTTATGGATTAAAATGAACAGAAATACAGCAAAAACAGCCTTTAAACCAATGCCCTATCATAAAAATTTCTCCCAGTGCTGCCTTCCTGCTATCCTCCTCAAGTATTTAGGTAGCCAGTCTTAAGTTGAACTATAACTGAATTTTTCAGGGCAGCACAGTTGGGTGAAAAGAGATGCCTCCTGCAATCTCTCTCCTGTCAGTCAATTGAGCAGAGGAAAAAAACCCAAGAAACAAAACCTTGGATAAGCATCTTTCAGGCAAACTACTCACATGGTCTAAAACAATCTTTCAAAAAAAATTACATTTATGAAAATTGAAGCAGGCTCTGAGAAATACAAAGCCAAGGAGCCCGCCAGCCTTTCCTTGCAATAATTTGGAATTTGGATGAATGTCCCATTCATCAACTGTACTTGTGCTATTGCTTGCTGTTCTGTGTAAGAACAAACAATAAGCCTGCTCATACTCAAGCTGTTTTCCAGTTGTCCCAAAACTATGCTTTATCTAGGGCGCCCATCAGCAGGTTCCAATGGGAAGGGGAGGTATGGAACGCTGGCATGCCAGCCTTCCATCCTTCCTGTGACTGAAAATCCTTCATCGCTGAACTCCTCCCGAGATTCCCTTCCCCATGTTGAGTCATAATCCTTGCTCTTATCTTCAGTCTCACAAGCCATTCTCTCCTTGATTAATTCTGTAATGTTGCATCTTTGCTCCCCTGCTCCTGTTCCATCTACAGCAGCAGTCATGTTTTCTCACATCCCCCAGCCCCTCTTCACTCATTTGTCCCCACAATGACTTAGTGTGGCATAGCCTTCCCTCCCACCCGGCATTCCCTCCTTAGGCCCTGCCTTGAGACACTTAGAGAATCAGTCAGATGCTAATTAAAGGAGAATTATTTATCTTTACTCAAATCAAAACCAAAACAAAACCCACAATCTTTTCTTACTAGCGTGGTAGCCAGTTCTGTGACAAGAGGGAAGGGATGATTCTGTCGGAGGCTTTTGACATAATTTAAAAAAGAGCAGAAGGGGTCATGACAAATAGCAGGGGCGCATTTTTTTCTGGTTTTGTAAACATGGATCTGGATTAACTGATGTGAATTGCACAGAGCTGTCCTGGGATTTATGCAACAGTGTTGAGATTTCATCTCATCTCTGTAGACTGCTTCCAAGAGACAAAGCTCTTGCCATATCAGCAGGCTTTTAGAGGTCTCTGTGCTTTCATGCACTTTTCTGTTAAAGCTTTCCTCCTTTTACCTGATTAAAAAAGTCACAAGAAGGCAACCCTCCAGGGACTGTATTAATCCTCTTTTCCCATCCCACTCTGTAGAACATGCTTGTGGACTGCTGCAACCTCATGGGACTCCACTGAAATACTAAACAGTTCTGACCACATGCAGATTTATTCTTCTACGGTATGCAAAGCAGGACTAGGATCACTGTTTCTAAAAGAAATCTTGGATTAAAGAGAAATATTCCACAGGCACAAACTTCAACAGAGACCGCAAAAGAAAACCAGCAGTTACCACTTTCTGTTTGCTCTTCCTTGGACATTTGTGGATCAGATTTTCATTTCCATTAAGTATTTTAAAACATTTTTCCCTTTTGCAGAACATATTCACACCAAATCCACAAATCCATAAAGTCAACTCTATGTATTTTCAGAACAGGGAAAAAATGCATCAGCTTGAAGTCCAGGCAGCATATGTCTAGACTGGACAACAGCTCAGTGTGTTAAGAAAGTCTAGTGCCAAGCAAGCAACGAAGTTTCAGATAGGCCAAGAAAATATGTTCCTGGCACCTCCAGCACCTGGAGGATTGGCTGGAAGAGCTAAGGAGCAAGGCCTGTGGATCATACTCCAAAGGTGACCCCTTGCCAAGACAGCTTCTGTGCCACAAAATGCCTGGCAGCCTGGTGGGTTTCCAGCTGTACCTTACCTGCAAAGTTCTTCCAAAGCCATTCTGGGACCATGGAAGAGTCTGCCAGAACAAATAAGCAGTAAAGTTTGAGGCCAGATTCATTTAGGTGACCTGGCCATAGAAAGGTGTGGCTCTTTAAAAATGCTTTTCTTTTCCTGCCACATGCTGTAAAGGCAGCTTACTTTGAATTGCAGACAGTAAGAAAGAAACAATGGAGTGTTATTTCATCATCTCCTGCCAGAGCAAGGTTGTTCCCTAAAGCATATTTTCTAGTGATTTTTTCTGGTTACCTTTAGAAGACAGAAGTAATAGCCTTCATTTCTTTCATGAGAAGACTAACAGACATCATCAAGGGGATTATTTTTTCCTTGAAAAGGAGCCAAATGCCTTCCTTTTTTCCTGATTCTATCTTGCTACTGTTATCTGCTGCTTTATATTACTGTTACTATTCTGTCCTCTTGCTGCAGTCCTTGACTATTTCCCTCCTCCCTGAGGCCCTCAACCTCAATTTGGGTCTTTCCTTTTCCTGGCAGATTTCAACCAACTTAAAATATCTTTGCTTTTAAAACTAAGCCTTTAAGACAAACTGGTCAAAGTAATATTTATGTTCCTACTTCTATCTTCTAACAACCACACATTTCACCCAGTGACAGGAGAAGGAAAACAAATAGTTGATAAAGCCCACGCTTTTAAATATCAGTTCTTTCCCAATGATTTAAAAATTATCATGGGAAATTTTACAGAGGTTCAGGATAAAATACTGAGAAATTAAACAACTTTTTTTTTTTCCCTAAAATAATACTTTTAAAGTAGATGGAGCAGGAGCAGCATGTGACTGAACATGATAGGGTTAATCTCATCTGCAAAGTAATTGAGAAAATTATCCACTATTTTCTGAGGACACTCTATTACCAGCCTAAGGTAGGAGAGCCTCCAGGGATTTAAAAGCAGTCAATAGCTCTAAAAAAAGACAGAGCAAGCCTTTGATTCTGGTTGATATTAAGTTAGAGCAAAAAGTCAATGTAGCTTTGCCATACCAGCACTGTCTTCAGACTTACATATGCAAAGCTGCTTCTAATCTGCAAACAAAGCTGGCTCCAAGCCTGCTCAATGTTATTCTTCCCTGTGTCCATCCTCTCCCATCACACTGCCTCCTGCAAGACTGTAAGGAGCTCTCAGGATTCAATAACCAAGGGCCTAGGCAGGGGACAGGCTGTAGCTAGGAGTTAATAGCTGCTTCCAAATCAGCTGCAAGCACCAGTGGAGAGGTTTTGTACTGCCTCCTTCTGTAAGCACAGCAAATCTTGTCACACCTGTTGAACAACGAGGTACCCCAGGTATGCCCCTGACGCTGCACTGGAAGAACACATCTCACAGTCTCCTCTTGGGAGATGCCCGGAGCCCCAACCCCTCATGTGAGCAGTGTTGGAAAGGCTGGAGCAGCATGGAGGATATTCTGCTGCCTGGGATCACTTACTTTAAAAACAAATAAACCCTCTTAGCCGACAGATTTATTACTAGTCATGAGGGATTACGCAGCCAAGTCATTTTGATGCATTAGAGTGTTCAGAGAGTTTGTGTAAGTTCCTGGAAGCTGTCTGGGATGGTCTTTAGCCATCCTCTTACTGTTACCTGATGGTAACTGTAAGGGGAAAGTTGGAAAGCACTTGTGCTGAATTTGTTTTTCTCTATGTTTGGTAAAAGATTTAGACAAGCTGTTTAAAGAACTGAGCCTTCTGCCTTACGCTGTGCTGAGCCGTCCTTCCAACTTAGCTACGTGTAGCCTTTTCTATTCTTTCCTCCCTTCCTATAATATTTAATCAACAAAGCCCTACCTCCATTTCCCTGAGGCCACAGACATGCGTCTTTCCGCATTTAGAAACCTCCTACGCATCTGAACACATCCTTTGTGCAGTGATGTTGTTTTAATTAGCCACGGCTCTCTTTTTGGCCAGAAATCTATAAAATGACTGTATGCAGCTTTCCTGCAGGGCAGTGCAGCCCCCTTGGTGCCCAGCCGTGGGTAGTGAAAGAGGCACGGTGGCTGTGCTGGGGACCAGGGTTGAAAGGGGAGAGGAGACAGAATGTGTGCCTGGACCTGGTAGGGGGAGGGAAGAAAAACTTGGGCAGGAGAGAGAAGTGGGAAGAAGGCAACACTGGGTGACCCTGCCACAGAGGCAGAAGAAGCTTGCCTAAAACAGATCAGAAAGCAGGGCATGAGACATCCTCTTTGCAATGACCAACATCTTGTGGAAAAAGCTAATTAAAGAAGATGATGTTAGGCCAAAACTATTAGGACAATAACCTGCCTGAGACCAAACCGTACAAGAAAATATGCTAGCATAAATATCCTTAGCTTCAGCAGGACACAAATGCTTATTAGATAACATGCTTATTAACCTTTTAGGCTTCGTTTTGTCTCTTTGAAATTGTACCCTGTGTAAGTCATTCAAAAAGAGCTAGCTTAGAGATCTCTGAAGTTAACACCTCTCAAAAGCTTCTGTGATGCTCAGCAAATTTCCTTTTCATTTGGGACTGACTCCATTTTGTAGCATTATATTTTATGAATTTTACTGAATATTCCTTGAATCCCTAGTTATGTAAACACTACTATGACAAGAAAAATATGCTGTTAATAAATAGTCCTCATTGTGACTAGATCAAGCTACAGAATGTATCGTATACCAGTACTGGCTAAATCATTGCCCACAGCCAAGTGATGCTTATGCTTGTGTTCTGCAATGCCTCATCTTCACTTTTGTCATTAGCCAATGCTGCATCTCACAGGAGGCTACAATGTGGCATCAACATTTAAGCTATGTTATTGCTGTGGTCCACAGATGATTAAAATGCGGGTAGACTCTCCTCTTGGCAAGAAGTGAAACACCCTGTGAAATGCTCTCTGAACTTCCAAGTGAGGCTGGCAAAGCAGAGGAGGGATGTCCTCTGGCTTTCAGTTCTGCCATAAGGAAAATGAACATAATCCTGACCCTAACTGGCTTGTAATTTTTATTAGCTCTCTTTGGCTTGCAGCAATGACCCTGTGAATAATGCATGCTGCTAGATGGCTTTCCTAAGGAAAGAAGGCTTATGCAATCATATTATCTGCCACTGCCTGCCTTCTCCTTACCCCATAATAACTCAGAAACCAGCTGGCCAATCGCAACCAAATTTGACAGAGGGAAAGGGGTTTTGAAGATATTGTGTTAAATAAAAAAATATTAAAAATGGGGACCACACAGGGAAGGGACATCTAAGGAACTTTAGCTCAGTTCTCACTACAGGTCTGAGGTGCCACTCAGGTACTCAAGTCTAAAGAACACATTCATCAGTTTTAACTGTTCTGTTGTTCATGCAATGACTTGTTTCTTCACAGATCACTCAGGGTGAGCCCCAGAAGTCATGCTCCAAACCTGTAGCAGAGAAGTTCACAGAAAGCTGCCAGGAACTTTGCCAGTGCAGGCCACCTCCACTGTTACCACCACCTCCTCCACCTCCACCACCCCCGAGGTTGCTAGCGGTGCCAAGTAAGTAGCTACTGGTACAGTTGTGGTGTGCTGAAGGAGGGCAAAGCGACAGGGACACCTGGACAGACAGGAGAGAGGATGTGGGAAAGGGCACAGCTAGCTCATTTGTCATTTTCCACTTAGCAAATGGAAGAAGAAATGTTCTCAGTAGAGATGGAGATCTGTTGTCTGATCAATGAATAATGTTTGGCTTTTGGAGGAAAGCCAGAGAAATTCCCTCCTTTCATTGTGTTACATATGATTCCCTGGTTTTAAATGGTTCCCTAATCCCCTAGCCCTGGGAAATGCCACAGAGACATAGTGCTGTGGTGTCCCTTGAGTTGCATGACCCCCTTTTTTGTCAGGTGTACAGCTTGAAGGTCTGGGTACTCCAAGACAAATTAATTTATAAGCAGACAAAAATTCAAACACTCTGTCTAGACCATTCAGTACGTTTGACTGTTGTCAAGACACTGGAGCATTACAGTTTACCATAGCAGTGAGTCAGACTCACTGGTTTTAAATTGCTTACAACTGTTACAAAAATAGGAGGCATGTCAGGAGTCAATGGCAAGTGAGCAATTTTCCCACTAATGCACATACAGGCTAAGACTAATCTCTTTCTCTTCATACAAATCAGTCCTCCCAAGCCTTACCCAATACATCCAAGCTCGTCCTTATTTCCAGCCATACATCCTCATGCCCTCATCCTCAGCACACCTGCTGCCTTCAGTTCCTGCTGACTAGTTCTGCAGCTGCTTTCCACATCAGTATTCCTGAGATCCCTGACATATTGATAAATTCTGGAGAGTGATATCTGTCCCCATGGTCCCTGCACAGTGGGAGACACCTTCTCAGTTCTATATGCTCCCCCTGGGTTCAGGGACAGAGACTGGGTCCTGTGTGTTTGGTATTCCAGTAAATCTCCTGAATGCTTATGCATTTTCATAAACTCGTCACTCCCTATAAGGCTGCCTATTAATTCTTCTCCCTGCTTATATAAACTCTCCCGGGAGCAGTGTTGCAAAGTGTATCCAGTACCCTCAGCACTTCCCCCAAGGAAAAATAAATCATTAGGTATCATCATCTGGCTGTTTATCTTTATCAGTGCCATCTCCAGATGTGCAGAAGACATGAAGAAAGCTTCTGCATAGTTTTTAGTCACGCAGAGGACAGGCAGAATTTTTCAGTGTCTTTTCTGCCAGGAGCATGCTTTGTACTTGAGCTACACTGCAGAAAATTAAGGCAAAGGCGAAACACTTGGGAAAGGAAGTACAAAGACAGCTGGGAAAGCAGAGAGGGATAGTTTTTATAGCAGGAAAAATCTATTTCAATGTTCAAGAAAATGTCATGGGCAGTAATATGGAAAATTACCTTGATCTTTGTATCACAGCCAGAAAATACTTTGTCACTCTCTTTTCTTGTGCCTGGGGTACCCCGTTGTCCTGAGGGGGATGAGACGTGTTGGCACAGGGACCAGCCCTGCTGACCAGCTGCACTGGGAAGGGAGTACCACTTCCAGGCTGCTTCCTCCCCATCAAGCAGCTGCTCTGAGTGCATGGATGTGTTCCCTGTCAAGTGGAAAGCAAATCATGCCAGAAAAAAAAGAAGTTTGTCACACATTGCAGAAGGAAGAACAAGAAATCAAATGGGCCTGTGACTGGGATAGCCTGATGCTTTTTCAGGCTGGATTGCCAGGTGCTAAGACAGTTCTAATAATGAGCAATATAAATCCAGATGACTAGTATTTAAGCAAATTACTTAATTTCAAATACAATGAAAAAAAAAGAGATTACACATTTCTTTCACTGGTAAGCTTTAGAGTAGCAATCAAATGTCTCATCTTGAATGATGCTTTCATTATCATCAGCTGTCTAGGCCCTGTGCTTTAGTTAATATGTACAGCAATCCCCTTCCTTGGAAGAAAGAACAGGCCTCATGGTTAAATATTGATGTTATAGACACTGTTTTTAAATGGTATTCAGAGGAGAGGGAAGTAGAGAGTCAAAAGCTCTTTTATTGTGAAGTGATAGATGCTAGACTTGCACTTTGCACTTCCTAAGTGAATAAAGTTTAGTACTGGAAAGACATCTGCAAAAATACAGCTGTCCAAGTGGTGCAAGTTTTTTACCTTTACAACGTAGAGTGTCTGTGCCATGAAGTACTATATAAAGAAGCTGGAATTGGTTTCAGATCTTTGTGAGCCACGAAAGGCTGCAGTCTGCTAGGCACTGTCCTTAAAAGCTCTCTCTGCAATCAAACTGAATGTTGCTGGAGATTTAGTTCAACTCTAAAGCAGCCACCATGGTTTGGGCTGGGTGATTAAAGCCAATAGATGCAAAAACCCTGTCTCTCCAGTCACTACAAACACTGAAGGTTCACTTACCTGCATAACCATCTGTGAGCAGATGAATCACCCTCTGAAAGGCTTTTATTGTGCTTGAGGACATTTAGGAACAATTATAGTACATTTAGTATCTCTTTAGACACTTCAATATTGACAGGTTGATCCAGCAACAAATCTTAACTCTGCTTCTTGCAGATAGATTTATACAGAATCTATTAAATGCAGAGAATCCTGGAATTCACATATAATAGCTGGCAAATGCTGTGTTTACTCTGAGGGAAAATAACCTAATTCCCTCTGCAGAAAATGAGTAGAATCACACAGCTTAGTAGGCCGTCTAAAACCACAGGCAATGTTAGGAGCACCAGCTTTCCCTGGTTTAGGAGACACCTCCCTGTTACAGTTGTGTATTTACATCAAGATTTTGTGGGGAGTGTTTCAGTACATCCTGAGGAGGCACTGAATAAATGAATGAAACTATATGAATATGGGAAATTAAATAGACTGTTTTTGTCTTCCTTCAGGGATGACTCAAGGTCTCCCTTTCCCACATTTCTAACTCCTTCATATGGACCACTTGCGTTTATGGTTCCCCATCCAAGCCCTGCTCTTCCCTCCACTCCCTCTGCTCTGCAGCAAATTCCATCATGGCAGCAGAACCCTGTGCCTCCTGGAAGTCCATCTGCCTTATAGTATCTAAATGAAAGCTATTATCAGCCATGCTGCTCTCAGTGCATGCTGGGTCTCTCAGTATTGCCGGTTCACCCTTACCTTTTTCCACAAAGTGGGACACATGGACTATTTGAGTTTTGACTTTCCTGAGCTTCATTTCAGATGCATATTTTTGTCATCCCATTGAGATACTGCTGTCTGATTCAATATAGATATGTTCTTACCAAGGGGCTCTGAGGAGAGGGACTCCAGCCCACACTAGAAGTAACTAGGACGGTGGGGACTGTGTGATGGTGAGGACTGTCAGGAGACGTGGTCCCTGAGCCCATGGCAGTTCCTCCAGATGGTTTAGCACATTGATGTTTCCGGAGTAACTCCCCTTAGGCAAGCAGCAGCCTGCTCTTTAACCCATGCCTAGAAAACCACTCATTGATGAAGTGAAGGGAAAGCTCATGAGATTCTTAGGGGCCTAAGGCCAACTTAACTGAGATGCTGACAGCAAAGGAAGTAAAAACTTTCAATGAAATTGAGTGTGTTCCCTAGATATGTCTGTAATGACCTGAAGGTGATAGAGATGCTCAGAACCTGGCCTTTAATTAACTGTGTCTTTTTCCCTCCATCTGCTTTGCTTCTTGTCTCCGGATTTCAGCCAAGACTAAGAAAAGGTGGATGGAATGCTTCTTTAGGCAGCATTTCTAACCCGGCTTCACGGACCCATGAGATTAAGCTGGTTCAAATGATGTTGACACTTAAAAATCTGAAAAACTGCTATTGTCAAGCCCTAAATACTCTGTGAGCATGAAGGTTTCTCCAGGCGTATTGAAAAGAAGAAAGGACTTTGTCTGGAAGTAAAAGTCAGGCTTTCAAAACAGGAAAGGGGGAAGGCATTAGAGCTAGATATACACTGTAGTCAGTATCGGTTTTAACCTGTGTAAGGTCTTAACGAAAAAAGAAAATAGAAGTGACTTCTTTAAAATGGCACAAGGAAGAGAAAGGATGTTCTTGCATGTACTCCTCACTTGGTGAGCAACATTTGCTGTCTCTGCTCTACCCTTCTCCCATACTGAGTGAGGAGTCCATGATATTACCATCTGCTCTCTCGATGAAGGAAGTGTTCAGTCAAACAGTGCTTCAGTCAAAATTTATAGGAGGAAACTTAAGCTGAGGCTGGATGCATGAACCAGTCTCTGATGTTTGGATGCTCACACAGAGGTACACAGTGAAGTCTTTACAGCTCCTGACCTTAGTGGAAGTTTGCCCTGAGCTGTCAGCTGAGATCAAGCATGATCATGTCAGTGCAAAGCCAAAGTGAATGACATCACTGCAGAGAACTCTAATCTCCATGCAGTAATTGTATAATTTTGTTTTTCAGAGTGAAATCTTTATCTCTGGAGACAGAGCATCTAATTATCAAATTATTTGGACTGGTGAAAATACCAAAATAAAAATGACCAACTACAAGAAGGGTGAAACCTTTTGGCAGCAATATAAGCTCAGATGTACAGCTTAATTTCAGAAAGCATGCAGAGTCCCTTCAGTAGGAAAGCTAAGGACATTCAGAGCTTTTGGGACAGGTCATAGAGTCATGGAATGGTTCAGGTTAAAAGGGACCATAAAGGTCATCTAATTTCACCCCCCTGCCATGGGCAGTGATACCTTCCCCTAGAACAGATTCCTCAAAGCCCCATCCAAGCAGGCTTGAACACTTCCAGGGATAGGGAATCCACAGTGTTTCTGGACAACCCGTTCCAGTGCCTCACCACTCACACAGTAAAGAATTTCTTCTTAATATGTAATCTAAATTTATGCTCTTCCAGTTTAAATCCATCTCCTCTTGTCCTTACCATATATGCCCTTGTAAAATGTCCCTCTCCAGCTTTCTTGTAGGCATCCTTCAGGTACTGAATGGTGCTATAGGGTTGTCTTCCTAGAGTTTTCTCCAACTCTCTTGGCCTGTCTCATAGAAAAGATCTCCAGTCCTCTGATCATCTTCATGCCCTCCTCTGGACTCACTCCAAGAGGAATGAATCCACACACTCCTTGTACTGGGCCCAGAGCTGATCATGGTACTGCAGATGGGGTCTCAAGAGAGTGGAGTAGAGGGGAGAATCATCTCCTTCGACCTGTTGGTCACGCTTGTGTTGATGCACCCAGGACACACTTGGCTTTCTAGGCTGTGAGCACACATTGCCAGATTGTATCAAACTTCTTGTCCACCAGCACCCCTAAGCCCTTTACCTGCTGCTCTTAATCTATTTTCTTCACAGATTTTGTTTGTACTTGGGGTGGCCCTGACATGGGTGCAGGACCTTGTTGAACTTCACGAGGTTTGCACAGGTCCACTGCTCAAGCCTGTCAAGGTCCCTCTGGATGGCATCCCATCCCTCTGAATGGCGCGTGCTCCCTTTGGGTGGCATCCATTCCCTCCAGCGTGTTGATTGCATGACACATCTTGGTGTCATCAGCAAATTTGCTGAGAATGTGCTCAGTCCCATTGTCCGTGTTGCTGACACAGATGTTAAACAGCACTAGTCCTAATACCATCCCCTGAGGAATGCCACTCATCTCTGGACTGTCACAATGTGTGTATATTAGGCAGGAATCTGAAAAACAGAAATAGTCTGGAACTTCTTGAACTTTGCATAGGTTTTCAAGTAACCATTGTTTTCAGATTTGTCTTGCTAATTGTTAAAATGGCCTTTTACAGCAAGAATTTGTTATAGAAATAAACATTGTATGGCTCTAGGACCATAAAAGTATATAAAAGAATAAGAAATGGGTTTTCCTTATGATTTTCTAGGTCCTAAATCCTGATGGTAGAATGTGCAGGTGATCCAGTGTGGATTCAAAGAATGAGTTTGAACCTTATGCTGAATACTGTTTCCATGTCACTATTCCAGCAGGAAAGCTGAGCATGGTCCTGATGCTCACCACTACATTTCTTGTATTTGAATGCTGATGTGTTTGCCTACTCAAAGCCTAAAGAACTTTTGTCCTTGGCAGAGGTCTGATTATCCCCCAGGAGTTGAGGGGATGCTGTGATTGCAAAATGAATTGAAGTCTTCCTGGAGGCCACAATGTGTCTTCAAATATGAGATGCCTGATAATCAGCTTGGGTCAGTCTGATGTAGGCTGCTGCAACAGGAGTTGAGTAGTTCAGAGAGCTCTGAGTTTAAGTTTCCCTTTGTTCACGCATTTCATCTTGTGAGGGCCTTCTATCTATACAAGCACCCATTGCAAAGCTGCTGGCCATAAGGGCTCAGCTGGCAAGACCACCCTTCACCTTCTGCCCTTCTGCCTGAAAGACTTGTTCAGAGTATTTTTGAGATATTTGGACATATTTGAGGAATTTTGGGTGGATTTCTCCCAAGCGATACCCAACGGAATTGTTAGCAAACAGGCAGTGCTGAGTTTGTTTTTTAATATGGGGAAGACATTTCCCTCCATCCTGCATACGACATAGCAACTACCAAAACTGAACAGCAGAGAACTAGAGGAGCCCCAGAATGGCAGGGGACACATTGTCTCCTGCATAAAAAACATTTACAGTAGTGACTGCTACTGTGAGAGCAAGTCTGGTCTAGACAGTGACTTTTTTTAAAAGCAAACAGAATGCTGAAACAGGGAAGCCCTTCCCGTTTTGGTAACACAGCTGTCGTACCGTGAATTGCAGTCTTGTGTGAGAGCATTGTTCATAATTTACAAAGCAAAATCAAAATTCAATTCTTGTCATCTCCCACATGCACTTTTGTGTTACTGGAGGAATGTGACTCTCAGAACTGGCTGTAGGATTCAGAGGCTTTCAAATATAAGTTGAACTACAACCCTACAGCCTGGAGCCATGGATAATGGCAGAAGTAGAGTCTAGTCCAGATCCCAATCATTTTGTTTTCACATCACAGACACTACCTTTACTCTTAGCACAGTGAACCAAATCATTAAGCGTCCAAGACTGAATTAAGCAGAATTCACCCATCTAAATCAGAAATGCAGTGATTGGATTTTCTGCCTCAAATTGCAGGCATCCCGATTTTGCCAGCAAAGACATAAAGACTTCAAAATCCTCCTATTTTTTTTTTCCTTTAACACAGTTATTTCTGGTGTAGGAATAAAAATTACAAGTCCTCACCTCTCAGTCAAAATGAGATCTCTTAAGCAGCAATCAAATATAAAATTTGAAATAGCTTGAGCATCTGAGATGTTCTATTAAGTCTGAAGAGCAGGATTAGTGACTAGAAAGCAGTTAAGATTGGAAAGGTTCATACTAATACTTTCATGACAGGATTCTGCTGTCACTGTCTCACCTGACATCTCCTCATATTGAGTCGTAAAATCTCTGTCTTTCTGTTTGAAACACTGGTAGGACCGGTTGGTCAATCACACCTTGCAGTGCTTTCCCATTTCAGAGTTTTCCATCACAATAAATTCTGTCAATTTTTGTCAAGTCTAATTGTTATTTAGGCAAGTGATGAATATCTCCCCTGCTCTGGGACCTTGCATATTTGTTTTGAATTTTTCACACAGTAATAAATTGATACAATGGAAAAATCCTCTCTCTTGAAAATGCATTTTGAAGTATTTAAAAGTAAGAGCCCCAGGCCAGATTTTGCAGTGCAGGAATCAGTGGGAATTCTGTTGTCTATAGATTAAAAGCATTATCTAATTTTTTAAAAGAACCATCACATATTAAACTGGTTCTGCAATAGAACAGTCCTTTCTACTCTGAAATGCATACTCCAACATCTCAATTTATTTTTTTTTTTAAGCAGAAAGAGTTGGCTAAGCTGAAGACATTAATTTTTTCTGTGGATGGCAGTCCATTTGTACATGCCTACTATTTCACTGATTAAGATAACAAATCTTCAGTAAAGTTACTGATGAGTCAGTGGCTGCTGATTTACAAATAATTGTAGGTTCACCTGCTCCTGGCAGAAGGAGTTGTGCCTCATCTTGACAAGTCAGAAGTAAATGCTTAATTGGCACAAGCTGTTCCAGCAGGAAGGGCTAAGCACCTGACCTCGGTACAACAGACCTACAGAAATATGTTCTTGTAAGGGTTTTGTGCATTCTATATTATATAAATATATAAATATATATATATATATACACACATACACACACTGTATACATATACTATGTATACATATGTATATGTATACTATAATCATATACCATATACATGTATAATGTGTATATAGATATATACAATGTGTGTGTGTGTATATATATATATACACACACACACACACACACATAGTTATGAACATGATATAAAGTTGTTGCCCTGCATGTGTAATTTCAACTTAAGGGTAATATTTAAGTCAATGTAGCAGGGCAAGGAAGCAGTAGTGTGGAAATTTGGGATGTTATCCTAAAGGGAGGACACAGTGTCCATTAATATAGTATGAATATCAGTAATAACTGATGCTGCTTCCAAAATCTGTCATTAATAATTATGCAAGTTAATTTAACCCTTCCACTAGTAAACCATATTGCATTGTAACTACATTAATATAGCAGCAAATTGTGGATCCCTAATGGCTGTTTAAATGAATTTATTATTTTTAAGTGTCTTTTAAATGAAGCTGGTATTTCATCAGTTCATTGGTTAGAAATAATTTTAGACAAAGATCTGTTCCTTGACAAATGCTGCTCTTAAACTGGACTTTTACCAATGGAGCAGATTCTCTTGAATCATCCCTGGACATTTTCCTTTCCTTCTGGAAACTATGCATATTTTTATTTCATAGCCATTACCAAAGGAACTGACTATCAGCTCAGCACAGGGAGGGTTTGGTTTAACTCTTGTTCCAGTTTGGCAAGGTGCAGGTGCTCTGCCTCAGCTTTTCAGGGAATCACTGTACATGGGGCTGCCCACTGCTATAGGTTCAGTAGGGAGTTATGGCCTGTGTAAAGTGTGGGGGCAGTGCAGATAGCAACCTGCAACCAATTTGCTTGCATTTGTGACTGTAAAGAAACCTGTGTCTTGTCTTTTAGCTTTCCAGGAGTTCCAAATATACTCAGTGGGGATTGAGGACTTCGCATAAGGGCATTTGGCATGGTGAAATGGGTGAAATGCCTCAATCTGTTAATGTGATGTAATTGCCTTTTTAAGTGTTCTGTTTTGTGGAAACTGCATGAAAAATTGTTAGTTGATAAATGTAATTTTACTTATATTGGAATTAAATTTACACTTGGTTTGGAAGGCCTTTCACATTTCAGTTCCATTTTACTCTGGGTCATCAATTTAATTTCCCGTAAGTTGAATCTGAATACAATTTGGAAAAGGAACTTAAGAGTAGTAGGTATGCAAATTATTAATTGATCTCTTCAGGGACATTTTTAAGTGCACTTTAGCCCTTAATTCCAGCAATAACCGAGCTGTTGAAGTGATATGAGGAATAAACCATATAATATAAAACAGGAGGATTATGTTTATATAGATGCCATACATCCAGAGAAGTATCAGCTACATCATCAGCTGGCTGTTCCCTAAATTAGACATATGACTTGCAATATGGCTTTCTTTAGAAAATGAACTCTTTAGAGTCATCTGCACTTACTAGTCTAAAGTATATGTCTGTTATAGTCACTCTCTTCATATAGTAGGGTGCCCAACATGCAAACCATTTATTTTTCAGAGATGGGCACAGACCAGTACCTTAGAAACTGTCCTATTAGCACATGAAGAAAATATGCAGAGTATTTCCAAGTCTTCCAATCTGTTTTAAGAAATTCAGTCTGCAGTTGGTTTTGTCTCAGACTTCCCTGAAGGCATTCATTTTGAGGAAGTGTCAGCACTAAGATGTGAGGTTTGTCTAATCTTTGCTATTAACTAGAGGGGCTTAAGCTCTTAAAAAAGCTGTTAAGGATCTACAAGATAATGTCTTAATAGCAGTAGCACAGAATTTTATTCACTTTGCATAGCTTGAAACTGATTGCACCACTCATATGAATACTGTTGAACTCTAAGAAAGGTGTGAAAATCTGGGCTTTAATTCAATCTGTATATAAAACATTATACCAAGAAAATCTGTCATCTTTCTGTGGGATTGAATCTGCCAGCCCTGTGGTATCTCATTAGTCATTTGCTAGTGAAAGACTGGTCGTCACTATAAGAGTGTAGTCTCCTAAAATCATGTTTCAGTTGTTTGGATTTCAGCTTATATCATCCCTTCTTTGGAAGGTCTGTTCACTATAAGAGCTGAAAGACTGATAAGCTTTCAGAAGGCTTGGGGGTGACATACTGTGACTGTCACAAAGCAAACATCTTGCCCACCCTCCAGGGAATGGTGGAAAGAGCATCCAGGGCGCTGCTTCCCCCTCTTCCCCCAGCCTGCTGGGAGATCTCAACAGAGTCAACTACAGTACCAGACACCCAGAGTTACCATATCTTAGACAGAGATATGTCTTCATCTCTGTAAACTTTGTGTTTGAGACTAGTAGGTGTCAAGCACTGAAGATTATTATTATTAGTATTATTAGGCTCAACAGTAATAGTAATTGCTATAGAATTGATCAGCTGTATCCTGTCCCATGGAATAGGAGGCTATACCATCACTCAGTGAGGATTGTGCCAGGAGTGAGATGCAGCACCTACAGCCACACCGTCACCATGCAGTAATGAATGAAAGGAGGCAGCCTGAGGGGCTGGACATGAACCCACACTAAAAAGAGCACTGTGGCTTGTCTTATTACTCCTCTGTCAATGATGATACAGCTTTCAGCAAAACCCTGGTAAAGGAGAGTATATCAGCAGATAAGGGAATTAACAACCTGGAAAGGCCATCACTACATGTGCTTACAGTGTCCATACAACTGCCACTACCACAAGACCTTAACAGGCTCTCCAGAACCTGCCTTCATGGCACCCTTTGGGGCATGGATTTCATCCAAGGGTACCTGAGGCACAGTGGAAGCAGGGGCTAGTTTTTTAAGGGCTTTTATTACCTAAAAATGCACATAGATGCTGAATGAGCTCTCCAAGCCACTTAGCTCTCAGCAAGTGTTCCGAGCCATGGCTCACTCCACCTTATTTTGGAGTTGACAGGTGTTTTCCATGTGCTGTTTACTAATCACTTCCTTGCTGTTGATCTGAGGTGAGATGTGGCCAGCAGATCACAAGGGAGGATGAGGCAAGTTTCCTACTTAATGTCTTTGCTCTTTGGCAGTTGCTTCCCCATGCGTTGCCTTCTGCAGCTGCACTGCCCCATAAAGGAGCCTATCTGTCCCAGAAGTTCCTGGTACTGATGATGAGCCTGTCTTCTGCCCTAAAACAGCCCCTGAAACAGCCTGAAAGCAAGACAAGTTGACTGGGGAAGAAACTGTCCAGAAGACTCATTTCTTTTTATAACTATTTTACTGCAGTGGACCTGGGAGGTGATATTGGCTATGAGATTGAGATGGGAAAATGCATGTCCTGTACCTGTGAGTTCCACTTTGGAAGCAACCCTTTATTTCTTTCTCTGGTTCCTACTTTTGTTTGATGTCAAACAGCTCAGGGCACAGTGCCATAAGCCTGCAAGCAAAGATAGTCCTTTTCGCTGGCAGCTTGAAGTCTCCACATATCTGATTCCCAGAAGCAAACATCTTCCTGCCCTGTGGAAGGTATTCACAGAGTCACAGAATCATTTAGATTGGAAAAGACCTCTGAGATCATCAAGTCCAACCTATGACCAAACACCTCCTTGTCAACCAGATTATGGCACTATGTGACACATCCAGTCCTTCCTCCAGGGACGGCAACTCCACCTCCCTGGACAGCCCATTCCAATGCCCAATCAGACTTTTTGTAAAGAACTTTGTCCTAATGTCCAACCTAAACCTCCCCTGGTTCAGCTTAAGGCTGTCCTCTTGTCCTATTGTTGGTTGCCTGAGAGAAGAGACTGACCCACAGCTGGCTACAACTCCTCTCTGGCAGTTGTAGAGAGTAGTAAGGTCTCCCCTAAGCCTCCTTTTCTCCAGGCTAAACAACCCCAGATATCTGTATGCATGTGTGTGTACATGTGTGTGTGCTTGTTAAGGAAAATAAGCCCAAGTGTGCTGAAATGGCAAACTTAGCATGAAGGTCCAGTGTTTTCAGGCCTCTTTTTTTCTGGATGCTTTTTCACTTTCATCACTGTAACATGATGAGGTCACACAGTTTGGCAGGACAAGCAGATTATGTTCAGCACTGATTTTTCCCCACTGAAGAATTGCAAGTGCTCATAACATGCCTGTGCACATCACTTGCCACTGAAGACTTAGACAGTGTGTTTGTGCAATGAAGTGGATGGTACTGTGCTGGCACATCTCTGTGTCTCTCAGTGGTGCCTCTGTTCAAAAGAACTGAGAATTACTGTCTCCAGGTCAGCGCTGTGCTCTGCTGTTCTGTCACAGACCGTGGTCTTGCTGCTGTGTTTCCTTGAATTGGTGGTTGACAGGAAGGTCAGGTAATTACAGTTAGTTCTTGTAGAAATATAGATGAAGTAATTATAAATGGGGCTGTCTGTTCTATTAAAGAATTGGGAAAGAAATAGCAACAGTGCTGACATGCAGCCTTATATTGCACATTTTATCCCTACACCTTGCGACCATTTAGAAAGCTGGAGCTACTGTTCTCGTCCCAAAGAAGGGGAAACAAAGCTGGAGTGGAAATTGTCCCAAAATCACCCAGCAAGCAAGGATGAGAACTGAGCCTGGAACCCACATCCCGAGGGGAATTTCTGTCTTCTGCAGTAACATGCTGCCTAAGTACAGAGAGGTTAAAGCCTGTATCATGAAACTCAGAAGATTGAACTTAAGATTGTATATCTTTATACCAAATTTAAAGCATCCTCATTCTCATAGTGCTAAGATCCTCTGGAAATCTTCTAAAATAAATGCCAGAGTACTAATTTAACACCAAACGCTTTGGCACTTGTGACCTGTTTCTTAGAGGCACCAGATACCCACTAATCTGATTGACATCTGCATTTCAGAAAACAGACCACCAAGTCTGGCAGGGCTGGCCTAAGCAATGGCTCCCACAGAGAGGCAGCACTCAGGACTACCTGGGGATGTCGCTAGGACTGTCTTGGTGCTGCCCAGTCTGGCAGTGACGCAGGTTGTGGAGAGCAGACAATGTGATGATGGCCATGAGGCTCTCCCAAACGCTTGTGTTGCTGCAAGGAGGTTGCCTTGAAAGGCACAGGCCCCAGTTCTCATTTGCTCGGGACAGAGAGTGACAGGGTGTGATTTAATTGGGGTAAAAACAATTCAGTCCTTTATGCTGAGAAGAGAATCAGATGGTGAGTGAAAAGCAGCATCTCAGAGGGAGACTGCTGGTTAGAAAAACACGGGACAAAGTCAGATCCGAGGGCAGTGGCTGATGTGAGCATGCATTGTAAAGTGCCAGAGCTGAGTATTAACACAGAAGCTAGCTATGATGTAATCTCCTTAAAAGCTTTTTTTCCACAAGGTCAATAAATGCTACCACTTCTCCAGATCATGCTTTAGAGAACAGATTCTCCCTCTGTGCTCTCTAACCCTGCTCTCCTCCAAAAGACCTCAGCAGCTGAAAACATGTTTTGCCCCTATTTGAGAGGTATCTCAGTACTGGTGGGTCTCATCAGCTTCACCGACAAGCTAATAGGATTAAGGCAGGCAGGTCTGGCCCTCAGCCTGCCAGTCATTTGGAGCACAGACTTTCTCTTCCTACTTTGTCTGACAATCCCTTGACTGCTCTGCTGTATGCATCAGCATACTTCCCTATGTGTGTAGAATTCTGAACTGTTTTATACTTTCCCTCTACAACAGTACAAAACCAAGAGAGGTTATCCCACAAGCTTAGTGTCAGCCATTCCAGGGCATCCTGTGGGACCTTTTTCCTGACCGTAGGGCTCGGCTGCACTGAGCTGCTGGGCACAGTGTCACTGTGCTGGCTTGGGGCAGACAACTGGCGCCTGCCTGGGAAGTCAAAAAGGGAGTTTGCTGTTTCCACCCCTGTAATGTAGTTTTAGCCAAATCAGATGTTTGTGTTTACTCCCAAAGAAGAGACAACACAATCCAAAGGAGAGGACTGGCCAGGAATCAAGACATTTTGTTTTCCTGGCTTTCTCACTGTGGTGCAGTGACTTTGCACAAGCTGCTTCCCCACAATGTGCTTTACTTATGTCTGGCCGACCAATATTATTATTTAATTTTGGTCCTAAAGATATGTTCATTTTCTGTAAGAATCCCAAATCTGCCAAGGAAAAGCAGGTGCATGACACCTACCAAAAAAGCAAAGTGTGAAATCCACTGCTAAACCCAAACCTAAACTCCTAAAGCTTAGTTCTTGAGCATCACACTTAACCTCCTCCACCCTGCTCTCTTCCTTACTGACTATCCAGGCACGCTCAGGTTTTTTTCACCTGCAGTTCCAGTTCTGCTTCTTGCAATGAGCCATGCACTCCTCTAGTGCTTGCGACCTTCAGAAAATTCCTGCAGAACTACCCCTTTCCTTCACCTCCTGCACACTCCAGTCTCCAAAACTAAACACAGAACTGAGTGTGTTTCTTGTTTCAGAAGATAAGGAGGAGAAAATTAAGAAGATGAGGCAACTGAGAGTGTAGAATAACAGTGTCTATGGTGTAAGAGCTGCGGGGGAGGGAATTTCTCCAGCATCATTCCCACACATGTTTTTATTATAGCAGAAGTTCCCGCTGCGTAGTGATTGCAGTATCCCCTTTAGAAGTGTAGTAGGAACATATGCACAGAGCAGCTGCATGATATAAACTTGTCTGCAACAAAGTGCAATAAACAGAAGTATCATCTGCTACAGGAATAGCTGATTTCTTCCAGTGTTATTTAACCTAGCTACTCCAGGGAGGCCATAAATCAGGACAGGCTTTCTGCCGAGCTCACTGCTATTGCCTTGTTGTTTACCCAACTGGCTCATGGCACCCTGGAAATGGCCCTAAGCTTGCAGGCAACAGGAAGGGCAGAAATCTGTAAGGGAGTAAAAAAAAAACAAATAAACACAGTATGAGGAAACCTGACAGGGCTAGAGTAGCCACTTCTCCATCAAACGGGAAAGTGCCAATCCTTCCTTTGGCAAGCTTGTCTGTCCCTGATCACCAGCCTGATGGTTGCCTTCTGCAGGCAGCTGTGTCTGCCACTGAAGGCGAGCTCAAGGCTCCCTCTGGCCAAGCACAGCCCCCGGGTCTGCGCATTGGGGTGCCGTGAGGATGCAGGTCGTGTCTGCAGTCGTGGCTTTCTGCCCCAGAAACAGACACCAAGGTCACCCATTTCCTGGTCAGCCTCCTCTCCCCCATCCCCCAGGAAATTTTCCTCTTAAATCCAAGAGTGTGGAAGGGAACACATACTTTGCCTGTTCTCAAAATGCCTTTTAGAATAACAGCTGAAGATCTATATTTATATCAAGTCTAGCAGCACCACAGACTCCACTAGCAGGCTCTTTTAAAGGATTTGTTTTTTGCATGGCTGCCTCTGACTGAGCAGCCCTGGGTACACGCAGCATGTTCCTACCACATGCATTATCCAAACACATCTGTAGCAGCCCCTACATGATGAAATACAGCAGAGGGGATGCTTCAGCTGACACTGACTCACAGATCTCTCTCCATGACCCTGGGTTAGGTAACCAATCTTGTTCCCGGAGAGCCCATGGAGACTGAGATCCTGACCTTCAGCTACATTTCTCTTCTGAGCATCATCATGCTGGGAGAAGGTCTTCAGCTGGCACCAGTCTCACAGTTGGGTATACTTCTGTTGGTCTACATCACTTGAGCCCTTGGACTATTTTTATTAGCTGCCTAAGGCTTCATCCTATCATACAATGAAATTAATCAGCATTAAATTAATCAGCACTCATTTTAGGGTGAATCTACAGTGCTGGGGAGAGTGAAGGGCCTTATGAAAAAGTAGACAAGAGGCCTCAGAACTGAAATCAGCTTTCTCTAAAAAGATATGAGCATGTGATAGAGGCTCTCCTTGTTCCTCATGTTTTACACCGTGCAACGCCTTGAGTACATGTCTGAGCCTTGGTGTTTGTGTAACCTCCTCTAGGATTTTTCCTCACAGAACCCAAATTATTTCATATTAATCAGGGGATTCATTGAACTCCTCTATTCCACAGGAGCTTGGATGAGATACCTTGATGTGAAGAGAACCAAACTGGAACACATTCAAAATTCTTCTCTGCATTTAACTGGGAGTTTGGATTCTACACTGGAGTGTCCTGGGATATTTTTTCATATACCTTGATTTGAAATCACATTTAAACTTCTCCATGTTTTCTGGGCTTATCCCTGCATCCCAGTGTGATAATGGCTACAGCAACTAGTGTCATCTCTGTCTTGCAAATGGAGATGTCAACATGCAACTTATGTGAATATCAAAATAATAAATAAGAGTGAAGATGAGACTAGGGCCCAAACCCTGTTTTATCCAGCAGATTAACAGATCTCAAGAATATGTGACATACATAGAGATTGCTGAAAACACACTGCCTGCATCTTCAGTTCCTTTTAATTTCCAGCCAAGATTGATAAAACACTTGAGGCCCTTGGAATATGAGCCTGCCTTCAAAATAAAATCCTATCCTGCTTCCTAGCATGCTAATTAAAAGTGCATGGCTGATTCAGGCAGCCCTACAATAGCAAGAGAAATGCTGCAGGCATAGAGATGGCAGGGTTTAGCCTGTTGTGAGTATACGATATTAAAAACAGGCAGATGTCTCATAAGGATGATTACGACAGCACTCTTGACCTTTCTGCAAGAACAGGAATAAAAGCAAAAGAAAAACAATAATCAGTTTTGATTTATCTTGAAAGTGCCCTTCCTTTTTTAGGCATGAAGTTGCTGTTGTAGAGAGGTGATGGGGGTCACTGTCACCTTTCCACATCACATCAGTGGGCACTCACCAGCTGCTTGGGTCTCAGTCTGTGAGTGAATTGACAGACCTCCACTGGAGACAGCTGCCCTGGGATTACATGTAGGAGCACGGGTCACTGCCTCCCTTAGCTATTTTCCGGCTCAGCCCTGTGCTTGGCTTTGTTTTGTTCTGAGTTGTTTTGCTTTGTTTTGCTTTATTCTGTTTTGTTTTTCTTTGCTTTGCAGGGCGGGCTGCTGTGGGATCAGCAGTGGGAAGGGGTGGCTGGTGCAGGCTCCCTGCCACAGCATCACTGCCGAGAGCTGCTCGGGGCACCAGCTCAGCATGGCCTCTGTCAGAGAGCACTTTCTGTCTCCTGACAGACTTGATTGTGTTACTTGTTAATGTCCCAGCATTCCCATACAAAGAGCAATTAGACTAAAACCCATATGGCAATGGAAAGTAATAATACTAATCAAATTAAATTATGGGAGCACTAGATTTTGAAATTGTGAGCTTTATAAACTACATCCATGACCACTAAAGATAACCTGATGGTGAATCCAAGGATTCCAAATCCTGTTTCTAGATTCTATCTCAGGCAGTACATGTATCGTTTTTGCAGCATACACAAAACTATTTAATGTTTAACCCAGAAGATTAAAACAACTTCATCACGGTTTTTTGTTGGAAGCTCAGAGCAAATTTGAGAATGACCCACTGAGATCTGATTAAAAAAGAAATCAGAAAACTAATTGGGAATTTTATGGAAACATTCTTTCCAGTGATAGAACCTCTATTTTTGTGCTTAGACATTGAGGGAAACCCTCAATAGCTGAGCTAATCTTTCCTGGTATGCACATTTCTGGCTAGAGCCAGCTATGTACAAACACCTTCTAACATTAGAGTCAGAGCTGTGTCTTAACGCTGGGCCTTCAAAACAAACTTAGTCAAAAAAAGCAGGTGTAAAATTTTTGTGACGCTGAACAGTTTGACCTGAAATCACTTTTTCATCAATTTGTTTTGGATAAGTTGGACCTATCTACCCACTGCAGGCTTGAAATGGGTTTATTTACTCATTGTATGTATTTAGGCCTGGTGACATTGGGAATAGGAGAAGCTGATGGTTCTCTAAAAGTAAACTTAACCAACATTTGTATTTGATAAATTTTAAGGCCAAGAGATAAAAGGCATTGTACTCATGTGGACTTCTTAGAGCCAGAGTGTTTTCTTTATTTATTCCATTCTTATTCTGAGTCCAATCTCTTTAGCTGAATTTAGACCTCTTAAAGTAAAACAGTCTACCTTAAATTAAGCTTTTTATTTAAATACTCAACCAGAAATTATAGATAATGGTAATGACTAATTATCCTGAATAATTATAATTACCCTATTTCTAATCTAAATATGTTTGTCTCCATTTGTAGTTGAGTACATTCCCAAGTCATTTGTAAACTGTAATGGTATTCATCACCCTATTTTGGGGGGCAGGGGAAGAGGGAGGTCACTGTAAAAAAAAACACATTCTTCCAGCAGTGACTTTCTGTTTATAGTTAGATTTTGAAACATACCGATTCTCTGGCTTTTAACTCAAATTATGTGTGCCACACTTTCTCTGTGTGTAGCTTTATAATTTCATAACCCCAGCATCACGTGGAATTAAATTGGATGTCATATTGCTGTGTAAAGTTATCACACTAGCACTAGCACATCTATATATTAACTAGTAATCTCCTCAGAAAATATCTACTTTGACAAGATGTCTTCCTAAATCTATGCTGTTTAGCATCAATTATTTATTTTAATATTTTATTAATTGAATGAGATATTCATTATTTTTGCAGAATTTCTGTCAGGATGTCAGGCTGTGATTACTTAGCTCAACCTGCTTATCATCTTTAAAATGTCATCATTTTCATACCACTTTCCACTCAGCAGTGTGTTCAATGTGCAGAATGACACTTCAAGATTTAGCCAAAAAAGCAAATTTTCCTTGAGTTGTTTTGTATTGTGAAAATAATTTTCTCCATTCAGCTGATCTTGACAGCAGTGAAGAACAGCCAGGAATGAGTCAATCCAAGAAGCAATCATGCTCTGGGCAGCTGAAGCTGCTCACATGAGATGGTGATGGGTGCTAAGGGAGCCCCCCCTGTGGCCTGGCTGGCCACCCCTCAGTTCTCAGTAGCCCAGTGGGGAGGACAAAGGGACTCCAGGCACCCAGGGGTGTCCTCCACTCCCCAGATACATCTCTGTGAGGGACAGCAGTATGTGGCTTGCTGTTTCTTTACTCAAGGGAAAGGGCACAATTTGGTTGTGAAATATACAACTTTTGGGTTTTTATAATGCCTTTGAAAGAGGTGGTACAAACAAGGAGGCAACCAGGAGAAGTGCTTTCCTGCGCTTCCTCAAAGGTGAAGATAATCAAACTAGACACTGACATTGTTATAGGTAGTGTGGGACATCTGTTCGGTGTGTTTTGTAATGATTTCAGTATCTCCTTGGAGGAGCATTTGGGACCCACGTCTTTGCTCTTTCGCAGTGTTATGAATGTGAGTGTGCCTGTGAAATGCACTGCTATTCCATGCAATGTGGCACAGTTGCTGGAGGGTCCTGCAGGTGCCCTCACCCAGGGTAATTTCTCATCACTGAGAGCTTATTGACCTGTGGCCTCAGCCCTTCTGAGGTGCAACCCCAGGTGTGGGTGATAAGCTGGGATCTGGGAGTCAAGCAGGATGGAGGCACCTCCAGCCCCAGGATGTCCCAGGGAATGCTGTGAACCCCAGCCCAAGGGAATTGGGACATCGATACCTCCCTAGCATCAGGAGCTCAGTGTGGAACTCACTAGGAGGCTCCTTGCTGAAGATATGGTTCTTCCAGGCATCTTACTGGCTCTTTGGGAAGTTCCCCTCTCAGCTGACATTTCTAGCTGCACACAGAGGAGTCATCCATGCAGGCCAGACTCAGCCTTCCCATCATCATCACTAGGGGATTAAATGCAGTTCTGCTCTTCCTCAGAAGAAATTGTGAGGAGAAATGCATTAAGGACATAGAAATGCCAGGATATGAAGGCTTTGTGAACACATACTGAGAAAGGCAGAAAAGCGCATGTAACTAGGAGCTTAATAAAAAAGGAGTGGACCTTTCAAAGGAAAACAAGATTAGCACTGAATTAATAAGGAGTAGAAATAGAAAATAATTTTTAAATTTGTATGAAACCACAAGGCACTAAGAAACAGACTTTGTTAGCTTCCAGCCTGATTTCTTGCACTTTTTGAGTGCCCACTCTGGACCAGTGGGGAAAGGAACTAAACCAGATGGATTAAGAGTCACTTCTACATTAGCAATTCTTATTTTCCTGTCATTAATGACTACATCTAGGAGTAATGTTTACTATTCAATACCACATGTATCTGTTTATTCTCCATGTAAAAATACAGTGATAAACCATCAAGGAGTATGGGGTGTACAGATATGTGATAAGCCTGGCTTTATACCCTGCCTCTGCTGTTTGTCAGTCTCATTTATTGTGTTGAGGAGCAGCCCAGTCTCACCACTGTTCTGCTTTGTGACTAGTTTGGTTGATCCTGCCTTTGAAGAACAAGGGCTAGAGAAGGATAGCCCCACTTTTTCCATCTTCTGTGATCTCATCAAATTTTACATGGCACCCACTGATCAATGTTCTTCCTTTTACTTCACCGCTCCCTTTTGTGTTTCTCAGGGCAGAATCAGGAGAGTAGAGTTGACCTTGACACTGCCTGCTCCTTCATGCAAACATTCTGTCATCTTTGAAATGCATTCTCTCCTGGAATCTTACAACATTGAAAACTTTCAGAGAATATTAAAATCATTAGCTTTATCAAAACACAATAAATATTTCCATCACTCACTGAAAATGGACTTCTGCAACTGACATAATAATGAAGTAAAATTCAGTTGCTGGGGTAGTCTAGGAGTTAACATAGTCAAAGAGGAAGCTGGGAACCACTAGTTGTCAAGCTGTTTGTTTTATTATTCTAATTGCTTCTGTTCTTTACCTAGTCTTTTCCTAAGGCACTGCTGCAGATTCCTTGGGGTGAATGTTGCCAACTTCTCTATATATTTTGCAACTGGAAAATAATAAATTTTCTCAGTAATTGTGTAATTCATTATTTAATCTATTGAATGTTAATCTAAGGGTATGTGTATGACTTTTTCTAATCAAACACAGAAGACAGAGGATATGTCAGATCACAATAAATGATACTGGACTCATGATGTATTTTAACTTGTGCAGCTATTTGTGATGAGTATAACTCATCAGAATATCAAATATATCAAATATAACTCATTCAGAATATCAAATTAAACAATGAGACTCATAAAAGAGCCTTTTGCTATACTTAATTCTCTCACCTACTTATCTGAGAATGTAGATATAGGCAGTCCCATCAACTGATTCATTATTAAATGTCACTTAAAGTGACCAAAATTCTCATGGAATTTGTGTTGTTGCACAGGCTGTGTGAAGGTTCTGTCTTCCCTCTGCAATACACTGGTACTGTTCATGGCATTGCCTGTTACTCACCATGCTTCAGGAAATGTGTCCCCTCAAAGCATGGGAAAAAGAACATGGCCCTGAAGGAAAATATTTTAACTAAATGTCACCAGATACAAACTGTTCCTTGTTTTGAGTGGTACTTAAACAGACAATTCTATCCCTAAATAAGAAAATAAGAAAAACATTATAATAATAATAGTTTACATTTCCACAAGTTGACTTTTCTTAATGTTAACATATCTTGACTATTTGGCTTAGAATTCAAAGGTAGTGTAATGAAAAATAAGCTTGTCAACTATACTACTATGAAAGCAATTAGTAAATATAACAGAACTAATATTCTTTCAAAACAAATCCCCCTTCCTCACTTCAAGGTTACAGTAATATTAGCTACAATACAGATTGGTAGGCACTGCATTAGCTCCCCACAAACCTCCCCTAATGGAGTTTGAAAACGTGCTCTTATCAGCATAATATCCCTCTCTAAAATGAAATCTGATGCAGCTGGAGATGGTGAATGCAGAGGAAGATGTTTCCCATGGGTAGCAGAGCTGAGACTTTCTCCTTCATGCTGAGTACCAGATTGTAGATAACACTGACACCGAGAACTTGGTCATCTGGGGACTGTGACAAGAAATATTTAGTACCAATAAGAGAAATTGATGGCTTGGGGAAAAGAAAGAAATGGGTCCTAAATGTGAAATATCTTTGCATGTTTCTGTGATCCTGGTGTAGTGCTACTGCTCGAGTGACTGAAGCATATCTGATAATAATACCCTGTTGATTTGGGAGAATTAATGTGTTTTTCCACTCTCTTTTTACAGCTCCCAAGTCTACCTTTTGTCCCACTGAAGAGACCTGGTGGCCAGGCCTGGTTATTATCATTGCAGTATGCTGCGCCACACTAGTGTTTCTCTTTGTAGTTGTCATCATTTGCTACAAAGCCATAAAAAGGTAAGACTCCAGATGCTTTTACTGTGCTTAGGGCAATGCAGCCCTACAGAGGCTGACCCAAGACTTGTCTATTTAGTTTAAAGGCATCCAAAAGGAGAAATGCATCCTTTAGCCAATGTGTGTTTTCCTTGGAAAGCCACTTCAGGTATCATATTCTGCATGTGTAAAGGGTGTAGTTCAATGCAGTCATGGGCATAAAGAAGAGAAAAACTAGAAATGGGATAGAGCCACATTGTTCAGATTAATAAGAACTTGGCCAAAGTCAAATTGCTGCAGGTTGCTGGTGAATGTGGAAAGCTTTGGCTTGGCCAAGTGTAGAGGTAGGAAACGCTGTACAACTTGAATTTGAACACTACTTCTGGTAATGTTCAAAATTTACATGTGGGATGTGAGAGTCTTGGCCTAGGTCCATTACTAATTTTAGCATTTCAAATCAGTGCAAACTCTTATAACTCAAAGTTTCAGTAATATGTGTAGTTTTTAATTTGGTGAGCATACTTCTAATTAATTCTTGCTTCAAAATTATAACCTGCAGACAAAATTCAAAACCGTTCTCTTAATGTAAAGAGCCTATGTACAGCAATCTGTAGTAGCCATTTCAGCTCACTGTCTTTGCAGTAGCTGCACTTGCCTAGGCCTTGAGTAGTTAGGAAGTATTGACTTCAGTTATACATAAAAATATGAGTGAAAATAATTTCTTCACTTAAATTAAATTTTCTTTTTCTGGTGGAAAAGGTCAAACTTCAACATTTCCATTTTAAGGTTCCAAATGCAAGTCCAAAGGGTTGATTTAGAAGAGAAAGTAATTTATGGGAATTGCAGGCCAAATGGATGAAGGTTCATTTCCCCTCTATTGTTTTTAGTATGGCTCTGACAACACCCCACAGTTGAGTGTTCGTGGTCACTGTTTTACACTGTGAAGGTCTTGGCTGGGAGCTATTAGTATATCCAGGTGACCCAGCCTGCAGCAGACAATGCAGGATTCCCATCCATAGCTCTCATGACGCGTTGCAGTGACATCTGAAACTCAGCTTGGATTAAATGACAGTTTTCTTCAACTTCATGATTTCTGAGTGATAATATTTTGGAGTGAGAAAAAAAGGAAAATAAATGAAAATAACTTCCATTAAAAATGTTATGTGCATGCAACTTGATTGCAAGATTTTTGTTGAGCCTCGGTGGGGATATCAAAATGGTGGAGCATTGGACATGTTTTGTGGTTGTTGAAAAATTTATGCAGGATTTGAAAGAGCATCAAAAAGGGAGAATTCCAGCAAGAGAAAAATCTCTATTTTACTTCTTACTAAATTTATATAAGTATTTTTGCTATTCTAGTTTAGCTAAAATGAATCTTTATTATTTTGGGAGAGCTGGAAAGCTTTCACTCTAGCAACTGTGCTTTGAAAAATTAACTTTGGAAGACTGAGACTGGCATCCAATTGAATTGGTAGCACAGTGCATCTTGTAGTTGCTGGTCCACCATTGCTGCTCATTTGTATTTGTCTGCCCACTGCCAAATTGTGAATGATTTGTGTCAAGGCTGCAAAATATTTATATGAGAGCAGTAACTCTCTGGGGCAACTTGTGCCTCACAAGGAATTGCTTTTTAAATCTGCTGTGATGCTAGTAGATGGGAGCAATAGATGGGAGGAACAGAAATTAAATTCAAAGAGACAAATTTAGAGCTGCTTTTCAAAGGTTTAGGCCATTCACATACAGTCTCATGCTTTGTTTCAGTGCAAAATAATACCAATACTTGATAAAGACACCCATTATTTGTCAACAGCATGAATATCAACTTACAAGTCAGCTGCTTGAACAGGCATTAGGCTCAGAGAAGAGTGAAATTTCCTCTTAGATCTTCTTACTTTTGACATTCACACTGCTGACAAATGCTAAGCTGAAAACTGCTCAGATGTGGAATGAACAGCTACGAAAGAAAATCGTATTAATTATAATTTTACAGGGTAACTAGAGCATTTCTTTTCATCAATGGATCCTTCCTAAAACAAATCTGCTAAAAGAATGCCCTGAAGGGCCTGGCAGCATCCCCCAGTAGTTCAGGTTTCTTGATCCACTGTAAAAGATACCTATCAATAAATGCTGGGAAATAAGATCAGATGCTTCACAAGAAGAGTGTCTCTGGCTTCAACACAGTATTATCACTTACTGTTGAGCTGAATTGGCTTTAGCTAATGTGAGAAATCCTTGACTCTGTTTTTTGCTGGAAGGTAGAAGTGGGTAGAGAAAGAGTAAGGGGATTAATCTGGGTGATGCTGAAACCAAGAGTTTCTCTAATGTGTTCCCATCTCCAGGCTCCATAACCACGCTCTGCCCTGTCCTTTCTCATAACCTCATCCCACCAGTTCTCATCTGCATTCCTCCTCCCGGGCCCTCCTTCCACACATCTTCTGGAACTGGGTCTTCTGTCACTGCAGCACCTCTAACAAAACTGCCTCCTACCTCCACTGAAGAGGTGCTAAAGAGTGAAGTAAGAGCAGTCATCTGGTTATAGGGTGTAACAAGCGTTAAATGCTTTAGAAGGAAAGTGCAGGCAGGGATTTATTTCCATTGAGTCTGAATCTGTTGTATTAATCTCTCACTTTCATAAGAATAAGATTTGGAGTAAAAAGAAAAGTCCTATTGTGCTTAAGTTGAAATCTCATTTACTGGTTTCAAAGGGCCAGGCCCGGTCAAACTCTCTTATGCCTGCTTTTCTGCAGCAGGAAGAGGGGTATTGACCTGGAGGTATCATAACTCAACTGTAGTTTTATTCACTCTATATATAAACTGTGTCTTCTGGGTCATTTTTTTATCCCTCATGAAAGCAGAAACTTCAGTTTATCACCAACTTTAGGCTCTAAGGCGATTTGTAATAAAATACAACCTACAGGATTTGTGCTTCTTTGTATATAATAACTACCAGAACCAAGCGAGTACACTACTACCTCCATCCCTGCATCACCCAGGAAATACTGAAGTTCTTCCAATATGAAAATGGTCATAAGAAATGCTGAAATCCATTCCAGTGAATGGATTTAACCTCTCTGGTCCATGAGGGAACTTTCACCAAGTTGCATCCATTGACTTTAATACTCAGATGGGTTGAACTTTTGGGAAGATACATATGGAGTGATACTTCAAAGGTGCTTCAAGCAACTTCTAAATTTCCTCTGTGTGTTGCTGGTGACTGCAGCATTGGACACTACATGACTGGCACACCAGGTAGAGATGTGTGCTGCTGCAGAGATCAAGCACCAGAGGAGACCACGCGTGATATTATGTTGTGCTGCAGCACAGTTATGTGATGAAAGCACCCTCAGTTGGGAGAAATAGCTATTTTCTATGGTCTTGGTGTTAGAGGGGTATTTCCGCTTTTTTAAAAAAATGTAGATTTTCTTTAAAGAATCTTTTCCACGGCACACCAGAAAAAATTAGCAATAGTTACCACCATCTGAGACATTTGTAGACTTCTGGGACAGGCTTAATCACTCAGCCTCAGTGTAACCAGTGGGACTTGTCCATATATTTAGTGATAAAAAAGGTGATCTCACAACCAGTGATTTCTGTAACACATAGAAAGAGCAGATGAATAACTGCTTCAAAATCTAGAATACTTCCAAGAAGTTATCTACCATGTCTTTGTCTGTAAAAACCTGCCGTTCTCACTCTTTGCCCAAAAGACTGTAATCAAGAAGTAAAAGCAGGAAGTCTAAAGACAATTCATAAACTGACACAGGGTGGAAAAAAACAGATCATTTCAATATGATGTGATTTTTGGGTTTGGACAAGTGCACAGTGAATGCCAGCAGCTCTAACAAACCTTCTTCTGGTGTAAATCAATGTAGATTCAAAAATCGGAATTCAATTCATTTTAATCAGCTCTGGAGGTGACTGTTTCTTAAGCTTTTTTTCACATCTTCAAGTACCTGAATAATAGTAAGACATTAAGACTAGAGGGAAGTGGGAAGTAAACACAGTAAAAAGGATTAACGAGAGTTGTTTGGTAAATAAGCAACTGAGATAGGGAAGAGCAGGACATGCAGTGTGCAATCCTATTTCTGCAGCTCCCCTCTGTGAGGGGAGTAAGCTATTTACATAAAAGGGAAAAATAAATCCCAGGCTTCTCGTATAAAATTAAGATAACAACCATCTGTCAAACCTCAAAGGGGAAAGCAAAGTTGAGCATCTTGGTCTTTATGACAAGTGCTATTCAGCCTGGCAGGGAGTGTTTCAGATGGTTTTGAAATAGGTGAAAAATATATGCTCAGTATCTCTGGAACATCCCTACAGTCTGAGATGACCCATGACCTGGTCACTGCACCTGGTGAGGTGGCTCCCGGGTTCTGCTGGATTTCAGGTAGGATGGATCCATCTGTTCTCAGATGTACCACAGGGTTTGCTGCCAAAGAACCCTCCGCTAAATCAGTGGGAAAGTGGGCTGATGATAGTCAAGTTTTACATTATATGCCTTTTGTTCACTGTTCTAACTTTGTGAAGCCACTGTTTTATATGTGTCTCATAGCCTGGGAGAACGGTACCATAAATGCCTACATAGGCACTTCCTTAAATAGGTGCTGAGTTCACCTTTGAATAATAATTAAATGGAAGAAAATATTGTACTGAAATAAAATGACAGGTCATATTTAAACTCTTACAATTCATTGCTCAGGTATTTTTAGAGTGCTTAGCATTCGTGTATGATTTATGGCCCCTGTATACTGCAAAGTCTAGTTTCAGAAGCAGGAGCAAGGTTCTTAAATTTGGCTTTTTTTAACAAGATACTTGCAAGGGAAGACACTGAGACTTTCTTAAGGAGGCCAAGACAGGCAGTGGGGGGTTGTGGTGAGGGTGTTCCCTGGTGCAGGGATTTATATCCCACTAAAAAGCCCTTTTTCCCCAGCCAGTTTTGTACCACTCACGCCCTCAAAGGCAAGAACTGTGTAGTCCTCTACATGGTCATTTCCTATGAGCCACTGAGGCTAAGCCTGATCTAATCCAAAATCAGTATTAATTGCAACAAAACAGTGCTGTTTAGCCTGAACAGAGAAGACAAAATCCTAAATGTCCTTAATTGTTTTGAAGAGCAATTCATAGCATGACTGATAAAAGACAGGTCAAGGTGAATTGAAATTGTTAACCTGTCCTCTTCTCCCTGACATGTTTGAGGAGTTTGTACTGAAATGGTGCCTTAATTCCTAGGAGGTGAAGGGAAAGACAGTAATTACTCAGAAGATAGAGTGAGATAGTTGATGGAAAAGATAGGTTTAGAAATACTGTTTGAGTGGGAGATACCCAAAGGGAAGAAGGTCTGTGGGGGCAGATCCCTGTGTCTTTGGTGCAATTCATTGATATCAAACCCGTTCAGCTCTGCAAAAGGGATCAATCCCTAAGAAGTATCATTCAAAAGGGAATGGAGTCTTCATAGAAAGACCCTGGGAATGTTACTGAGGGCAGCTGAGAAAAAGGCAGACTTCAATATTTTGGAAAAGTGAGGAAAAGATCTTTGCATTGTGACCTGATTCCACTGTCTGAATGTTGATGTTTATCAATGACAGGTTTAATATCTACCACTGAACACCACTGTCCGGGTCTTCTGTTACCTCTAACCAAAGCCCAACATCCCCATGTGTTGCTTACCCTCTATGCCTAATCGTCTCCCAGTGGTGAATTGACTCCCATCCTTGGAATGAGGTTGCAGATGATCTACTAAAGACAATTTAAATACCCTGAGCAACCAATCTTTCTGCAGGAGATCCCATTTTTTAATCATCAAGAAATGAGTTTGTAGAATCACGGGATGATTGAGGTTGGCAGGGACAGCTTGAAAGCATCTAATTCCAACTTCTGCCCTAACAGAGTCAGCTAGAGCAGCTTGTTTATGTCTGTGTCCTGCTGGGTTTTGAATATCTCCATGGATGAAGAGGTTTAGTTAGTTTTCTTGTGTTCTTTCAAATTTATCACTATTTACTAATCTAAATGTAGCCCTGCTTGCTACAGGGCTTAAAAACTGAGCGCTAATACAAGGAAAATCAGTTGTTCTACCAAACAGTATTGAAGCCTGGATGTCAATTGTGCAGGAATTTCAAGGATAGTGTTTATGAGACAAGCTGTTGAAGAGCTTTACAGCTTGACCCAAGCCCAGTGGAGATTCCAGAGTTCTGCTGTATTTATTCTGCTGATTCAGTGGCATCAGTGGGGATTTTGGACAAAGGACTAGTAGTGTGTGCTTCCCAATGGGTTTTTGGGTGCATCAAGATATAGAAGAATTGATATCATTTTTTAAGTAGAATAACAAAATTATTACAACTTGTTAGGCTCTCTTGACAGTTCAAGGGCTGATGAGTGAAGTGGATAAAATAGCCTTTTACTGGGAGAGATGGCTCAGCCAAGCCACATGGGCACTGCTGTGCAGAACAGTTTGTTTTGCTGTTGTCTGTGCAGAATGTGTTGGTCAGAAAAGCAGCAGGATCTGCTCTCCAGTGCTAAGATTTTTATAAGTAATACAGTCTAAGATTTTTACAAGTACTACGGTCTAAGATTTTTACAAGTACTACATGTTTTAGTAACTGTTGTAGGGCAGGATTACTCTGTCTCTAAGTTATGCAAATTCACAGATTCTGCTAGGGAGAAAGTTTGTGGTCATAAATGGATAAAATGCCCCATTACGTTTCTCATAGCCAGGAACACTGAATGCCTCCAAGAGGCTTTAGTCTTTAGCGTAAAACAAGTGGTCCTGTTGTTTCACAGAGTGCTCTCTTATGGATCATTTTGCACTTGTTCACTCCTAATTTGTGATATATTGACAAAGGTGCCAGCAGAAATATGTAGAGAATTATGGTCTGTCCTGTGACAAATTAATTCTCAGTGTGACCAGAAATAAAATTGCCATTTTTTTCTGTTTTCTACTGCGGATGAGGACGCCACATTGAATGGGCAGAAGTATAACCATACAGCCCAGTATTGTTGAGAGTTACTGCTTCAGTGCAGCTCTGATAGCCATGAGTGGATTTTACAAACTTATGACAGAATATAATGCTCATGCTGGTCTAATTATATTGGTTGCAGCATTCTTGATTAACCCCAACACAATTAGAAGACACAAGTTAATACTAGAGCTTTGAAACATACAGGAGAGGTGCCAGGTTCACCATGAGGTTTTTATTATATTTTTTTCCTAAAGACAAAGAAATAAAATTTTCTTAGGCATTCATTTAATTTTTTAGCCAGTCATACTTTTTGCAAGCTGATGTGAGGGTGCTTGTGGCTAACCCTGGAGGTGAAAAGCCACAGCTGTTGGCTGAGGCATACCCAGCACAGTGTATAGAGACATTTGAAATAACTTTCTGTCTTGATTATCTGGAGTATCTGAGTTTGGGACTGAGCTTAGGACCTGCAAGAACCCAGCAGCAGCAGCCTGCAGTCCCTGGGTCAATATTTTTATGACTCAGAGAAAATTGTACCCATGGCAGTAGGGTGGGAGAGTAGATCTGTACTCCAGCTCCTTATCACCCAGAAATCCCCTCTGCACAAAACAAAATCCCATGGAAACCTCCTTAGTGGCCTTATTGCCCACTTTTCCTTTCTGCAAAGGATTTGCAGTGCATTTTTGAGTAAAAGCAGTAAAGCCTGATTGCTCCCCTGGCTGAACAACTGCAGGTCCTGATGAGTTGAGCCGGTTTTGAGAGTCCTAGCTGAAGGGAGATCACATCTCACACCCCCTCACCTTGTTCTGCTGTTTGCTGCCTATAGCTGCATTGTCCAGAGGGAAAAGGTACATCTGTGACACTCATGGGGTGCACATCAATCACACCTGAGCCCCTTGGACCTGTGCTGCCACTGCTTGAGGGGCTGCATGGTCTGATTTCTGCTGCCTCTGTCCTTCCTTTTCTGCAGGCCCTGTACTTAGTGCTCAATATTTCTCGTGCTGCGGGGTTGCTAAGCAGCACACAGCTCCCTGCTCGGAGAGCTTTGCCGTGAAGGCGAGACATGCAGTAGGTCAGCGTGGGCAGAGCTGGGGATGGGAGAAGATGGTATCTGCTGGGGTGGTCCCTCTCCACGACACCCTTGCCTCACTCTCACTGTAGAGTCCCTCCATCAGCGGGCACATGGCCATCCCCTCTGGTGTGGCTGGGCTGGACAATGATGCTACTGGTTTGTCCATCTTGGAGAGCTGTTGGCTAACTATCCATTTCAGAGAACCTTTGTGGGGATGAGCATCCACTCCTCAAACTAATGCCAGGTGACGGAATGAAGCACTAACAGAGGGTTATGGTGTGTGTAAACAGGTGTACGTAAAGAGTCTGATCCCAGCTGTGTGCAAGGTAGGAGTGGGAAAATAGGGTCATACGTCATTCCAGCCTTTGAAAGAGGCCATGAAAAGAGGACCCACGTGGAGAAATTGTGCTGCCTTTGACATCTGCTTTTTGATGCAGTGGCATGAAACTTTATGAAAAAGGTTAATACTTCTAAGCAGCTGCAGCTGTAGTTTGTTCCCCTCACTTGCTCTGAGCCCTGAGAAGCCAGTGTGGAGACTGGCTAAACTCAAATTCTTCCTCAGAAATTGTCCCCAGATACAATTGTCTAAAGCTGCACAAAACCAAATCTTTGCATAGACATCAAGGTGAGCAGGACTTGCTGGCTTCTCTGCCTCTTCATGGATTTGCCCCATTGCACACCTGGAGCATGGGAAGGCTGGGACCATCCTATGCAGTCGACGAACATTGTGTTTGTATTTATCCTGCAAAGAGCAGGGTCTGGCTGTGCAGACTTTTCACTGTGAGTGGAGAAGGCCAGAAGCAGCTGCATGAAAATCAGTGGCCTCAGTCTGGTTGAAGGCAGAGACAGATTGCCTCAAATGCAAAGCAATCTAGATAGCTGTAAAGGTCAGTTAATTTTACGAGTTTTAATTTTCTTCTCAGCTCCTTGCATTCATTTGTGTTGCACACACTCGTCTTTCAAAGATATTTCTGTAACAGAAAATCTGCAGAGAATTTTTGTTCATCTGTGCAGAAATTAATCATACTATTTAAATAATGTTGTGAAATTATATGTAAATGATTCTGTGAAATAGCAGTAGCTTAATCCTTCTGTATGGATCAAGTCCATCATTCAAGTTGTTGCCTATGTTCAACAGTGATTAAATGGTAAGGTAGTTATCTGCATTCGGCAAAATAGCTGGACACAAAGAACCATAATTTGGGGGATGGAAAAGTCCATTGCTTAAAATGCCTGTACCTACAGTCACTTGACTGATGAGGAGCATACTGTCCCTGAGAGAGAGCAAAAGAGCAGGGAAGAACAGCTCTTGCTCATCTCCTCTCGCTGTCCCTTATTATTTCAACCCCACATTTTTCTAATATTGATGCCCACCTTGGCCCAGAGCACAAGCATCAACATCCATTCATCTTCTCAACGTGATAGGGAATTCCTGTTCTTTTTTCCTCTTCCACTTTCTCTTCCAATATGGCCATCTTTTTTTAAGGATATCTTTCAATGTTTCTCCAGTTTCTCTAGTTAATGTTTGTTAAGCACTTTGAAGATAGCAAGCATTGAATAGTTGTTCAATCTGTTCCAGAAGGTCTAGAGAATTTTAAAGAACTGAGAGAGAGATCTAGGTTTGTGCTTCCACTGGCATTTTTGTATTAGAGTGGCAGATAAGTGTGTTGCTCTCATGCCAGCCCCTGTGAGAACATGCATGTCTCAGTTTTGTGGGGGCAGATCATGCCTAATGCAGTAGAGTTACAAATAATCCTATTTTTCTGGGTGGAGCATACATACACCATGCTTAGCAGAGCATGGTGCACCATGACCTGAACTCCATGACTGCTGCCTGCACTGCTCTGCAACATGACAGGCCTTTGAGGAGCAGGGGTGTGCCCAGCTCATCCCCAAAGGGCACTGCCAGTTCCCAGTCCACTGCTAGGCACACCCATGGCCATGATCATCCTCCAGACATGTTTAGGCTTTGTTTAAAGTGCCTTCATTTCATGCATTCAATGTCTTTTTAAACTTTTTTTTATTTATTTTTTATTTTTATATTGTTTAGTAGCTTTTTGCCAGTCTGAAAAGCTGGCATTGTGAGTCCATTTTTTTACATTAGTCCCATTCGTTTTCCTCCTTTTATAATCAAAAATATTTACAGTATATTCTACACTGAGAACACCCGACAGATAATGTCAGCTGTAATATCTCTCTAGTCAATAAAACCTTTTAAAGATCATTAGAGGGAATGCAAAGAATGGGTTATTATGTGAGGGGTCACTGAAAGTACTTTTATCAATTATGTCAGTTAATTGTCCAGTATCCTAATAATAAAGCTGCTTCTCTTCCTTAAGATTGGTTTCATGTGGGAGCATAATTTTGAAGTTATCTTAATTGAAGACTTAGAGGGAAATGGGATTGCATCCATCCCCTTTGTCTCCCAGGGACAGATCTTCTTCCTGTGTAACATCAGAACAAATCCTCCTCAAGTCCAACAAAGTCTGTGAAATTACTCTGACTTTGCACCACTGAAAATAAATGGAGACTAAATTCCACTTCTTAAATTTCAGATGTGGCTCAGCAATCTACTGTAATTACTTGCAATCTGAACAGTCCAAATCCTCCCTTTAGATATACCCCAGAGTGCCCTTAGTAGGCTGAGAGGTACACTTCTGCAGAAAGAGATCTGCCCTCCACGCTTTGCAACCTGAGTGCACACGCTCAGAGAACTTCTTAAGTGCTGATGAATGGCTGTCTAGCAGTATGGATTTTTTTTTTTCCATGAGAGAAACACTCAGCAAAGGCTCAATCCATGCACAGAGAGGGGAATTTGAGTGTGAACCATCCCAAAACAGAAATTGTCCACATGCCAGCAGGGCTTGCTTAAATATACTCCAGAAACTGGTCAGCTAAAATTGGCTGTGAGGCAGAGCCAAGTTTGCTGTAAATTGCAGGCTTCAAAATGCTCATGTGAACAGCCCAAGAAGAAGCTCTCCATAGGAGTTGGTAACTTGGAGTTATATCAATCTATCCTGCAACGTGATTTCCAGAGCTGTGAAAGAGACTTTCTCTTTTTGTATAATCGTCCTAGCACTATGCAGGACACTTGCACAGGTCTTCTCCCCCTCTCCACATAAGACAGATAAAAAAGGTCTGAATACATTAAAAATTGTATGCAAATACTTGCTCTTGTAAATATTATCTATCATTTGACCACTGGTTCAGTTTGGCTAAGACTGAAGTATTCAAACATCTCTGAAGAAAGAATAGCCTTTTCTGATTCACAACAGACTCTTTACTTGTTTTCATAAGGAGCAAAGGGGCAATGCAACTTGAGGAAGGAGAACTCCATCAAATGTCTAAAACTGAAAATAACCCAATATACATAGTCCTTTCAAATGCTGCTGGTAATATCATCCAAGATACCTATAATATTTTCTAGTTTGGAAGAGTAAGTAAAAAATTATATATTGTGATATGAGTAATCAATACTGTAACAAGACAGTCTGCTGGTCTTTCAGATGCTGGACTATCAAACTTACCTGAGTGGAGATGGAAATATAGGAGATACATGTAAAAGCCTTGGGAGACAAACACTGAGCAGTTGTGAGTGTGTTGCTAAAAGTTGTCCAGATGGAGCTGCTTTTTATTACAACTGTAAAACATTTGCTTTGTATGTGGGTGGTAGTAGAGCCAGTAACCTCTTCCTACGAGTAATGAATAGTGTACTGCCTGTTTTCTGGACAGATAGATGGTCCACATATGGCCATTAGCTAATTTAATAGAGAAAAACTAAGGTTCCAGAGAATTTTCATCATTAGGCTTTCTTCTTTGACTTCTGCCTTGACATTGTCAAATAAAATATATCCAGACTGATTTTTTCTTGTCTTCCTGAGACAGTGAAAGGTAGAAGTCAGAATGTGACTCCTTCTGAAGATTTTCACCAGATAAGTGTCCTCCTCCAACATGAGCCCAGTATGTCTGAGCCGTAGCACCAGGTTGGCCAGCAAGTCTGTTCGTGTGTGGCTGCACACAGATACAGTGGCTGTGTCCCTGAAAGCAATCTTTGCAACAAAGCAAAGTTGTCAATGCACTGCGCTCCTCTAGTAGGAAACCTGTTCACAAACCAGTCTGAGAAAGCAACTTCTCTTGTCCCACCACTTGCTCTCAGGAAAGTGATTCATTCACCTCTGATGTCTGATGGCCAGCATGAATCAAACAGTTGTTTGATGAACACCCCCAGTACTGAGATGTAAACAGCCTCCATTCATGTTCTTTATGCTCTTATAAACATTCAGATTATGCAGAGTGATGATCTGGTAATTGAATAACTTAACAAAATTTATTCTTCCATTCCTATCTGCTAAATAAGAACGTATTTGAAGTGTGACTATAGCCTACACATCATCTTGTCTGGGATTCCAGCAGCGAAGTCTAGCCTAGAGCTCTCAGCAGAGCTGCCACAGGTACTGCTAGCATCCTAGCCCTGGAGATGAAGCTGAGTGAAAATACACTACACAGATATCTACCCTGATTCTTGGACAACTTTTTGTAACCCAGAAAGATGCCACTGCAGCTTGATCTCTACTGGTATATAGGTACCTTGGATATTTCTGTGGATATTTCTGGGTATTTCTATGTCCCCTGAGGATAGACCAATCCTATGAAGCAAATGGGTGTGTTGTATGAGACCCAATTTTATTGAAAATCATTATCTTTTGCATGTTAATAGCTAATGAAACATTATTATGGAGAAGAGCTTTGAGATCACTGCACATAGAAGTGAAACAGCTCTCTCTGATTTGCCTTCTCCCTTCAGCCACTTTGCACGAGGGATCAACAGGCACACACTCAACCCAGCACATGCCAACACCATAAATGGGGCTGCCAAATGAAGCTGCCCAGAGAACTTTGGTCAGGGATGAAACAGCAATGACGAGAGAGACAAGCTCTTTACATGCTACTAAAAGCACCTTCCCGAGAGGAACTGAAAACACGAAAGGATTTTTGGCATAGGCATCCTGTGGGTTGGCACACATACAGTTGTGCAAAGACAGTATGGAGATGTCTCATGGCTTTCACCATCGGTAAAATCTCTATCAGTTGGTACTGATACCCATACAGTGCAATCTTTCATGTATATATGTGTATATATAGAGAGAGATTTTTGCAGTTAGCTTTTACAATTTACAGTTTTGTACCGCTGCTCAGCAAAGAGTGAAATTTCACTTTGAACTTCTGAGTACTGGTCATCCCCTCCAACAATGCATACTAAAAAATAGTCTCTCCTCCTCTAACTACACCTGAAAAGAAGAATGACCCTCTATTCCTATTTGGGAAGAAATAGGATATGTATTTCTCCAGAGAATATCCCCAAGTGGAGACAGGGCAGCAAATCCCCAAGTGGAGACAGGTGTCTCCTTGCAGTGCTGATTCAGGTATGGGAACCCCAGAAAGAGGTGAATTTGAGATCCTGTCATGTCTCTGCTGCCAGCCCAAGGTCACCCCTTCCCAGCTTGATTGGATTTCCTTGGAACCCAGCCTTCCCAGATGCTGGACTTGGTGCACTGGCACTCAACAGAGACATTGCTATGGAGATAGTAGAAACAGGTTTGCAACACCCAGGTTGTCTTATGAAATCAGGTTTTGTTCTAAACTCTCATCCCTTTAAAGCATGAAGCACCTGGAAATGTATGAGATGTGAAATGCACTGGGAGTTTTAAACTCTCTTGCAGCTTACTGTTCTGGACAAAACTTCTGTTCCCATGTCAAAGTGATCTTACTCTTCTCAAAGCTTCTCATGAGGCATGATAAAGTCATGATTAAAAGAATGGTCTGCTCTGGTTTTACTTGATTTTGTCTGAGTAGTTAGAGAGTTTTTCTGAAGTGTGTACAAATAGGACGCAAGGTGAATCCCTCTCCTTGTACTCTATCACATAATTGACTTACAAATAGTAGGTCTATGCCAAATTCACACAGAAGCCAAAGCTGGAAAGGAGAGTTTTGTCAAATTTACCAACTAAGTTTTGTGACTAGACATAGCCCTTTAGGGCCAAAAACTATGTTTCCTCTAAAAAATTTTCTAAACATAGAACATAAAAATTGTTTTTGAATGTTCATCTGTACATTGACCTTTACCCAGGACTCTGCAGAGAATTGGTACAAGCCAATATGATGAGCCAATATCAAATTCTTTTATAAATATGGTATATAATGTGACCAGAACCTCATCTGAAATTTTCACTTGATGTGTGAAATACACTGTTAAATGGCTGTTTGATGCTTTCTTGATTTTAGGACTCGTGCTCGTTAATGCATGCATGGTGGCGAGGCCATTAAGGACTCTGAGGCATCATTTCAGGCGTGTGCTAAGCTGTACAGAGTTGCATGGCCAGAGTTTCATTCACAGATGTTTGGCATGAAGATCCAATTTGTTTGCTAAACAATGTATAGCAAATTATACTGTAAAACAATGTAAACCACTTATTAGTGAAAAGCCTGTTTCGCCTGCTACCAAGTGAGTATGTCACAGATATTAATAGTTCCCTACTCATTTCCTCACTAATTTGGAACATCCCTTTAACCAATGAAGAGCAACCTTGGAATGGAAATGCATAAATGCATGTCCATAGCTTATCATCTGAAAGGGGGCTCGGAGTACTGCACTTTGGAAGATCATACACAATTTGGCTTATTGGGCAGAAAATAGGATAAAAGGGTTCCCCTTGGTGTGCAAGAAGAAAATTTGCATGCATGGATCTCAACAGTCAAAAAAATTGAGGTAAAAAGACTTAATGGCACAGAGCTGGTGGCACACAGAGAGCCAATACCCTAATGCAAGAGGGCACTTAAAAATCACAAAATGACCTTGTATATCTAAATACATGGACCAATTTAACCACAGTGACAAGTGCATACCAGTGTGCCAAGCCAGTGATTTAAATGGTGTAACTGGGGCAAGTCTGAATCCAAATCCGTGCCTGTTGTGGACCAATTTAACCACAGTGACAAGTGCATACCAGTGTGCCAAGCCAGTGATTTAAATGGTGTAACTGGGGCAAGTCTGAACCCAAATCCGTGCCTGTTGTGCATTTGAAAACAAATTGAGAGAAGGAGTTAAACGGAGAAGTCTCCAAGCCTGAACTTTTGTATCTAACAATTGTCTTTTCATTGAGACTCAAGAAAATAACTGCAGTTTTGCTAGCACTAACCCTGAGCAATTGATAAGGCAGAAGCAGAACCTTGATAAAATCTCCATTCCCCTATTTGTAGGCTCTGAAAAAATGCTTTTCCATTGCATGCAAGTGCCAGTGGTTTGACATCCCTGGCAACCTGTCTAGCATGGTCTGCAGGGAGATCCCACCATCACAGGAGAGCCTCCAATCCACCCAGCTCTGTTCTGGGACATCAGCCTGGGGAGGGGAAAGTGCAAGTTTCAGGACAAGTGAAGCAGTGCATCTTAAAATCACTACTAGAAAACAAAAATATAGATAAAAATGAGAAAAATGTTTTTTAACATGAAGAAGAGGAAGTCTAGACAGGGAAAGGAAATGGAACTGGAGAGGTGCAGAAACCTAGGAGACCAAAGAAAGAAGGAGTAAATAGGAGAAAATCAGCAAGTAAAAGTGGCCAAAATGACTTCATTTTTAAACTATTGATAGGTTTGGAACTGGGAGAAAAGAAAAACAAAAGAAGTTGGAAAGCAGCAGAGATATTTAGACAGCCACACCATTTTACTGCCCTGAAAAAAAAATAAGCACTGCCATCATATTCTCCATTCTCCCTGTCAGGGATGTGGCATGGTGGATGTGAGCTTTCAGTGTCACAGAAGAAATACCCACATGACCTCATGTCAGATGCAGACAGGCACTGCATGTTGAGCACTGAAAAACAGTTCATCAAACCCCTTAGTCTCCTTAACTCAGTCTCCCTTTCCATTTCCATTCTCTAACAGCTGGAGTCATGACTAATGCTTTAACTCTTACTAGATAGAGAGGCACAAAGTATCACAATCAGAATTATTTTCTTCGTGATTAGAAGCAAACAAATTTACCTACCTGTAATCACTCTCCATTAATACTTTCATTAATATTTTGCTGAAATTAAATATCATTAACCATTTTTTTATTAATTGCTGTTTTTTTTGTAAAACACTGACAAGAACAATAGCTCAGACTGACTGTTGTAATACATGTATCTGGTCCTCTTTTTGCCCTCAGCAACACCTTAAACTCAAGACACTCATGTCTGAAATTTGTGTGGAAAGCACAAAGCTTTTTTCCTCTTACTATGTTTAAAGCTTCAAGTTAAGCCACTTTTGCAAAGGGAAGTTGTGGGGGGAAGTTACAAGATGGAACATGGTCTGTTACAGGACTTAAGCTCAGGTCTCCCTTTCCACAGTAATCATAAAATCTAAATTAATTATTCTGCTCTGTGATGAACAGATGCTTCATAGTTTTCTGCACTTATTGAGAATTTCCTGAATTGTCTCACAATCAACACATGATCCTGGACTGTGTTACCAAATAGTATAAGTGGCCACTAAACAAAACAAGAAGGCCATGGTGCTGGAAGTCTGGTAGGTCACAGCAGGCACCATGTTTCAGTCACTAGCTCAGACACCTAGAACACAGGCACCTGTATCTGGGCTAGCAGACTATTCTGCCCTTACAGACAGCGCAGGGAAACACAAATGCCTTGGACACAAAGCATCTGACATATTTTGGGTATCCACTTTAAGCTGTTCTGAACTGTGTTTTATAAGTACCCACTTTTCTCCACTGGCTGGAGATTGTCTGGGGTGGTCACCACAGATGTACATATCTGCACTGGTCAGATGAGTCCACTCCTAGTACTGAAAACAGTGGTGTCCTGAGGACTGCTGGGGGAGTTGGTGCACACGACTGGTCGTCAGCCCAGTTTGAATGATATGACACTTTGAGGAGAAAGGTCATGACTGCCCCAACCCAGCACCCAGCCCAGCATCCCAACCTGTGTTCCAGAGATGAGGGTGGCAGTGGAGGACATTCCTTCCATCAGCCTTCATTTCATGTAACAGTTACACCTGTATCCATTAACAGACTAGTAAGGGGACACCAATAGCACATCATGGCACCTTAGGATCAGACCCGTCACCTTCCAGGTGGACTATGATACTTGAAGAAATTAGCTGCTCCTTTGGCCTCTGTTCAGAAAAGGAAAAATAGACAGAAGTTCAGTATTATTATGTACCTTACACATCCTCGCTTTCGATCTGTATTGACAGAAAAGATGTTGATCTCTGTTCTTTCTTCTCTCCCTACCCTGCCTGTACACCACTGAACCTGGGATCACCCAAGGAAACCAATGAGGAAAGAAGAGAATGGAACCAGTCGGTCAGAATATGCAATGACCTCCTCCCAAAACAACAAAACAATTGATAATAATGCGGTCGTATAATCCCCAAGACCCCGCCGAGGCTCAGGAGGTGGTAAACTTTCAAAGCACACACACGGAGTATGCAAGGTGGGTGAAATGAGGCAACCAAGGGAGCTGTGTGGCCAAGGACTTCATTTCAGAAACAGCGCACGCATCAGTGATCCAGAAGAGAAAACCAGGCTGCTCTCCAGGCTTGCTGCTACTCCAAGGGAGGATAAACTCACCCACCTGGGCTGCCCAGAGAAAAGGCCTCACAAAGGCATAAGCATTGCATGTTGCATCCCATGAAAGTGATGTTGTGATGCCTCCTGCTTCTTCTTCCTCCTCTCTTCCCCTACTTTTACGTTTGAACTGAGTGTCCACAAAAAGCTTCTGAAGCAGCATCTTTTGAGGAGAGGGTGATCTGCCAGAGTAGCAGTAGTTTATCACAAATGAGTCAGAGGGAGGTGTCTCCCTCTAAATGGGAGTACATTGCCCTCTAAATGGTAAGAGGTGTCACCTATGTGCTTCTCCAGCCTGTGCAGTTTTATATGCTGATGCTTCGTTCTTTTCATTCTTACTATTTTGTTATTAAAAAGGGAGCAAAGGTTTCTGGTGAGCAATCAAGAAAAATTGGCCCGAATTTGTTACTTATCCCAGAAAATTTATCTGTGGTCTGGTGACTATGCAGTTTTCATGGCTGAAGGCTTTTCAGGCAGAAGAAATCAAAATGTAAGATTTTAGCAATTAGCATTGCTAATGAAAGAGATGTTATTAAGATATACTTTAAACATTATTAATTCATAATCAGCCTCCTTTTTTGCACCACACATTCATTTTATCTTTAAAAATGTTCCTTTGTGAAATTCCATGTTTCTCTGTGTTTGCATCACACTGATTTCCCAGGAAACTCCTACAGGAAAGACACTGTTTACATCTTGGTATGAGTGTTTGAGCAGGATTGTGTTGAGAGGAAAAGCAGCCCTTTGAAATTCTCTTCATTCACTGGTTAGTCTTGTTCCTTGAAAGTGTTGAATCTCGTGAACTGATGCACTGAGGACATTGCAGGTCTGGCTTGTAGGACCACTTCTGAGGGTCTTTCAAGGGTAGCTGCTTGTGCCCACATTACCTTGATCTCTGCCTCTCCTGAGCTGAGACTGATGGTGCTGCCAAGTTCAGTGTACAGTTCAGTATACTTTCCATGACATGGATTACAGATTATTTAAAGCAAAGCTGACTCTACCCAAATTCATTTCACATAGGATCTCAGGTCAGACTCTGTAAATAGCCTTTAGGAGACAGGTTGACGCCTTGAGGAGCTGGAACAGATGCTATACAGAGTTAAAAGAAGCAAAGTGAATACTTATTGAGGGGCCTTCAAAGGCCACACCCCGGCAGTACCAGTGCCACAGTCGTGGCTCTGCTTGGATGGCTCCAAGATGGAAGCAAAAGAGGGCTTGGTCACGAGATCTCACACTTTTAAGTGCCCAAATCCATTTGCATACAGAAGCCCTCCTCTTTGGGTCTGAAGTTTGAAGGACTGATTGTCCTTGAGTCCCCAGCTGGAACAGGATTGTTTTGTCTTTACCATCATGTCAAAAAAATCCTGGTAACCCTAATTACAAAACTAAAATCTACACACCAAAGCTGAACCAGAAAGCTCAGAACTCAAGGCATCAGTCTCCCCCCCTTTAGAGGCTTGACAAGTCCTCTACCTTGTCAAGTCTCTGTTCCAAATATTCACTGGCAATAAGTATCCAATAACAGATAATTGTCTAACAATAACAAATATCCAACACTAAACAATAAACATAAACTTAATAACAATAAACATCTAACCAGAATAATATCCCACACAATCGAGTATCATATGAAGAAGGACAGCAATCAGACACAGAAGAGGAGCCAATCAAGGTATATTATCATTTGCATCAGTCTTCATTGTTACAATTCTTTCAGGAGCAGAAGCTTTCTTAATTCTGGAGTAGTGAATCCAGGATCCTTTGCCATCAACCTTGACTGCAGTGAAGGTAGTCAGCAGGACTTTAAATGGTCCTTTCCACTTGGTTTGCAGAGGATCACTGTCCCACCACCTAACAGTCTTCAGGCTGGAACGGATGTGCGGGTGTATGCTGTCCTGTTGGTCTGGATAGCACTATGTAAGTCTGGAGCTTCTGCAAAGTGCAACTTAAAGCCATTAAATGACTCTGCAAATCAAGTTTCCCCTTCATGTGAATTTCACCTGGAATATGTGGGATTTGATATGGTCTGCTATACAGTATTTCATAGGGACTGATGTTACCCCTCTGTCTGCATTGTATACAGATTCTCAGTAAAGCTATAGGTAATGCCTGAACCCATGTCATAGATGTTTCCTGACAAATTTTACCAATTTGTGTTTTGAGAGTCCCATTCATGCGTTCAACTTTACCACTCGCCTGGGGTCTGTAAGGTGTATGCAGATCCAAAGTAATTCCCAAAATCCTGCTAATGTCTTTAACCACTGTAGCAAAAAAGTGTAGTCCCCTATCTGATGACATCCCCAAGGGAACCCCAAACTCGGAATTATTTGATTGAGCAGGACTTTCACCACTTCCTTGGCAGTGTTAGTGTAAACCTCCAGCCATCCACTGAAGGTGTCAGCTAATACCAGTATGTACCAGTATCCCTCTTTGCCTGGTAACTCTGCAACATCTATATGCCAGTTAACTCCAGGAAGATCCCCTGCCTTTTTTACTCCTAACACAACCCTTTTTCTTGTGTCAGGGTTGTTTTTACAGCAGATTTCACAATTACTCACTACTGATTGTACAAACGTCAGTCATTCCCTTTCCTATTACTACCTTTTTTAGATGTTTCAAAAGGTTTTCAAGCCTGAGTGTTTTCATGTTCTCTCTGAGCTAGCTCCAGGATATGGCGTGGGACTTCCACCTGGTTTGCTGGTGTAACAGCCCATCCACTTTTTGTGATTTCCGCTTTAAGAAACCTAATTAATTTGTGGTCTGCTTGTTCATATTTTGGGGTGTACCGCAACAAATCAATCTCTTTTTGTGAAATAATTGCGAGAATGCCTTTTTCTGCAGTCCTTCTTGCTGCTTTATCAGCAAAGCAATTTCCCAATTCTGGAATGTTTTTTTCCTTTTGGCGACCTTTAAAATGCATGATAGCTACTTCTGTGGGTTTTTTAATGCTCTCTAAGAGGGCAAGTATTTGTTCAGCATGCTTAATTTGATTACCTTGAGCATTCCAGAGTCCTCTCTCCTTCCAGATGGCTCCATGGGCACGAACAACACTAAATACACATTTAGAGTCAGTCCATATATTTACCTTCTTTCCCTTGCTCAGGTCTAGAGCTCTTGTCAGTGCAATCAGTTCAGCTTTCTGTGATGACACATCTGCTGGTAGGGCCTTTGCCTCCATCACCTTGTCCTGTGTGGTCACTGCATAGCCTGTCATCCTTTTGCCATTTATCATGAAGCTGCTTCCATCTGTAAAAAGCTCCCAATCTGGATTTTCCATGAGCACATCTTTCAGATCTGGTTGGCTGGAATAGACCTCTTCAATTGTCTGCAAGCAGTCATGCTCTGGCTCATTGTCAATTAAGGCGGAGGACAGAAACATGGCAGGAAAAACAACAGAAGTTGTTTTCAAGGTAACATCATCCTGCTCTAATAACAGTGATTTGTATTTAAGCATCCAGTTGCCAGACAGCCAATGTCCCCCCATTTTGTTCAAGGACAGCTGTGACTGCATGGGCTACATACACTACAATGTGTCGCCCAAGGGTGAGTTTTCGGGCCTCCTGGATCAAGATGACCGTGACTGCCACGGCCTTCAGGCACCCTGGCCAACCTTGGGCAACACTGTCTAGCCGTTTAGAAAAGTAGGCCACAGCTCTCTGCTGGTTCCCAAGATGCTGTGCTAGTACCCCCAAAGCCATATTCAGTGTCTCAGATGTAATAGCTTCAAAAGGTATCGTTAGGTCTGGCAGTCCCAATGTTGGAGCTGACATTAGAGAGTGTTTCAGCTGTTTAAAAGCTGCTCTAGTGTGTTCAGTCCACGGGATGATTCCTCTTTTGGCTGCTTTTAATGCCCTGTATAGGGGTTTTACTAGAAGTCCATAATTCACTATCCACAAATGATGACACCAACCTACCATTCCCAGGAAAGCTTGCCTCTCTCTTACAGTATGGGGCTCTGGAAGTCAACAGATGGCTTCTTTCCATTCTTTGCTGAGCTGTCGGTGTCCACAGAAGATCTCAAGCCCCAAATAGACTACTGCTTCTTTAGCAGTCTGTGCTTTGTCTTTAGAAGCTCTGTACCCACTCAGTCCCAAGAAATTTAATAAACTTACAGTGAATTGTATGAGTGTCATCTCTGGTCCTGGCTGCAATCAGGATGTCATCCACATATTGAAGGACAACTCCTTCTGGTTCCTGTCTTTTCCAATCTTCTAATTCCTTTGCTAGCTGGTTTCCAAATATGGAGGGACTGTTCTTGAATTCTTGGGGTAAAACTGTCCAGGTGAGACTAGCTGAGATGCTGGTCTTTCCCTACCTCCTGAAAACTTCCCTTTGTGTCACATCTCCACATGTATGTCTCCATTTACTTCTGTGCTGAAAGTAGTAATGCAGTCAAAGACAAATTTACACCCTAGCTTCTTGTCCAGACATCAAACTTTGGTACCACTCAGTCTCCATGTCTGTGGGTAACTCCCAGGCACCGATGCAGTCTTTCTCCAGGACCTGGCTGCCCCACAGCTGTGTTCTCCCTCAGTACTGCAACACACTTTCAGTTTTAGATAAGGATGTGCCTGAACTGCAGAAATCAGACTGGGCATTCTGGCTTGTGGGTAATCTATTCCTGGGACGCAGAGTTTGGTGTGATGATAGAGGAAGACAATGTTCGGCAGATCTTCCCAAATAAAACTCTGGAATGTTCAAATCCACAGTCTCAGCTCAGGCCCATCTGCAGTTTTCCATTATCTATTGAACAATAGGGTATATGTAAATATAATTTTCAATTATAAAATAAAATGCTGCTATATATTGTTCCTGAGAAATTTATGTAATTATTCATTTAGCTTTTTAGTCTGTCATCACTATGTAGATGTTTACCTGCATAAAATTATTTTTTAAAGCTAGACTTTCTTGGGAAGTGAATGCAATTAGAAAAGTGAAAGTGGGCATACTTTGCCCACAAGTATGATCATTCCCAACGACATTAATGTTGTCCGCTTGCACAAGACACAGTGATATATTCTTCGATCCAAAGTGGGATTAAAATGAAAGAATTTACAATTTGAATCTAAGATCGCAAATGTTGATTGCCTAAAGCACTTAGCCCCTAAATACTATAATATAAATATTACAAGTCTATTTCTAGAATATTTTTAAGCTATAATGTTTATTTTGATGTAGTTACCTATGTTTGCCTTTCTTTTTTTACTCCAGTTCTTTCAGCCTAAATGTGGAAATGTGGCATAGTTTGAGTCTGGTTGCATGTTTATCTGAGAGTATAAAGTGTGAATGCAGATATGTTTAGCATAACATGGGCTCAGGATTAGCACTTTTGCCTAAAGGTTGTTTTCCTAAAGGTTTTATTTGTTTCCTAATACAGCTTTAAAGGCATATTCTGTAAGGTCAAAATCACGAAAGGGATTTATAGGTCATTATGTCCATCACAATATGTCTGGTTCTGCAAAGAGTGAAAAGAGATGGTCACCAAACACTGTCTGATTTTCAGTGATATCAGTGGTAAAATGTCCTCACTAAAGAAGACCCTGGTGTATGAAACAACCCACAAGCAAACCCTGCCCAGGCTCTATGAAGACTCTTCAGGAGAACACAAACTTTAAAAACTTCATGGGGAGTGGAGAGGCAGGGCATTGCAAGACACAGCACATGCCGCCTAGGATCTATTTCCAACTCTGCCACTGATCTGCTCTTCACTAGCAAGTAATTTTGCCTCTCTGTGCCTCAGTTTACTCATCTGTATAATTAAGATAAAAGTAGGTACCAACTCTGTGGCAGTATTTTGAGAGAAATGCGTGTAGCTTATTTGCCAGGCAGATATACACTATCTTTATATGCAACATGCAAATAAATGTATCAGGCACATAATTGCCATTATAGTTCTTGAGCAAACATTCCTCATGAGCTTTTAAAACATGTTGGCCACAGAAAAGCAGTAGCAGAAGGGCTGAGAGTTGCTCTTCCACTTGCCCACACCCTTTGCTCTCCGCCCTCACATCGCAGCATAGCAGGGAGAGGTGGGAAATCTTGCATGGGGTAGTTTTGCCTTTAGATTCCTGCCCAAGTACAGCTGACTACGTTGCACCAAAGCGATCATGAGCAAGGCGCTTGGAAAAGTATCCTGGAATCAGACGTAACTCTTCAGCAAAGGGAGGCTAGACAGGAGATGGCTCTGAGGAGTGATTTCTGAGGCTTGCTGATGGGCTTTAAGGTTGTGTTTATACTCTACAGACTACTTGCAAAGCTTATATAAGAGAGGCTTCTGTGCTTCCTTATTGTACTATAATTAAGTATAAAAGGAAGGGAATAGGCCAGATACGTAAGGACTTCACTAAGCAGTGATCCTGGATCTGGGGAAGTGGGAGCCCAAAATACAGCTTTACAAGCATTTTGAGTTCTTTCATAGCCACTAAAATATCAGAAATAGAAAGGATCTTCCTAACTCCATTCACAAAATAGTCAGGTCCCCAGCAGACATGAAGGTGGCCAGTTTCTACACAGAAGGTACTTGCTGTGCTCTGACCACCACGACACAAACTCAGCAAACTGCTGCCCTCAATCTGAGCGAGAGCAGCAGCTCTAAATCTCTTCTCAAGGATCACCACTCGCAGGAAATGCACCTTAAGGGCCTGAGCTGCAAAGTGTTGAGTTTCCTGTTCCTCACAAGACAGGAAGGTGGGGCTGAAGCCGCAGTCCTGCTGCCCTTCCGGTCCTGCGCCTGACACAGCTGTGTGCCCAGGGAAGCATTTCTGCCTTGGACAGACGCTGCAAAAACAGATATGGAAAGAAAGGGGAAAGTTCTACAAAGTATAAAATATAAATATATTGATATGTATCTATACAGAGACCTAATTGTCCAGTCTTGCATGCTATATGGTCACAGCACGTGAAGAAAATGTGGGCACCCTGCTCCAACCAGGTCATGACCATAGATGCTGCCAAGCAATGGAGAATCAGGCCTTTGGTAGATATGTATTTACAATATTCCTTGCACCTGTACAAACAAAAATATATTATTTTAAACTGCAAAATAGTGTGTTTAAATCAATGCATGAATGTAAATATTCTAAGATCTGCCTTCTTGACTGTGTACCACATGTACAGATGAAAACCAATATTGTTTATAGGAAATCTGTATCAGTGGTTAAATGACTAAAGAGAAAAAAATATCAGAATCAATGTTGTCATGTTTCTCAAACAAGCCATTAATGTATATTTAGTATTTAAGGATATTGCTCAATAAGTATGTTCTGTACCAAAAACTGTCTTGCATATACAGATTGTGCAGTACCTATTTTAAAAAGGCACCACAATTAATTTTTATTTTAAATAAAAATGTACTTGTAAAAACTTTGCTGTGTCCTGTTGGTTATGTAGCTGAGAGCATTGAACGGGGCAATGGCTGTAGTGCTTCTTCAGGCACTTCTCCTATTACCCAAATTTACCAGACTTGCTTGAACACTTTCTGTTGTGGTTTTGGAGAAGCTCATGGCTGCTGCTTGTGCATGTGTCCAGGCGGGTCCTGGTTCTCTCTCACCTAACCCTGCAGTTCTTACCCCAAATATGTGCACTGCTGGTGGTGCATAAACAAAGGGATTGCACACTCATGCAAATTCCTGCAGCCCTCCAAAACTCATGAAACCCTTTCCTGAGGGGCTGAGGGGCTGGAAGTTTCATCATCTAGTTTTAGAGTGATTTCTTCATCTTTCACATAATACTACATATCTTTATTCATTTTGGTGCAAGAGATAATGTTCACCATTTATATTCTAACTCCCTGGGTGGGTTTCACACTCCTTTTCCACTCAAGAACAAAAGCAGTTTATGGACCAGTCCTTCAGCAGATCAGTGCTGACACACTGTATCTAAACCTGGGCCCTTTGGCTGGGGTTCCCCCCCCCAATTCTGTGCCTTTACCAGACAGAGGTGAGGAGCACAGCCTCTGTGAGGCCCTCTGAAACCAAGGAGCAGCCACAGCCTGCACTGCTCCTTCCCAGCAGGGCTCCTTCCCCAGCCAGAGGAGGAGGAGGCTGAAGTAATTCCCTGGTGAGTGCCGGGTACCTGCGTGAGGTCAGCTAACACCTGCCCTGGGAGGGGGGGATTTTATTTAAATAGGGAAGCATTTTGGTTGTCGACAGTTCCCAAGACATTATTCCCTAAAAATTTTTGCTGGTACCTTAGGAATTATTTCATGTCCCAATTCGGAAAAAAAAAATCTTAAATAAGACAAAGCAACAATAATCATCTAGCATGGTGGGAACGTGAAGGGTCTGAAGCACAAGTCTTACGAGGAGACGCTGAAGGAGCTGGGAATGTTTAGCTTGGAGAAAGAGAGACTCTGGGAAAACCTCATCTCTTTCTACAGCTACCTGAATGAAGGTTCTAGAGAGATGCAGGTCAGTTTCTACTGATAACAAGTGATAGGACAAAAGGAGTTGCACTGGGGGAGTTTTAGATTGTATATTAGGAAAAATTTCTACCTTTAAAGAGTTGTCAAGCATTGGAGGAGGCTCCCCAGCAAAGCGGTAGAGTCAGTAACCCTGGACCTATATAAAAGACACATAGATACAGCATTTGGGGACATGGTTTAGTGGTGAATGTGATGGTGCTGGATAAGTGGTTGGACTTGATGATCCTAAAGGTCTTTTCCAACCTAAAAAATTCTATGATTCTATGATGAAAAATGGTTGGGGAGCAGTTTAATGAATTACAGCAATAACCATTATGCCATAGACTATGGTATGTATCAGGTTTAAATATTAGACAGGTTTTGCAAAAGAAAACTTCCACATTAAAATATCTCTGTGACCACTGAGAAAGAAAATTACTCTGGAACTCATTGACCCCTGCTTCAGGGATCAAAACTGTTGGATCAACATCCTTACCTCCAGTCTGCAGAGGAAGAAAGATGTCACTTTGGAGAACAGGTGTGGTCCCTCAAGTCCTACTAACACTATCAGCCCCAAATTCACTGCTGTTTGTCTGACCCCTTGTCTTGCTGTAGTTATGATGAAATGGTCACAACAAGCAATGGGAGGATTGGGTACAAACCTGATTAGACCAGAGTACAGTAAAAGAGCTCCAAACCTGAAACCAGGCTTATGTCTTGAGTATAGCTGAAAACCTTGCTAAATAATATGAGGTGCAGCAAGTTCACTGTGCTGAAGAGCCTGAAGTTGCCTGATGTGCTCCTCCTTCACCATCCCGTCCCTGGCAACCAGTGTTACAATAGCCGGAAATTACATTACTGGGATTCGGTATCATTTGGAGAGGGAGCAAGAAAATGTAATGAGAGAGATGTGTATTCTGTGATTTTGTTGGTATAAAATCATGAAGTGCTTTTCACTGGTTTCATCTGGGCACGTGTTGCCAAGGCCTACATCTTTTTAGAAGATGCCCAGTACAATTAGTTCCAAATCAGAACTTTCTCTATTTCTGAAAGATAATTTTGTTTGGACATGCTTGATTCATGCAGGTATAATCTTTGCCCACAAAGCAATCAAAAGCTAAAAATAAAATAAAATTTTAAAAAATCAACTGACAACTGATGTTATAGTATATATTAGTCTTCAATTACTGAAATGATGTTAACATTTTTAATGTTAATATATGTTTCTTTCTTATCAAAAATATCCCTTAAGAGCTGATCTTCCATTAATAAAGATTTTATCTAAGCCATTTCCTTAAGGTTCTTTCATAAATGCAATGTCTTCAACCATATTTATACCACAGAAACAGTTGTCTAATTATGAGTTAACAGAGAAGTTGCCCTTGAAAGTGGCCTGAAACTAAGTTTTTTAGTATTCAGGAAAAAATGCTGAGAATATTAATAACAAGAGAGCTGGCATGTTCTGAACTTGTTTTACTTTTGGCTTTAGTTAAAACATAAGCACTTACTGCAACATTTGAACTCTTGTTCTGCTGCTCCTGTATTGCACCATGGCATGGCTCGATACATCCATAGGCATTGGCAATTCTGATTAGACTGAGAGTCCTGCCAGCCCAGCCTGTGTGGGTGTGAGCATCCAGGCAGTGCTGGGAGCCCTGGCACGGGCTCCTTACCTGAGCAGCTAACAGAACACATGGCATGTCCTAGGAGCCACAGTGGGGGGCATCAATGCCTTGATGAAGTGTGCAGTCTCTCAAGGGGTATTTTCTGGGGAGAGGAGGATGGTGCAAATGCTGGACACAGTGTGCAGCACCAGCACCCACTCCGAGGCCTTGTTTCAGGCAGTCATTGGACAAGCTAAGGCTCAGCAACAAAATGATTGAGGCTGAACGTAGGTTGTTAAACCCCCTGTATCGTGTATTATTAAATTCTATCAAAAGTATTACATCCATGAAAGAAGCATTATTGCACTGTCTAGAGTCCTGATCAGCCTCCAGGGGTGCTGGGGAGGGCGCAGGACAGAGCAAACATGATGCATGGAGACCCAGCTCTGCCTTTCCTAACAACTTAGAAAAGAAAATCCTACGGGTTTCAATTTGTCCCTTGTTGTAGTATGACAAGGCTTTAGGAAGCTGATTTTATCATGTGGGCTGGCTAGATATATCAAATCTTTTTTATGGCAGTTGGTTTCCTTAATCTGTGAGCCCATCTGAAAAAACAGTTAAATTATAT
>VXBU01000720.1:384675-514437 GCA_013400315.1 Bombycilla garrulus | reverse complement strand
ATATATATATGTCTGCCTGAAAGTATTTTGTATTATATATCAGTGTGACTGAAAGAGAAAGGAAGTTTCTTTGTAAATAGCAGCTGGCTGTTTTCCTTTCCTATGCATTGATATAAATTTCATGAATTCATTTTTGTGCAGCACAAAAAGAACTTAGAGCCAGAGCGTGAATAAATTTCCCTTTACGTTTGGCATCATTTCCCCCTTCACATGCAAACAGAAATGCTTTCAGCATTTAAGTTTCATTTAACACAGGCCTAGTCGGAAGCAGGAAAGAAAATATAAAGGAAAGCAGCAGCATGGCAGACACATCCCAGTGAATGAGCCTGTAAGCCAGAGACAGCCTCCCCTATTTTGATTTGTAATTTGAGGATAATTCAATTAGACATTTCAGGCAATTTAAACATTCATGCATTGTCCAGCACCAAAGCATGAACTGTTCAGCAGCAAACGAGACCTGACAGCCTTAGCAGGCTGAGTGAAAATCCCAATGTTTAAAAGGAAAAGCTCTCATCTAATTGATATGCCTACCGGAAAATTAAAAAAATGAAGTGGGAGAGAGGAGGCGGCTGTGCAGGAGGATGAGAGAAGTACAAAGGGCAGAGTGAGGGGCATATCCTGGCTGTGGCTTCACACCTTATTTGCAGCCATTTGCTTAAAACAGAATATTTCAAAGCCTGTCTGTTCCTGTGTTCCTTTCAACAAGGGATTAAAACATAAAGGCACCTGATCACCCATCTGCTCACCTCTCCAGAGGTAGCTGAAAGGCAGGCAGGCATTCAGGAGCAAAATGGGAGCATTTTCATAAGCAGATGCTTATAAAAGCCAGGTGCCCCTGCCCACTCTCAGCCACACCGAGGGAGCTGAAATCATCACCCTGTGCCAAGGTCCTGGCACTGAACCCATTCAGCTGAAGGAAGTCCCGTCTGGACCCATGGCCCACTCAGAGGTGACAGGGAGAAGCTGGAGAGCAGGAGGCCCCTCACTGTGCCTATTTCATACACAGCAAGGCATTGCACAGTCCCTTGCCCAGCATCACGACCCTGCTCACCCTGCCTGCCCTGGCCACCAGCAGCCAAATCCCTGCAAGATAACCACGAGGTGCATGGCTCTGTGCCCACAAATGGAGATCTTGGCTGCTTGGCTGCTTGGGTGATAGCTTAGTGAAATAATAATAATAATAGTGACGATAATAATAATGACGATAATAATAATAACAACAACAACAGTAACTCAAGAATTTTAGATGGAATTTCAAACAATGATGTCTCAGAGCCTTGCTTACTTTGAATGCATTGTCTCTTGTGACCTCTGGATCCAGGGGAAGAAATGCTAATTGTCTTGTCCCCAGGAAGTTGCCGTGGAAGCAACAGGTCACCCTCACCTATCGACCATTTGGCTGGCAGACAAGACAGCTTTGACAGACACAGATCTGGATTGCTCAAAGTCTTTCCTTTGGTAACTTTTAGAGGCAGGTGATGAAAGCATCAGGAATCATCAAGTAAAAGTCTTCTAGCAGGCTACATGCCTCTGGTGTTCCTGCAATGGCCCCTCGGAAAATCTGTGGAGCAGAAAACTCACCTGTAAAACTTCCCAGGAATGTATCACACCTACCCCTTCTTCATTTTAAGTATTATGCAGGACCAAGTTTGGATGGGAAAAGCCCAAAAAGTACATACAGTACATGTAGATGCCAGACACACTGGTAATTTTCCTTGAGTCATTCTATTTGAAGACCCAGCATTTAGTGTGCTTAAAACCTACAAAGGTTTTAAGGTGTGAACAGTTTGTACTGAAATTTTCCATGCTAACACTCTGCTTTAAGCTGACCTTTGTATTTGTCCAGGAGTTGCAGAACACTCGTGTTCTTTCAAGAATGATATTGGGGGAAGAAAATATTAAAACAAAACCTAGCAGTAACTTCTGACTGTTTTACTGAGAATCTCTAATTCATTGGGTATTTGGAGTTGGGATTAAATTTGACAAAAAGATCAGTGCTTTCATCACCAGTTACAGGCTTCTGGAAACTCATGGCTTCCCTTCTTCAAAGGCCATTTATCCTGGATAAATAAGTCCACTGAGAAGCTTCTCTGAGGTGACGTTGTACCATCTCTACCATTCCAACTAAAATTAAGATACTGAATTTCAATCAATTCTTGTTCAAGAACCATTCAATGTATGTGAATAAAAGAGCTAAATAAAAGCAATTCAGCTTATTTATTTTTTAAAACTATACCTCTGGAAGATCAAAACCACTGTAAATTTAGTTCAAAATTAGTGGTGAGTTTTGCTCAGCTAGGAAGTTTGCTGCTCTCATCTTTGGATATCCTGGTAGAAACAGACCTTAGTAGAATAGAAAAAACACTTAGCGGAAATAAATCAGAGATGCTTTGCACTCACGGTATTATTTCACCTTGAAACAGGTGATGTTGGTCATGCATGCAGGTAGAGACCCTCATCATGAGAAATCCCTCAGATAGATGACCACATGAATCTGCTCTCCCTCTTCTTTCCTGATACCTTGGGCACTGCATGGACAAAGGTACAATTCTGCAGCTCCCTGCCCCCTGCATGGAGGCACATACACACATTGCCTGTCTAGAAAAGAGCAGCAACTATCTGCAATTTTCCATGACAATGCAGCATAAACTGCTCAGGACATCTTTTAAAGAAAGCTTTTCTCCCTGCCCCAGTCACTGAGGCAAAATTGTTATAATTTGATTCTTCTTCTAGAAAAGTATGGAGTGAGGGTAGGGAGGGAGTAGGAAATATCTCTGGGTTTATCATTTTCCCCAATTTTTTTATATACTGTAGGTGCATATCTGAAGTTACTGAGACTGTATGGGAATGTAGGAATGGGCCCAAAGGGAGAAATTACTGATTCTAGGTTCTCTTACTGATTCTGAAATTACTGAGCTATGTTTTCGGTTTGGTTTGGTTTTTTCCTCATGCCTGCTCACCTGAAATAGGAATTCAGGTCTCCTAACTCAGTTTTCAGCTGCATTTAAGAGACTCACTGGTTTCAGGTTATGATTTTTCTGAGCCAAAACTCTATTCAAGCAGGTTGTACAGGGAGAAAAAAAAGGGAAAATTTAGCAAGCAGTTCCTTAGCTCAAGCATCAGACTGTGTGGTGTCCACAAGGTCACATGCTACCTTTAATGGCCCTACTAAAAGCAATAGAACAACTCCAACAGAGATGGGGGAAAGCACCAGAAGTTTATTTTTGCAATTGTAATGTTGTGTTGGAATTTTGTTGATAAGATACCAGATGGAGCCAAGCAATTTTAGAATTAAAATTTATCATTTCTGAGGGAAAAAAAGTCTTTTCTGAAATGCTATTTAGTGTAAAAACAGCAAACCAATCTATCATAAATTTGAACGCTGCTGTAAATTCAACACTCCCTTAGCGAGTCTAAAGAGTTTTGACTTAGCAAGATGAGTCTTGTGATGAATTCCCATTTGGTATTTCTACTGTGCTGACTGGTGTCTAAATGTGGTGACAGATTCTCTGTGCAGAACCATGTGATCTGAATTGGTTCCACTTCTGCTGTCAGTACCTTGAGGAATATCAATAATAGTGCATTCTCATTTGTTATAGCGGAGAAGATGCTTATTTTCAACACCTGTGATTTATGAAGCCTAAGCACCTGAGGCAGGATTCCTCTCATCTAATTTTAACCAAACTAAAAAAATGTAGTATTTAATATATCTAAGCTCTCTAGAACGTTGTTTTAAATGGACAAAGATAGCATCTCCAGATGGCAACCCATCTTACCCTGAAATAAGTGCCTGTTTCTGGGGGTGCTGAACAACCCCATTCTTTTTGGTCACACAGGGATAACTGCTGTAACACAGGACAAGGCTTACAGAATTTACTGATTCTGAGAGGGCAGGTGCTGCTGCACTCAGCCGGTTTGGCAGAGTGGGTGGTATCCACTTCAATGATGTCAGATACCTATCTTAGTGGAAAATAATGTCAAATTAGGTGATTATAATCAATAATCAGAGTACAAACAGCCCATCCAAAATTGGGCATATTCATACAAACTTGTAAAGAAAATGCAACTTTATTCTGGAAAACAAAGTCAATTAATTAATACAAAACAAATTGTGTTTATACAAGTTTAGGAAGTACACAATTTACGAATTTTGATGAGAACACCTTGTGTGTGTGTGTGGTGTGTGTGTGTACATAGGTGAAATTTAGTTCAGCCTGCCTAGATGAATGTTATTCTGAAAATAATAGTTTTTGGGCAGACAATTCCTTTGAGGTCAGTTGCTCAGTCTGGTGAGGCATCTGCTGCAGGGGACAACCAAAGAGCCCACGGTGCTTCCCCCTCACTCCCAGCCGCCAGCAACACACACAGCACAAGCTTTCCCAGCAGCTATGGGGTCATGGCTGCTCGGAGGCTCAGCTACTTTCTCTGGAGAGAGAAACCCAAACTGGGATCTCGAGGGCTCTGGAGAGCACATGGGAGAGGAGCCCAAGGTCCCAGCCCAGCTTACTGGCAAGGCCAGGACTTCACTGTTGAAGTGAATATGGAAATGCAGGTTGCAAATATATTACAGCATGAAGCCCCTCTTCCTACAACCCTTTTTCTATTTTAGGTTCATGAGGCAACCATAGGACACCCCCTTCAAATCTGTTTTTCCTCCTGTTTTCAGCAGCGTCTTGAATGAGGGGAAAGAACTCACAAGCGTAAGCGAGGAAGTAAACGCCCTTTGAGCTGGCTCGCCTCAGGGCGCGGAGCTGCACGTCTGCCCAACCTGGCTGGTCACACGCTGTCAATAGAAATGACCCGAGCTGCCCGAAAAGCCAGCTCAACCCTTGTGATGGCTGCAGTCTGTCAGCGTCACCTGAATTCAGCACGCACTGCACAGACGTGCCCTTTCTCCAAGGGAACCGAGCAGCTGAAAACAACATGACACTCCATCAGCTAAGGAGAGCTTAAAAACAATCAGCCCTCAGTTTGGTTTTGTGTTTTCAGGGATTTTCTGCCTTGACTTGCATTTAATCAACAGAAATAATAAAGTAAAAATAAAAAAAAGAAAAAAAAAAAGAAAAAAAAAAGAAAAAGAAAAGAACATTTAAAATATACTAGCTACCCACCTTTTCCCAAACATTTCAAACTCTCAAGCACATTTACACCAGGAAAATACACTTTTATTCCAGGAATGTTCTTGTTGATGCTATTTGTAGCATGAACAGATTTTTTTTTAAATAGCTGTTTCACAATTGTTTTTCCAACCTGTTAACTGGTCTCCTGCTTACTCAAATAACTTGTGTATGCAGGGTGAGATGCACTTCAGGGTACTTTGTCAGATTATACATCAGTCTCCAGAGTGTGTCTGGAAAACAATCATTATGTAAAATCTTGCTTTGACCTGTGTTAATTTTCAACTGTAACTGAATTAAGGCAATGGACTGTAAATAATGTGTGTGAATGAAATAGATCACCAGCTGAGCCTGCAAACCCTTGATAATAGATCAGAGAGGGGAATTTTAACTATCAAAGGTGTTGCAGAGTCGGCCCAACCAATAATCATGGCTGCTAAGGATTAAGGATCTGCTGAAGCTGCCAGACCTGAATAACTGAGGAAGGGAAGCAGAATTGGTGGTTCATGGGTTTTACAGATTGATGCATTAAGTGTACTTATTTGAGTGCCTGGTTTCCCATGGATCTGGCTGGTGTACTACCTTGGCTGCTGGTGGGTTCATATTCAGGCTTTCCAAACTAAAGAGAGTGAGTGCTGTTTCACACACAGTTCTAGAGCTTGGAGTAGGGAACATAATGTTTGTTGAAACCAAAGTGTAAAATAGTTTTCTAAAATACTCTTTTGCATAAAGGAGCATATTTTAAAACTACACTGAAGATGAAAGCAGTTATTCCATATTAGGTTCTGTACATTTAATTACATACTTAATATGCCAGGAAACAGATGCAGGCGATGCACAAGTGGTGAGATTATTATTTGCAGGTTAGAGGGGGAAGCTCTTCAATAACAAGACAGAATTGACCCTCTTATGATATGATAATGATAAATAAACTAATATACACTAGACATAACATTTGGATGCTGAAGAATAACCTACATTCCACATTTGTTGTAATGATTTACAGAAATGAACTTGACCCAAAAAATGTTACATAAGTGCTCAATGTTATTAATAATAATGATTCAGAAAATTCTCAGGTGGATTACTTCAACTTCCTTTCTGCAACAGCTCTGGTCTCCTTTTTATTCTGCATGTTCATTTTGTTCCCTTCTAATTAAATGTGATTTTCTCAGCAAATGCTTATTTTTTTATTAGACTATTTGATTCAACAGAGCTGAGCAATGAGCATCCCATCCCACTCTCCACCTTACCACTCTGGCTCAGCCTCACAGCCCCTTGTGCTGCTTGGAACCATCCTTAGAGAAAGTCACAGCACTGGAAAAGCACTGGAGAGAATAGTTGTCCTGTTTTGATGAAGCCCATGGTGCAGATTATGTCTTCCTCTATGGATTGTTGTTGGTTGGTAAGCACAAGGCCAGCCTGTGCATCCTTGGTACAACTTTCAGGGAATCAGTTTTACTGGTGGAATAAAATAAACAGGCTGCTGGGTCTTTGAAATCTGAAACTAACCTGGTAAAGGAAGGTGTTAGTTTTTTTCCTGGTTCTTCATCTCTGTCATTCAAAATAACTCAACAGAAAGAGGGATTTTTAGCTAAGAGCCATATTTTCAGACCAAACTTAAAACCTCTTTTTTGCTGTAATAAATGTAAGAGCACCCCAATGGACACCACCTGCATCCACAAACCAACAGTGCTTCAGGAGACATTGCCAGCTGTATGGAAACTAAATTTATGGAATTAGGGATTGTGATAGGAGCTCTTCCCCATGGCAGCTGGCAGGCTGTGAGTACCTGCATGAGGCTGCAGAGATGTGCTCTTCTGTCCTTACCTAGTGGCACAAGAGCCTGTGGACGATGTCAGGCTTTGATGAACTTCAGGTATCCAGGTACTCATCTCCAGACACAGCACTGCAGCTCATGCAACTATTTTTTCTCTGCTCATTGCCTACATGGATCACATATCATAATAGACTTTATTTTATTTGTTTGATTGTTTGCTTGTTTTAAGCACAAATGTTTTCTGGATTTAGCTTGCACTTTAAGGCTTTGGACAAAGGGAGGGAGCCAGCTCTAGATATCCTGTGAAATCTGTGGAACATCAAAGCTTTAGTTTCTCCCTGGATCATGTGGGTGAAAGAGGTAACAGACAAACCATCTCTTGCTGACTTTGCAGTCGCCCTCATGGGTCACAGAGTGTGACTGCTCTCTCTCTTGGCCAGCATCGGTGAATAGAGCCTCAAGGCTGAGATAAACCACACACAACTGTTTTGGAGACATCAGTGCAGGGCCCACAAAGAGCATTTCCTGGAGTCAGAAGAATATTTTTTTCCCAGTTCCTCAAGGCACAGATTATTTCCATATGCAGCAATGACCTCCCTGAAGGCTCAGACAGAGCCCCTTGGCTCCCCATGGGAAATGTACCTTATATTTACTGGCAGTGGGTGATGTATGAAATTTGTCTAAAAGTCATTTGTCTGATTCCATTTCCAGTCACTAAGTTCAAATGATTGACGTAACAGAAGCGAAACAACACTTCAAAATTTTGTTCTCTTTTCATTTCCCTTTTCTCTTTTGTTCAATATTTTGATTTATTGATTGATTGATTCTCTTATCATGAGTGGGGTTTTCTTCACACTTTACATGTTTTATATACAGATATATACTCTATGTATACATAATACCATGGTTTACACCAATTTTTTTTGTCACAAAAAAGGCCCAAGATGAAAGAAAGAACAGTTTTATGGGTAACATCAATTTCTGATTGTCAGGGAAGAACAGAAATAATGCACAGTCTTGCCCTACTAATATTTCATGGTTCAATTTCTCCTTCCCATAGAACTGTGCTACTTCATTCAAAATAGAGGAACTGCCATAAATCTGCTCCATTCATAAAAAAAAAGAAAGATCTTCACCTTGTAGAAGGTCACCTCCCACTGGAACAAAGGGTCTTCAGTTTTTATGAAAGCAAAGACACTTTTTTCTCATTTCACCAAGCTGTCAGGAAAGAAAAACTGGTTCTGTTCTGAGCTAGTATCTGCCCTCTTCCCTCTCCCTGTCCATGTGGCTGTGGTTGCTCCTGCACAGGCCTGTGCTCTCTGCCTGCAGCCCAAGGGTGGCTCCAGCATCCTAGAGCTTTTCATCACCTTATCTCCATTATTTAGGCAAGCACAGAACACTTCTCCAGACAGGTTTCAGGGCGCCAGTTTATCTGCATTATTACAGTAATGCTTCTTTATCCACAGTACCCAGCCTCTCCTTAAAAATCCATCACTGCCTGATTAATGTTCTGTAAATAGGGGATCTCCACACTGCAGTTGTTGATGTACTGCCCTCCTCTTCTGATCTGCTGTGCTGTGTTTCATTGCTTGGTTTTTGTTCTCCTCTTCTGACATAACCTGACTATTTGCCTTATTCAGTCACTGTCTGTGGTGGAAATTACTGCCTCTTCTTGCTGTTTCTTTCTTAGGCATTTTTTCCTTTTGGAAGAAATGCATTTCTTTTTCAATGGATGACACGGTTCAAAGGCTGTGTATCTTTTTCTAACTTTCCTAAAGACAAAGATAACATATATGCTGGGATTTTCTTGTAACCACTCAAAACATCTGCATCCCTTCTTAATTTGCTTGTCCAAACCAGTCAGGACAGGAAGGTTTCTATTTTTCTTTCTAGCTGGGGGAGAAAATCCATAAAACAAAAAAAGAACATGCCTCAGAGAAGCATTTCAATCAGAAAATTATCTACCCTAAAGGTGTGGAAACCAATTTTGCTATATTTATCAGTTTCATAGCAAATAAAGGTCAAAATGTGAATATATCCAGCAAAATTGGCAAAGCCTTTTAGGCTTCCACTGCCCAAATGGGCATAAAACTAAAACTATGTCTTATGGTCTAATGTTGGCAGGGCTTGGCTTTTTGTTATACATGAAAATGTTCTACAGAAGTTTTGAGGTATTGAGACAACACAGAATCAGAAAAACCAGATTAAAATAAACATTGCTCAAATGTGGAATTAAAAAGAACCAAACAACAGTAAGACAAACAAGAAAAAAAACACAAGGAAAAATGATGCAGAACCACTTCTTCTCTAGAGAGAGCCAAATCCATTAGGCTAATTAGTTGAACAGCTGATGTTCTGACCTGACATTGTTTCTTCCTTTAGGATCTTTAATTCTTCATGCAAGAAGATTTCTCATTATTTATTATCCAAACAATCTCCAATATCTGGATATCCTTCTGCAAACAGTCTCCTGATAAAATTTTCCTCTAAACAGTCACAATCTGAAATTTGAACAGTGTGACCTATGTGACCTATTACATAAATTCTATTTTCTCTTCTCTCGAAAAGGACCAATGACCCACACTTTGTAAACAGCTGCCTTTATTCCTCCCTTAATAATTAGCTTCAATCCAAAAGAACTTTCCTTTTGAAATTTTAATTTTTTTAAAAATATAGCAGGGAGACATTTACTGATGTGTAAATCCCCATTCTGTCATGTTCTTCTCGTAAGACATGGACACAGCAAACAAAGCCAGACCCCCAGCAGACATCCAACAGACAAGCCAAAGGAGATGGTAGCCAGTCAGTCCTGTTTGCAGAAAGCCTCCTGCAGAAACACCAAACACAAGGATTGCTCCAGGTATATACAAGCATGCTTGTTTTCATCAGCTTTCACAGCTTTCCAAAAAGTATTCCATGGGCTCCCAAGGGCCCTGTGTGTTGAAAAGCATTAAGTCAGAGAGTGAAGATATGTCTGTGCTCTGAGTGCAGCAGTGTACAGAGGTACCTTAGCTGGCATTGAGTGAATAATCACTGAAAGTAACACCCCCATTTTCATGCCAGAGTACAAACGGGCACACATTTGCAGGAGGACCTTACGTGCCCTGACTCCATTCCCTTGCAATAACTCATTCATGCATCTATATTTTGTATAAATATTCATATATTTGAAGAGCATATCCATCATCCCTCTTCTCTGTCCCATGGTCACCACCAAAGGCGGTGGACACTGACTTTACGTGACACTAAGGAAACAAGCAGCCCTCCTTCAGGATGTGCTGTCTATTCAGTACATTTCTGCTCCTTTCCTCTCCCACAGAAGTTTCTGAGATTACAAGCTCGGAAGTTCTAGTCATGCCGGGAAGAGTGTGTGCATTACATGGGGTCCCTTTAGCCTCTCTGTCAGAATCTGGAAAGGAAAGCGCTTGCATCCAGCCCAGAGCTTCCCCTAGGCGAAGTGCATGGGATCTCCACCACTGTTTCTGGGATGGGTAATTAAATTGTTCCAGCACAGACTCACACACCTGCAAGAGCTGGCACAGAGGGCACTTAGCAGGAAATCTGGCGCAGAGCAGGATGTAGGCCTTCGGAGGCCAGAGAGCTTGTTTTCTATTGCTTTTCCTACTCCATCATGCTCCATAAAAGATGAATCACCCAGCTTGACTTTTAGCAATTTAATTTTCTGAGTATGTTTTTTATACTGATCATGAAGTTGCCTGTTTTGAACTTAAACTGATTGTCTCTAAATTGTTACTCTACACACATGCCTGCAAGCAAGGTACCCTGTGACATCTTTGCTAATCGCTTCCTGCCACTGAAGCTTAATAGGCGTTACTCCTCTGCCATGTAAAGCCTGAAGTTGTTCTGCTGAGGAAAACTGAGCAGAAACTGGATCTGAGGAGAAAATATTTTCTGTAGGGTCAGAATTTTATATAAGCTTTAACCTTTAACTAAAATACCTCATCAGAAGTAAGGTAATTAAAATGTCTACTTTTGTAAGCAGCAATATTTTTTTCCCCAAAATGCCCAATTTTCTTACATATCTGGAGAAAAAAATGCAGACTGGATTGCCTTTATGGGCCAGATTCTGCCATCCCTCCTGCTTTGAACCCACCCCATTGCCCAACCTAAAGCTCTTATCACTGCTGATGGCTGCTGAACAATAGCACTGGATTTTGGTCTGGAATTTGCAAAGTTCCATCTTTTTGATCTTTTGGGGTGGTTGGTAACTGCATTTCAAACCTTTAAAGGAGTGAAAAGGTTTGGATTTTTAGCAGAATTTTCCCAGTCAGCTAATCCTGCCCCATGAGAAGGACTGCGCACCCTGCCCCTCAGGAGGAAGATGGGCTACAACTCCCTTGTGCAGAAGCAGCAACTTAATGTTCCCCTCCTGCATCACAGGCAGGTGTCCTACATATACCAAGAAGCTACTTCAGGCATACAAATTACCCTGAAGGGATCAGACATGTACCATGTCATGAACGACCACTGGTAGCTCAGGATCCAGAACTTCAGTAATACGAAATACTGAAGGCATCAGATGTTCAGAAAACTAAAAACCATCTCTCTAGAGAAAAACAGAAACTATTCCCCCAGCCTGTAATGCTTCCTTATTCTGCCTTTTTATTACTAAGACCTTTCTTTCCCAATTTTCCCGTGTTTAAATTTAAGAACATCTCTTTTCTTCACAACGGGAAGAAATATTTAATCCCAGAAATGTTTATGGGTCACTGACAGGGATGCACAATTTATATTTTGCTCATTAAGGACTTCTCAGCCAAATTTCAGCTCTTCCCTGATTGTTGCTTCAGTTAATCTTCTGTTTGGCATTTGGCAGCCTATTAACGCTAACAAAATATTGTTATGAAAACATATCAAATTGCCCTTCTTAGGATATAATCAGTCTTTTTGGCATGAAGTACAGTCAAATTCAATCCGGACTAGAAGTTCACTTCTAAATTTTAAAACATGATGCAATCTGTAAAGGTTCAATAAATTAAATTCCTTCTGTCCCATGTGATATGTGAGCTAATCTACTTTTTCATTTAATTTTATATGCCCTCAAAGTCAGATATCACATCCAGAAAAAGTTTATATGCTTAGTGGGTAATATCCTCTCTAGAAGTGCAGGAATCTACTAAAAACTGCCAAACAAATGTTTGGTTTGGCTTTATTCGTTTTGCTTACTGGTCCATATGGAATTTTCCCCATTGAGACTCCATAGCTACCTAAGATCTCCACCTCTTAGGCCCTTCAAATTCTTTTTGAACCATCTTTTGTGCACAGATCTTTGTACAGAGACAATGGGGTGAGCAAATTCCTTTGACAGTTCTCAGAGGGCTCTACAAATAAAAACCTCATTTTCATAAAATTGCTCTGAGGGAGGTCAGTCTTACCTCCCTTGCAGTAGGACAAAGGAACTGAGACACAGATGCTTTGTCTAAGACTGGCACTAGTCTGGGACCAAGAAGATGGAAGTCAGGCCTCTCTTCTCTATGTCCTTTCCCAGGGCATTCCCATGAAGGTCATTTGGCTGCTGACAATCACTAGTCAATGTAATCACTGTATCTCTTCCACAGAAGAAACAATTTTTTTCCCTATTTGTATATTACAGAGTAGATCTATACAAGTCCCTTATCTACTTTGCCTCACAAAAGCATAAAATGGTTGTTTCAGTACTGCAGCGACAACTTAAAGCTGTATATGATGGAACTGTATGTAGTATCAAAGTATGCAAATGTTAAAATATGATTCTCTGTGACGACAAAGGAGATCAGATAATTTGAGGACAAACAAATTTAATTACGTAAATATTATTTATTTTATTACAAATGTTTTGTTCCTGAGCATTAATTTAGAGGGATTTTAGCTTGGCTAATCCAATAAAGAGCAGTGACTTGGAATAAAAACAGCAACAATTACTCCAAGGCCTCTGCTTTCTGCATGTCCCATCATTAGCTTCTAAGCTCTCAAACACATCCTTTCCATCTCACCCACTGCTGACATTTCTCAAATGAACCACCTCCATGGACAGCAGTGTTTCAGCAGTCACTGTCTCCTGTCACAGCAGATCCTACAGCTGTCTTATCCAGGGTATCTAATCAACCTGCTGGGAAGAGCTGAATTATTACTAATGTGAGAGTGATTGAAATGAGTGATTCCGTCCACTCAATCTCAATGTGAAAATAGAGGCTTTGCATAGATAAATACCAAGATATAACAAGCAAGTATGGAGCGAAAACCTCCTGAAATACCTGGGTTGTTCTGTCAGTACTGCTGAGTTACTGGAATATTCTGTAAACCAGCTCAGTGGTGATTCCAAGGTTGTTTCAGATTGTCATCCTGGCTATAGCTTTGTATGTAAATGAGTCATAACTATTACAACTTATTAGATTTCTTAGGGAAGATTCTTAAGGCTTTAGCCCCAGCCACCTGCATTTCATAGGAGGAAGCCTTACAGAAGCCTTTAAAGATCTAGCCATGAGTTTGTGTATCTTTGTGACAGCAGCTGATGTTGAAAAGAGAGACTTCAGCAACAATCGTCACAGGTTCCCAGCCCTGGACATGGCACCCTGGATCTAGAATAGAGTAGAATAAAATGGAATAGAATCCAATACAATAAAATACATTATTTCTGTTGGAAGTGACCTACGGTGATCATCAACTGCCTGAGCAGTTCTGGGCTGATCACAAGTTAGAGCCTCAGTTTGTCATGGCAAAAGGAAAAGTACTGTAGAAGTCAAAGAAGAAAAATTCTGGCACCACCACATCAGTCGGGGAAGGAAACTGTCTAGTCTGTTTGAACAAACAGCTCAGATCCCTTGGAAAGAAGGACTCCACCAAAACTACACATAGTCTAAAATAATTTTTTTCTCTTTCACCCCAGGCTCATTCTCAGAGAATGCTCCTCTTATGATTCCTAGCCTCCACAGGACAAATGGTGTAACTCGTCTACTGAGGGTCCCTGAACCATGAAACCAGTGGAGGTCCATACTCCAATCATCCTATTTGCTCCAAGCAGTGCCTTACGTTGCCAGACTGTAATGAAGTCATTAGGTCTAATGGAGGAAAAAATAGCTATTTAAAGTAGATCTAGCACCAGAACTGGGCGAAGTGGAATTTTCCATTTTATACATATGAAAGATTAGCTGCTACTGCACCTCACTGCTGCGAAATTATACATGGATCCAATTATGACTCTTCTCCATTCAGCCCTGCAAAGCTCCTTTCTAAATTCTCAGTTAGCAATAAGGTAGTCAATTTTTGTCTAAAATGCTTATAATGCTTCCCTCTCCCTTGTTCTCCTTGTCAGTTTACCTTTAGATTGCAAGAAAATGTATTGGTTTTCCACCCTGGAAGCATTTCCCAGGTGCCTAGAGAATCCCTTCACATACCAGGTGCTGCTTTTAATGAATAAGGCTTTTAACTTTCATAACTATGGTGTCACTACCAGAAGTGCTATTTGCTGCATGCTGTGATTTAAGGGTGANGAAGCCCCCCCCCCAAAAAAAAAAAAAAAAAAAAAAAAAAAACCCACAACAAAAGGCACTAACAAGACTGTCCACTCAGCTCACAGCCTCTCCCTGTCTTGGGCTATCACAAAGCATGCGCCCTCTGAAGGTTATTTCTCTGCCAATTTCAAATATTGACCTTGATGTCTTGTCCCTTACAATATTCTTTAAAATCCATCATCTGCAAACTAAGTTTAAGTCAGGAAACCTAATTAGTAACAGAGACAATAAATAACAAGCTTAAGGGGAGGGAGGAGAGAACCTCTTGCAGGTGGCCAGCTCTTAGCTGAATAATTCTCCATGCAATGGTCATGCTTCAAAAATTTAATTCTCTGTAATTTCATTTGGGATGGGGAAAACAAAACAAAATGATAAAAGTGATATAGGATTTCATTTATATTCTGACAAGTACATTCATCTAAAGTTTAACTACAATAGCTGCAGTTACTGTATCTTTCTTCCAAAGCATTTAATGGTGTGAAGTAAATTTTTTAAAAAATAAAATAAAAAGGGCCTACTTGGCATTATTATTTCCTATTTTTATACCAAGACAAGAAGAAGCCTCCCTACTGTCAGGCTGATTGTATTAATCTGAGATTCCTATGGTCTTCAGACTTGATTGCTTTTGATTCTTGCTTAGTAGAAGTGGTGATGGAGGAGCTGAAATCATAATTCCTATTTAGAAAGCAAAGAGGAAGCCACTTCAGTTCTGTGATGAGTAGCACATTTTGTTGCTTTAATTAAAAAGTTGTTCTGAGAAGCTTCTGCAGTATTCAGAGCAGAAAAAGATGGTATTTTCGAAGACACTTTGGGGATCACTCCTGCAGTTTTTCTGAGCTATGTTGATGTTGTTTAAACATACTAAGGAAAAGAAGCAATCATTGAATTTGAAATACATTTTCTGTCTTGAAAATTGTAAATCAATCCTCTCAATGATGGAAATATATTTTCCTTTATGCAGTTCTTAAAGTGTTATCCCTCTCTATTAAGACTCTTAAAGGGAGATTTTCAGCAACAGAGCACCCTCTAACATAAACAAAACAAAAATATGTAAATATTGAGAACTGAAGGTGTTTAACCCAGAATTGCAATGATTTTCAAGTGCCTGCTCCCTTTGAAATGAATGCCCAGAAAACTCTACAGGTCAAGGCTTGTACTCCCTGAGAGTGTGCCAAAAGTGAGCAACATTCTTCAGCCGTGAGCCACCATTCTCTTCTGGAGACAGCAATGGCTGTCGGGTTCAGCAGTGCATTACGCAACCCTCTGAGCCAGCCAGACTCCCTCAAGACTTAATTTTCACTTTTAAAAATCAATACACTTCACTGGTACTTTCAGCTTTTCACATTACAGCAGCATTGAAAATTAATATTTTACTGAGATTACTAAGGGTGGACTTAGGCGGACATGTAAGATTTGGATCCACTTCAGAAGCATGTGAGAGCTCAGGTAAGATGCTGTTGGTTTAGAGAAACGAAGATAAATTATATTTAGGGTTTTTATTCAATGATGCCAGGATCCTTCACATTGTCTGTGACTCATGACAGAAGCCTCTCAGCCTCTTAGATTTAGCTCTAACCTCAACTCAAACTGCACAGATGTATTTGAGGTGCCTGCTGTGTTTCCCTCTGCTCAAGGTACCAGCCAAAATAGCTGGTAAAACTAGTTGCAAGGGAAGTAAAGGTCCCAACACCAAAGGTTCATTTCCTAATCTCTGGAACTACCCCTTACTAGAGCTGCATTTTAAATATGCCAAGATGCTATAATTTACCTGAAAACTAACTTCTGGCTAAAATTTTAGATCCAGGTTTCTCTGCTGGAAAAGTTGGTCAGGGAAGCCTCAGACTGACACAGGTCCACCTACACATCCCAAAGCATCTTAGTGTGACCTTTCCTACTCAGACCTGAAACGGCAGAAACGGCTCCTCCTTAAGCCTTCAAGTCCCTACAGGCCATGCTCTGTGTATTCATGAAGAGGTAAGGGAGACCAAAATCTCACCAAACCCCTTCTTATTTTGAATTGTGAGGGAGCATCGTTATGTCATACTTGAGCTGCCCCATCAATGGAGGCCATAAGGGGCCTGGTTGTTTGTCCTGCTCTCCTTTACACATTCTGAGTACACTGTAACACTCACTGTGAATCCCAGGACAGATGCCATAGTACACTGGAAAACACTCTCAAGCTGGGACGAAACAGATCCTCGAAATTCTGCTGTGGTTTCCAAGTCATGTCATTCTGTACCGCTTTTTGACACTTGAAGCAGCATTAAATTCCCTGCATCTAATCCTCTCATTTGGAGCAAAGCATCTTCAGCAGCCCTAACATTTGATCTCAGCCTCACAGCTGGGGAAAACTAGCAGCTGGTTTATGATTCAAAAGGAACAGAACAATAACCCGTTGAGGCTACTCCTCCTGTCTGTGAATGGGTGAGTCAGATGAATAATTGGACAACACAGATCAGTTAAGCCTAATTCGGTTAATAGAATTAATTTGCAAATTAGTACACATTAGGTGAATCAGCTGCAATTCATTTTGACAGAAATGTTAAAAATACTGAAGTAGTTACAATGACACAGATAAAGATTACTGCAGAAAAGGTTCCAAAGAAGGCAGTCTCTACATGAAAATTTTTATCTGTAAATGCTGGGGATGCATAGGTTAAATTTCATATAATCTGTAGGAAGCATATCTTCTTCCTGTCTTATACAGCCTTTATTACCCTGAGAACCCTTAATGGATCTAAAATAATCATTAGAGATGAGCTTAGAAAGTTCTGACTGGGATCCAGTCATAGATGTTGGGACTGATAGAGGGTCTGGTGCAAGGAAAAGGAAATATTTTAAATTTAAAGGCTGGCCTAGGAAAATTAGATGGTAAAATAATTTGGTCCTCTAACATTCTTCCTAGGAAAGCTTGGAAGCATGTCTGAGCTGCTGTTATTCAGTGATACACAGAGCAGATAAACAACTGATATTTGAACAAGATCAGTGTTTTCAGGGTGGTGATCACAGGGAAGAAAATGCCAATAGCACGATTTTATTATTGAAAGGCTTGGGAAATGCTTGGTCAGGTACAGTTAATAGGATCTCCTGAGCTAAAATTGAGCTGCAGCTCCTGGAGCACTAAGATGATTTAGGAAAATGCTGAGCTCTGAGCTGTGTGAGGTCCAAGAGTAAACCAAGAGGCAAAAACAGGGGAACAAATGTGCCACACACACACACACACACATGTGAAACAGAAGAAAACCTCCATTGTTGGCTTAACTGCACAATGATGGCAACACTTGGTGTTGAATAAATGTATCTGGAGGAAGAAGATCAAATAATGGCTTGCATCAGTTCAGCAGTTTAATGTGACACCTCACTGGAATCCACAAGCACCTGAAACACATATTGCTGTAGCAACTTCACCATATCAATCCTTGCTCCTTCTGAGCTATACATAGGGATTTGATCCCTAACAGAAACAATTTGTGCCTTTCAGTAGACTTTGGTACAACTGCTCTTGCTTTGGATATCACAAATCAACATTGTGTACACAGGATTTTGTTAGCAGTGCAAATTAGGTAACAGTTTTAATAAATAATTAATTTATTTTAGTGATGGTCCTTTATATTCTGTTTTACTGACACTTTCCTGTGTGGCAAGGATTCACAGATGTAACAAGTCTTTTGTAAAGTACTTCACTGCAATCAATTTGACTTCATCCAAAAGCAGTGGAGCTGCCAGAAAAGCTAACCTGTCTAAAAAATCTATTACCTACAAAATTTTTATCCTGTGTGTCAAACTTCACAGGCATGCTATAGTGCCTTTCTGAAAGGATTTAAAGTTGCAGAACAGTCATAACAGTTATGTTCTCCAGCCACTGAATTATACCTTGAGAAAACTGACCTAGCATTACAGTGTGTCTATCAAACTTAGAGCATCCCAGCTCACAGTCATGGCTTGTCAGGTTTGATGGGGAGCTGGTTAAATGCAGTGTCAGAGCAGGTTACCTGGGGCAGTGCAGTGAAGGCTGCTCACCAGTTGGCTGAAAGCCCTATGGTATTAATCAAATCCAGCAAAATACTGTAAAATAACTCACAATGTAGACTTCCAGTGACTGAGTCATGGGTCCAATTTTCCATGCTAATGCTCTGTAAGTATGGATGAGAAAGGAGCCACTCTTCCTAAGCTCTGCCAGCTCTTCACAATCTCCTGCTCCTTCTACACATTACGATTCACAAACTACACACAGTGAAAACTTCAACCCCCCCCAGTTCACAGCTGCAGGACTAAGGCAAGGAGGGCAGGACTCCTTGTCATGTGGCCTTCTGTTCTTTGACCTGAGGCATTTCCAGTGGTAGCCACTGACTCTCCATCAGCAAACCCTGGGAAGGCCAATGCCACGGATGGGTTCAGGTTCTCTTCCTGATCACTTTGCAGCTGGGGAGCACCAGGACATCTTCCCGTTCAATGGCTATTTTCCTCATGGCTACTGATGCTCAGAATCCAGCTGAAATTGTGCTAAGCAGAGAGAGGCAGAAGAGGATAGAATAATTCAGTTAGAAACCAAGTGACAAATGCAGAGCCCTTCTTTTCAAATTTGCATCAAGCCCAACAATTTGCATTTGCTGCCCAACAGCAGAGTGCTGTTGCCTCTGCCTGACTTCAAGCAGACAGCTCAACTGAAGACCCACATCATTGACTAAGCAGTTCTTGTGCAATCAAGACTCAGATCCTGCTGAAAAAAAAATGGTCTTCAGCTTTGTCCAAGAGTCACATTAAGAGGCAACAAGAAAAACTGTGGATAAAACCCTCCCAGAGCTGCGTGCAGCTGGGGGAATAGCACAGGATTCTTGGCTGCAGAACTCTTTTCCAGGACACGCTAGCAAAGACAAACAGCCCTGGGCTCTGGTAATCTTCATCCAGCTTGAAAGGAGGCTTTGCAGGCCAGAGTTCAGAGACATCTTCTGTCTCAGAATGTTTGTCAGTCCTAGAGCACATCGACTGCTGTCACAGCATGGAAAACAAAGCCAGAAAACCAACGGTGCTTTTAGGGCCTTTGAACTGCCACGGCTCTAATGACATGTTGCAGAAACATTACGTATAAGATAAGGCATGTATGGAGGTAGCAACTGATGTGCTGTAAAAGCCTTTGTTTGTGTGACCCTGTGCGTAGCTCAGGCTCCTTCCTCCAGAGGCAGAGGAAAGCCCCTCGAGATGCCCATGCAGACATTAACCTCACGCTCAGGACACGCGTTACATAACTCAGCAGTAGTGGGGTTTAACCATTGCTTCATCCAAAGGGCCCCTTGTTGTTGGGAATTTCACAGTTCAGCACACATTAAATTAATTCTTTTACTAGGTCAGGCCTGGTAACAAGCGTTGATTTAAGCAGCTTATTGCAACAGAAGACTAGACACTCTTCCTAAATGGCAGCTCTCTATGATCCTGCAGAGGATGGATTCTGCTCCTGCTGACACACACCCAGAGACGCAGCCGTGTTGAGAGCGTGGCAGAGCATAAGGATTTGCTGGTGCTGTTTGGTAGCATTTTCAGGGAACACCAAATGTTATTTACTTCCTAATCTTCCTACAGAATATAAAGAATTGCTGCTCTGGGCTATTTCAGAGAGATAATGTGAGTGACTCATTTGAGTTGCATATTGACCTCAGGCAGTGTAAAGATATATTTTACAGTGCTTTAAAAAACTACTAATGCAGATTTCTGTACTTCTGAAGATCCCTAGAGTGCACTTCAAAGATTTTCCTGAACTCTTAAACCACATGTATCTGGTCAAGCCCAATATTATTTGTTGTTATTAGTCAAACACTCCTGATCATTGGTCATACCATATTCCAGGCTATATCTCCTATGCTAAAGCAGCTTCTTAATAACTTGCAGTCCTAATTTGCCTAAGCATAACAGCTCCATAAGAACCATATTAATTATAATCAGTGACAGATACATACTAAATCTTATGTTGAAACATGGGAGTAGTTTCTGTGACCAACTCTTATCTCTAAACCCAGGGCTGAAACCAAATCTCAATTCCCGTAATGTTAAACTGTTTAAAGACCTGGATTCAGCAGGACTGTCTTTGGCTTGTGTTTAATTTTAGTAACTCCCCCCCACTTATTTGCATTTTTTTTTTTTTTTGTGTTTTGCCAGTCTGAACATAGATTCTTCAAAGCAGATTTTGCTAGGCAGCAAAAGAGCTTTCACTGTGTTGCTTCCATGCATTATCCACTGAGATGCCTGATCAGATTCTCCTTTCCAAAAGTGGGTTTTAACAGTAAGCTTTCTCAGACTTTGCTCTTCTGCTAATCATCTCTCTTCATCCTTTAGGTTTCCACATTTCCCATTGCACCCATCTGAGCTCACCCACCTCACACCCAAATGCCTCAAATTCCCTCCCTCTCCTTGTCTTTCAGTTGTCTTTTAGATTCACCAAATCACAACATATCAAAATACAAAAATCTCTTTCCTATACATCCCACTTTCAGGGACTCAACAGCACTTCCATTTCAGTAGGGTGGCCCCAGCCCCTACACCTGGGCCCCCTATTAATATGGTTACTTAGCAAAGATATCACCTTTGTAGCAGGCACAAGACTGAAGAAGACACAGCTGAGGAACGGAAGGAGTGAGTCCAACAGAAAACACAGACCACAGCTCCTTTTTGTCCCAAGGCAAAATTCCAATTTCCTACCACCTAGTGTGGTACTGCAAGTCCGTGAGGGAGTGACAGAGCTTGGGGTGAAAGGAAGGGATTCCAAAATCAACAAAACATGGCTCAACCACCAGCTGCTGCAGATGAGCAAGGAAGTGCCTACAGGGAATCATTATGGAGACAATCCCAAAACCCCTTTGATGCCTGGAAAGACAGACCTGGAAACAGAGACTAGGTAGAATAAAATGATAAAAGATGTTTATTGAAAGGATACAGCTTGGGCAATGCAGGAATCCCACTGGGGCTACACCCAAGTCAAATACACATATGATCCCAAAAAAAATGGATGCCTGGTCATGAGATCCCACAGTTAGCATATTGAAGTCAACTGTCCAATTACAGCTTCAGGTTATGAAGCTCCATCCTCCTTGTTCCTTCTCTTTCTTCCCTGTTGTTTGCACTCTTGGGCCTAAAATTTGTCCTTGGTCCCAAGCTAGAAAGGAATTCTTTTGTCTACTTACTCAGTGAAGAGAGCCTACTAACTCTTAATATGAAACCCAGAACTACACCTTAAAACAGTATAGAATCCAGAAAATATAAAAGCTAAAAGTTAAGGCATCACCTTCGGGAAATCATGCTGGGTACCCATCTGAAGTACCTATATATTAATGCACACAGTATGGGGAATAAACATGAGATAAGAGAGCTAAGAGTCCCAAGAGAAGAGATCCTGGATGAAAGAAGGATGCAAGAAAGATGGTTAAGTTTGAGAAAAACCTACTCCAGGCTCAAGAGCAGTCTGTGTTGGTGCATTCCCCTCCCTGCTCCTCCTCAGGCCACACTATGATCTCAGAAAGGCTCACTGACCACCAACCCCTGAGCAGATGCTGCTGATGGAGCCTGGGCTGCTACCCCCACTCCTCGAAACTCGCTTTCACCAGCACCTGTTCAGAAGATGGAGAGGCAACTCACGTGAGTACTTCACTGAACACAAAGGGAATTTTTCAGAGGTGCCTTGCCCATGCTCCTTAGGTCTGTGTGCATGGGAGTGTGTGCTGTAGTAAGTGTACTGTGAATGTCCTCTCTTGGATTTTTAAGGATGTTAGGTCTGTAAGTAAGATAGGCTTCTAAGTAGATTGGTGTGCTTATAGAACACCAATTAAATTGTTTAAATTAGGCTATCAATTAAGTGCTGTTAAAACCTTTAGGCCCCAAAACTGTTGGTCACATCTGGGAACTCACTTTGGCAAGGAGTCCACTCTGAATCTTAACTCAGGGGGAGTTCTCTCCCATTCCCTTTTATCCCTACTGTTTTTTCATCCCCAGCCTCCATGTAGATAATTTTAGGTTGCTTTCAGTTTTAAATTAGCCAAATCAATTTCTTTCCACTGAAAACACAAAGAGGGGCATATTTTAAGCAAGCTAGCACATGCCTTACTGTTTTTTCCTTTATTTCATTGGCTGGTTTTATTTTTGTTGTTTTTGAAGCATAAGGGTACTTTAATGGCATACCTGCAAACATTTCCACTTTTATTTTAGTAAATGTGGTGAGGGAAGACTGACCCTTCACAAGACCTGAAACATACTCAGGCAGATTCTGAGAGTGGTAATAAAGACTAGGAATTTAATACAATTCCAATATACAAATTTGTTATTTTTCTAATCAGTTCATTTCAGAATAAATACAGAAAATACAACTGGGATTGCACAGACTTAAGTATTTATTACAAGAGGTGGTAAATCATTATGCGTTCAAGATTTTTTGTAAAGTCCACTGAGTTAATTGATTTTCCTTAGATTCCAATGGGCTTTGGCTGAGTGCCCTAATAATGTTAAAATCCATCTTTTATTAAACATGTTTAATACAACAGTATGCAAATGCTGGAATTTGTAAATATCGTTATGCAAAATTTCAAGTCCAATCATGCTCCTCTTGAAGTTTGTAACATCAATTCTGTAGACATCAATAAGAATCGATTTGGGATATCTTTTTAATTGCACTGTATACAAGTATCGACAGAAGAATACAATATAGTAGTCACAAAATTAAACAGGCTTCTATGAAACCTACAAAGAAGAGCAGCAGAGAATCAATGAAGTAAAAGCAGTATTTCAAAAAATAATAAATCAGACCTGGAAGTTTTGGAAAACATACTGAAAAAAACACAAACTAATTGGCACAGTTTAACAACCTAATTTCTAAGTGCACTTCATAACAACTCCCTTACAAGCTGCTGTTTTCTGAGAAGATGATGGCAAAAAGCTTCATTAGAACATCAATGTTTTATAGTAACAGATTTTATTGCATTTCCAGCTGTGAATCTAAAAAAAAAAAGGGCATGTCCCCTAAAAACTTATATAAAGGTTCCTAAAAACCCTATTTGCTTTTGTAATTGTCAAAATATAGCAACATAGCACTTCCATGTTTGTGAATACTCACAATTCTATTTAAAAAAAAATAGAAGTTAAAGAAAAGTGATTTTTTTTTTGTTTTAGCTTCAAAAATAATGTAAAGGAACATTTAAGAACAAGTTATTTCAATGATCAGAAAGGTATGTACAATATGATAGATTTGAGTCCAACCCATGTTCATGAATGCAGACTTAGAACCTGTTGATCCTGAGTGACTGTAATTATAAACTGGCAGGAGCAGGCTCTTAGCTTACCCATTATAAGCTTTTTCACAATCTGTCCTAGGCTAAAAAGTGTAGATACAGTATATACTCTGTATACGGCTTTATACAAAAGGTCTTTTACAGCTCTAATCCTGTTATTGCTAGGCTAAAAAAATGTGTATTTTGGAACAAATTACATGAATCATAAAGGATAAAACTGAGACGCAGCTTCTGATGACTGAATTTCTACTTGAGCCATTTTAAACTGGGTACACTGCAGCCACTTGCGGAGCACAGATGAGCTGTTGTTCATTTGTCCTGACCCCTGTAACATCCTCAGGCTGTGATGGTTGACATTGCTCTGGATGGCTTGGAGGCGGAGCTGAAGTCCAGCAGACAAATGCTGTTGAAATGATGCAAAACATTTTGTTTCTTACCTTTAATATATACATTAATATAGCAATGTGAAGGGTATTGGTTGTTGGTCAGGGAGTTTCTTACACTGCCCCATGTAAAATTTCTTTCTTACACATCCTGACCTGTGGTGTTGCCACAAAAGGCAAATATGCTTACAGACACAACTCCATACTGAGACCAACTCCAAAACTTTTCTTCTCTTCACCAAAAATCTCTTGACTCACAAACCACACTGATCCACCTTGCTCTACCTTCCAAAGAAGGCCAGATGGCACAATTTTACTCAAGCAAATAGGCCCACAATATCTTCTTTAGAACAGAAACCTATCTCCTGAGTCAAGAGTCCCAATTCAGATTTGTCAGGAAACTCTCAAGCTTAAGGCATTAAGAAAACCACAGCTCAGGGAACAACCAATCTCAGTAAACAGAGAGGAAAGGCCCCATCGCAGAATCTGGGTAGAGGAAGGGGTTCCAGAAGGGAAAAAGAGAGCAGTACTGACTAGAGGGCAAGTATCTCAGCAAATGATGCTCTATCTATGCTCACATTTCAGAGCTTCATCTCAAGTGCACCTGCTACAATTATCTATTTTCAGAGAATTTGGAGATCACGTCTTATTTCCAGAATTTACAGAAATGAAAATGCTAACAATAAAAGGATAAGGTCCTAGAAACAACTTACCTTTAGGTTTGACTGAATCATTGGCAACCACATTGGTATGAGCTGCAAGAAGTAGTGCATTTTGTTACTATACAAGTGACTGTAAACATGCTACAGTTACTGTGAGACAGAGAAGGATGCATCTAATGCATTTAACCATTTTAATTGGCATGGTCTGAACAACAAAGCTGAAAATGTGCTTATTTTAAGTACTTTGAGAAGGTAACTCTCAGATGTAAAGAAGCCAGTTTCCCTTGCCTGTAGTTGATGAATCACCAGTAGCAATTATTGATATCCTGTTTAAGGCAATGATGAAAATACAGAATTAAAGTTGTTACAGGAAGTCACTACTTACTTTCCTCGTAAGGGTGTTTCTGTATGTGCAGGTGAGCAATATTGGAATAAACAGAGTAAACATTTTGCATGGTGAGATATACATCAAGAAATAAAAAAAAAAAAAACATGCAGCAGTAGTTCTTAATAACAGGTCATATATTTAAATGGTAACCAGCATTTTTTAAGCCACCAGTTACATCAGTGCTTCATTGCAGAATGTGAGATATTCTGTAGGCTGGGGAGCACTGGTAAAAGCTATCCAGAATGACAAGGTGAGGAGGTCTGCAAATTTGTCAGCTGTGATTGGACTGGAGTGATATGTATTTCAAACTCCTGCTCTTCAGGGAACTTTTACTTCTGAGGAACTGTAACCTTATGAAAGCCAGAGAGGCATTTCTAGCAAAAGTATTCATGTTTTTCAGTATTAACTTAACCACTGAGGTTACTGTTCTAAAATATTCCTCCAAATGGCATTAAAGTTTGTGATTTGCCAATTATGCTACTGGGAGCTGCAAGTTAAACCTAATCACTATTGACAACATTAGATAAAGTGCTGTTTTCCTTGTGCAAGGAACAATAATTGTTTCAATTTCAGTGCTCTTTTGCTGGAGAATCATATGCAGGTCTGTCAGAACCCATTACTTAGTCTACCACATGAAGAACCATAGCCAAACCTCAGCATTTAGAGACAGATGAATGCCAAAAGAGCTGGAACACAGCCAGATGCAGCAGATGTGTGAGCTCTGTACATCCTCCCATGGGCTCTCACACTAATGAAGTGCTTAATAAGATGCAGTGACCACAATCCCAATGTGTGCTTTTGGTGAGGAGGGAAGAGGTCTGAGAGGCCATGCTCCACACCCCACTGCCATCAACAAAAAATCACTGACAATTTCATCTGGCACTGATGGAGCTCCTCTGGAGTTAGCCAGTGGTGGCAGGACTGGTGTCAGAAATACATCAAGCAAGAAGGGAAGCCAGGTAGGAAACTTAGGGTACCCTTCTGCATCTGAGCCAATTCACTGGACAACTTTTACAGTCAGCTGAGAGAATCAAGCACTTCACATCCAGTTCGTCTTGTCCCAAAGTAAGTATCTAAAATAGATCAAGATGAATCATGTCCAAAAATACTGACTGTAAAGGGCACTCATGGAAACTAGCTTTTATCAATATCTCTTCTGGACAAGTCTAAGGACAGATACAGATCTTTGTCCTCCAGCACCAGTTCTGTCTTGCAGGGTCTGGACATATTTAGGGAAATGAAACATTCTGCTGCAGGCACACGCAAGAAAACCCTCTAGTGCTACAGCTGCCAGACAGATAAGTCACACAAGAAGATGTTGTTATGGAAGCATTTGAGTTTCGTTAACTAATCCTCAGCCAGCCTTTTCTTTACAAAGGAAGAATACAAAACACTAGTTAGAAAGAACAGCTGGAAAAACAGAGTGCTGTCAGACACTATCAATTTTTTTAAGTTTATATTTTCAACAGAAGCATTTTGATTCCTGTTTAATTTTTAAAGGAAGATCCAGGCTGTAGAACATGCTGGTCATGGTGCTGTTCTGGCTCCCCAAATCTGCTGCCTGCCCAGCTCTCTAAAAAGCTATATAGCAGCTGCTGGAGTTGCCTAAAACCCTTGGGTCTCTGCAAAAGGCCTTGGGCTGTCCCTGTCTTTACTGTAGGCTCCCAAGTTCCTCAGAGATACATTTGATGGTCACAGATGTGACCAGCAAGGTACTGTCTCCAACACCAATGCCTAACCTGCTCTGGCCACTTTCCCAGTACCTTTGACTTAGAAAAGAAGGAGAAAAGTTGAACACTTACATTTAATTTCACAGTCACTGAAGAAGAGAGCATCTCAAATTTGATTTTTTAAATTAGAGAAGCCCCTCATTGGTTCCTGTGTCAATAAGATTTGTACCACTGTGTCTTTGAAGGACTTCAAACATACAGTAAGTCCCTAAATCATGGCATTTATTTTTCAGATCTACAGTAAATATTTTTACAGTTAGTTAGTTCAGAAAAAAAAAAAGTAATCCAGAGCTATGAATCCTAAAATGCTGTTATGCATGTATATTGTTCATGCAGGATTTCACTTTAAGGCTGAGTAAAGGGGATTTGTTCACCTAAAGTTTTCTCCTCCATCTCCCATCCACTAAACACGAAAGCTTAGCACCTTAAGTCAGAGTTCCACAGTTTTACAAGCTTGATTTTATAGTAACAACAATGTCCTTTTAACCTGGCTTAGCATTATATTGATATATACTCTCAAACATAACCCCCAAAAGCATTCATTTGATTTGTGACAGGGATTTGGCCCCAAAGGCCTCTCTTTTCACAGCTTTAAAGCCACTTTTCATCGCTGTCAAATTCTGAACATCCTGGACTAGCTAAAAGAGAAGTCCATATGTCTTTTAGACATAGCCATAATCACTTTAACATCCCTTAGTGACAGAATTTCTGTACTGAATCAAGCCATTACAAATCTGTATTTTCACAATGAGGGTGAATGCTTTCATGTCAGTTGACATAAAGACCTTCAATTTTAGCTAATTTATTTTCAATTCTTGCTTGATCATAAAAGTCTGGAGTAAAGCAATAGTCAGAAATTTCCTTTATGGCAATAGAAGAACTATATTAACCTTAAGTATTTACGTGAAAACTCTCTTGCACTGGGAAAACATAAATAATGATAGTCAAATTGATTTACGCTTGTGAGCCTACCTCAACCCTTCTGCAAACACTGTGATAACCCAAAGACAGACTATGGATTTCCAACGAAACAATTCATACACATATAATAACAAGAAAACCACTGCGACAAAAAGTTTGTGTTATCCACCTAAAAGAAGCAGAACAGAGGAGATCTGCAAAGGATCTATGACTATTAAAAGATGCAGAATAGCTGAAAATTTAGGCAACAGCTAGAGGTTCTCAAAGTCAGTGACATTAGTTGTGTCTACTAGAGGAATAAGATAATTTCTGACATTAGTGGCAATGGAAAGAGGAAGTAAATAAGATATTCATCTAAAAAAAAAAAATCAGGAGAACTTGAATTTGAGATTGTGGTCTGGTCTTCTTACCACAGATATTTTTTCAGTATGCACTGCTAGAGTATATTGTGGCATTAGCATTCAACTTCGTGTCTTCTACTTTCTTTTTCTGAGTAGGAGGGGAAGCAGAGGAAATCAGAATAATCAGGCAATATAATTTAATAAATATTCATGGTATGCCTACCTTTACAAAGATAGTAGAGTTGCATTCTTGTAAAGCCTCCATTAAACTGATCACATGCAGGCACACCATTTCCACCATCTTGGGAAAGAAAAATCAAGTGTAAAACCAAATTAATATCCAGCATAACAATGTAGTAAGACAAGACAGCAGTCTCTAAGCAGGATCTTCCTGTATTTGCTAGGAAGTTACACTGAACCACAATGTGTGCATTTATTAACACCTGACACACAAGATTAATATTACATGAACACACATGAAATGTTTTTCTTTTTTAGTTTTATCCCAATGTGGTAACATCTATCTGTTTAGTTTTCCAATCCTTGATGTATTTTAATTCTTACCACACATCAAAACAAGTTGTCTTTGGCTTTATTCTTTTCAGACATCATAAATTGTTTTTTATGTCTTTGCTATGTAATTCTTATCAGTCTGTGTGTCAGAAATTGGTATTTTTATTTATTGAATCTATGAAAATGAACATGCTCAAAAAACCCATCTTTTTATCCCCCATCAAAAGACAATTTATTGTTTTGAACTGGCAGCTAGTCCGTAATTCTTCCGTTTTGTATCATAATTTATGACAAATGCAAATATCGGTTATTTGGTAGTAGACAGCTTTTTATGTTTTATATTGTGTAAATTCACAGGTACAAGACAAACACCCTGAGCCAGCAATGAGTATTTACAGTGCCTGTCTAAACTACATGTAAATTCCCCTTGATAATAATAAACTTAGCTTTTATGTTATTTTCATCGTCAAAGTGCTTCACAAACACTAACTAATCTCACAACACCCCTGTGAGAGAGGCAAGTATTATTATCTACATTTCACAGAGCCAGATCTGAGGAACAGAGCTTAATAACTGTGGTTCCAAAGCTACACATTGATATACTTTCAGAAAAAGGATTGGAACTTGGGACTTCCCAGTCATATTCTTGTCCTAGGGCTTGACAAGAGGCTTTTGTGTCTGACTAAACAACTGGCTGGTTGGAAACGCTATGCACATTTCTTGTTCCTTCAAATGGAGCTTCCTCAACTACTGTTCCCAGCAAGGGCTTGTGAACCACAGAGACCCCACCAGATGTCAGAGGATAAAATATCATCTAGAGACAGCTTTAGGTGGTCCTTGCCTGATATGGACAAGCCATAGGAAATAGTAACTGGCTGAGACATTCAACTGCAGCCCATGTAATTACAATTAAAAGGACAAGGTCTATACCTGCCTGGGATGGAAGATGTTTCACATGGGGAAAGGGGAATTGTATAAAACAATTTCCATACACATAGCAGGTCTACATTTAAAAAAGAAAAAAAAAAAAAGAAAATCCAAACAAACCAAGAATGAAAACCTTGGTAGCAGCAAATCTTAAAAACCCAAACCTTAAGACCTAACTTAAGAGGAATGGGCCCTGTATAAAAATGTTTCCCACTCAAAGTTAACTTCAGGCTCTCCAGAGTCAGAACTACTAGTGAATATCCCAGTTAAAAAGTTTTGACCTGTTGTGACTCTCTGGGATGTGGAAAACACAACAGGCCTTCCCCATCAGAAACAAGCTCTTAACCCTAAGCCTGCAGAAACAGAGAATCATTAGTCAAGGGTAAACAAAGGAGCAGCAATGAGAGGGCTGCTGGAAGCCCTCTGGGTTCTTATTGTACAAAGTTGCTCCAAAAGAAGAGAGTATTTGGGGTAAACGAATGTTTAAAAGTTATTTCCAAGCAAATGGTATGGATGATTTCTGGACAGAGTGAACATTTCCCTTTTAAGTCTTATCTCTTGAGATGTTTCCTTTGAGTCATTCATTACCCAAAAATGTTTCAGAAGATATTTATCTAGCTTATTTTTGATGAGTAACCTGTGAATTATTGCTGGCCTATTGTGTATTTTTTCACCATCACATGGCAAAAAAAAATCAAATGGATATTCACAGAATTATCCTGGAACAGTTCACTTCTGCTATAAGGCAGAGTCAGTTAAATAACAGACCTCACTTAAGAGCAGGAATATATATATATAATGAGATGTGATGCAAGAAGCTCTTAATTCAACTCTTGACACTGTTTCAGGCAGATTCTGGCTAGATCCTATTTCAGGCCCACTGTGAGGTTAAATCACTACTAATTAGCTATCCCTTTAATTTCTCAAAAGCATCAAAGTCACTTTATGATGTTATTTATAGTCTGTTGTATTCTATTGAAACAGAGCCAAGCCTCCTCTGAGTTTAATCTGTACTAAATCTGTCTGCTGCACCTGACTTACCACTTTGTTATGTGCCATTAGCTGCAGGATGCTCGGTGTCACTCGGCTCCAGAACTCCAGGGCCGTGAGGATGGCTGTAAAGCTAAATTCGTTCTGATTCTGGACTGTCGGAGCTACTGCTGTTTGTTCACAATACACTGTCCAGAGCTGAGCAAATATAAATGCATGGAACAGGGAACACATGTGCAGAACAGATGTCTGTAGAAACAGAAAATAGAAGAAAATGTTTATTTAAATAACTCTATTGGGATACAGTGCAGAGACTTTCGTCCCACTGTGCAGTTTTGCCCCTCACTTTCCTGTGTTTCCCTCCCATAGGAACTAGTAAGTACATTTGATAACATCTTTGCCATGTTTAAAAAATGGGTCTATATTATCAGACCAAAAACTGCATTTGCAATTATGCTCCCATGCCATCTAAGTGCCTGGCATTAAGGTCGGTCCCTTTAAAAGAAAGTCAGTTTTGCAAAACAGGCATTCAGGACTATTTCTGAAACTTTCTTAATGGAAATCTCCACTGCTATCTGTGGAAGGCCTGAAGGTTCTGGCACATAGGATTCCACTTCAGAACCTGAAAGGACAGTTATCATACAAAATACATGATTTTACATCTGTTCTGTTAATCTGTCATCCCTTTTTCCTTTGCTGGGACTCCTCATAGTCACAAGGAAACAGTCAAGGAAAGAGAATTAATTTTGCGTACTCAGGCAACGGCTCCTTGCTAATCTTCTTGTTATATATCACAGTGCCTGAGCCTCCAGGACTGCTGAACATTAACTACTTCATTACAAGAAAAATGCTTCTGGTCAGACTTGTTTTCTCAGTTTGCAAGTGCAAGAGGGATTCATGCTCTGTGGCAGTATGACTGCACCAAACATCACAATTGTTGCTTGGTAACTGGAAAGAAGTATTTGAAAGAGGAAAAAAAAAAAAGGCCAAATAAATTAATGGGAAGCACCAGTGTCTTGGCTGGATGAGGGAAAGAACGGATGATTTTATGTATAGGATAAATGTGCAATCATTCTGCTTCTGTCACTAATAAAAACCTGGTTGGTGTCAAAGACTGCTGCTATATTTGTGTTAAACTACTGTCACAAATGTCTTATAATCTGTAATAACTCTTCTTGTCTTGAACACCTGAAGAAAAAAGTTGTGCTTGAATCATCGCTGTCTGTAATTATTTTGATCACAAAATTACTGACATGCTATCCAATGCAAATATACAACAAGAAAAAATAACTTATCTGAGAGATTTGCTACAGAGATGGTCATTGGTAAAGCTTCAATTTGGAATTCAGTTTTTCCTCACTCCTGTGTTCAGATATTTTGAAATAGCCAAACCTCAAACTTAAGTGTATTAATTTCATCACTTTTCTAGGCATTTAAGAAAAACTATAAAGAGATTTCTTTCCCTGGGTCCTGGGTTTTATGAAGGTTTTACCCCCTTTTAACTTACTAAAATAAATGTTTGCAATAAGGCAAATACATAACACATCTCTACTGAAAACACATAACCCCTTACCTTTGATTGCTCTGGAAAACCAATCAGAATAACAATAAGGTGGTCAGCAATTTGTGAACCAGCATCCAGTGGAATAGGCATGCAAGATGCTGGAGAATTTGGACAGACAACATTGTGTGTCAGAGACCCCAGAAGTAGCCAGGACAGCAAACGAATGTGTGAGACACATTCTATGAACTCTTTGGGCCTGTCAAGAAAGAGCAGATTTTACAATGTTACTAAGTTTTCTGGCTTTCCCCAAAATATGGAGTCTCCTTATGTACATGTGGCAGATGCAGTCTCAGTGTGCAAGAGACACAGATAAATGGTACAGCCTGGGGGAAGATTCCAGCCACACAGAACTTGGTGGCCTTGACATACCATATACAAGTCAAATAGAACATATTTGATGGGTCTAAGAAAAAGTCCCTATAAAAGATTAAAGCACTCACCAATTTATTGCTTCCATATACAACAATTTTTTTACACAGATATCACCAGATGGGAAGGACTGCCCGAGTGAAAATGCTCCTTTTAGCTCCTGGACACCACACAGCTGCCTCACCTCCACTGTGTTCCACTTCTCCACTGCTAAAGTGGAGCCAATTTCTTGAGCCTCTCCTTGCACATTTGGATTGTGATTTTCAGGGCAGGGACTATGCTTTTTTGTAACACTCAAGTATTTGTCCACCATCTAGTACAGTGTCCGATTGCAAAGCAGTGTGCTTATATAATCTAAAAATTAAAAGCCCTTTACTGGTGACATCTTGTCCATCCCTTTGCTGCTTCCAAGCTCTGACTAAATACTCGTTAAAATTCATTAGCACAAGGAAAAAAAATTGCTTTTCCATCAATAAATCACTATTTACTAGGCCACTCTCCCTGTTGGTTTTAGTTTCTAATTTGATGTCATCGTCAAAGACTCATATTACCCAAGAGGCATTCCATTAATTTTTGGTTTTCAATAAAATCTGATAACATGCTCTTCCTCAAGTCCCTATAGGATCTTAAAGTAATTCATTACTTTTAATTCAGAATATTTGTTCCTTTTTTTTCACATGTAAGAAATTAAAGTGGAAGGAGATAACCACTCCATTATTTCCAAAAGCAGATATGCTCCTCATAAATGCACATACAGATGTATCTAAAGGATTGGAGCCTAAACTGGAGCTAAGTCCCCAGAATCCTGGACAGATAGTCTGGGACAAGCTGGGACAGTCATAAAGGTTTGTTGAAACATAGTCCAATTGCCTACACTCAAAACAACTAATTTGTTGTCACTGTAACAAAAGGGACAGTACTCTCCTTTTTTTAGAAAATAAAACACTGTACATCAGGATTTCTCACAGTGAAAAGAGACAGAAAACATGTCTTGAGCAGGTTTTCTCTCATTTAACTTTAGCCAGGTGAAGTTAGTAGTTTATCATATATCAGTAGGCCTACACTTAAGAGTTCTCACTCATTTGTACTCCACAATTTCAAAGACCATTTCCTGTTGTTTTTTCTATAATTCAGATGATACCTTCTGTATTTCTAGGACCGATCAAGCGCCTGTGTGCTTTTCACTGTCTGCACCTAGACAAAGAATCAAGTTAATTCCTAGTTTTACTCCAGTCAAGCCCCTGGAGTTACCTCCACTATCCCTTTGGCATGTACTTTAAATATTGCGTCGACAAACTCCTAAGTTCGGGTCAAGGAGCTGCTGAACAGCTGTTTCAATGTCCCACTGCCACCATTTCCTACCATGGGTCTTATCTATGGAATCTGGCAATAAATACATAATTTTTTGAAGATTTCTAACTCATTTTAGTATTCCTTTTTGTGGAAAAGTGTTCTCACCCTTGTTGCATTGCTGAAGGAGGATGGTAAAGCCAAGGCAAATACCGGATCACAGCTTTGTTGTCCCTGTGGTTTCCCCGGGTGATTTCCATAGCAGCAATCTGAGCTAAACCAACTTTCAGATGTCCACCAAATGTGTCTTCATGCAGTGGCTGAGAACAAGTCTTCATGTGACTCTGCAAGGCAAAGATCTGATTTCCTATCCAAAAAAAGTATTTTGCTTGAACAAAGTTCTTCCAAAAACCAGCATATTCTATTTCACTTCCCTTCAGTTCCTTCTCAGGATCTCTAACTGCGTCTACAAAACAAAGCTCAGAAACAGATTCTTAAAAATTTTCCAATCCCTATATTAGTAACACCTGTATGATGCAGATCTTTCCACAGAGGGCCACAATTCCAAGAGGCCAGACAAAACATAATTTGGGCAAACTTTATAGGCAGCTTTGTATCAGCAAACTCAACAGGTGATAAACACAAACTAATGCTTGCGCATCCAGAGAGCTTAGGTAAAGATGAAAGAATCTAACCATTTAACAAGACAGCATCTGGGCAGGAAATACCTTCCATGTGCAATATTCCATTTACATGTTCAGAAAGAAGCTCTCACTTACTGCAGTGTGACTATATTGCACTAGTCAGCTATATTGCAGTATTCAGTTAAAAATGCCTTTAAGCTCTGGCAATAAAAAGGGCCAACCCTCTTACCAAGAAACACTCAAATATTTATGCCTGTAAAGATAATTTATCCTGCTTTGCTGGCTTTAAGGGATGTTTCTCTGCTGCTTCTTGAGATACTTCTGTATTTCTATTAAGCTAACTTTGCATTACCTTCTGGTACTAGACTGTAACAGAACACACACTGACTGTAGTTGCTTGATTAAAAGGAGGGCCATATGCTTCACACAAGAAAATCAGGTCATCAGTTATTCAATTATTGTAACAGGATAAGAATCAATGAACCAATAACATTTTTGTAACAGATAAGTATCTGAACCCCAGAAACTCAGACTCTCAAATTGCACTTAAAGTCTCTTTCAAGAGAAAAAAAACCCTTATGTACCTGCATGAATATTTAATGACTTGGTTACACAGAAGGCAAAAAGGATAGACAGTTATGAAAGTAGATACATTATAAATCTTCAAAAATGGTGGAATTGTCTAAATAAAATCCTGCCAAGCTTTACCAATTAAGATCTTATCTCAAAGGGAAAAAGAAACCATAATAAACTGAACAGAAACAGTACACTGGCATGTGATTATCTTGAGAATTAACATTTATAACTTTTTAATAGTAGTTCCTAATATACAGGACTGAAAATAATTAGCCTCTTTCAAAGAAATTATCCTTGGAGATGCAAAAGATGACATTGGATATAAATAAATAACTTGAACTATGTCTGTTCTCTGAATTCATACAGAAATTAGAAACTTCCAAACTTGAAAACCAACATTTGAAATGCACCTTCTTCTGCTGGGATTGTTACTGGTCATATAAATCATATGGCATTCTTTGTTAGCTATAACCCCAGATGTTATTCATAAATACACATTTGTCATAAGAAATTGTACAACCGGATGATCTTAGGACCCATTTTCTGGGGAGTAACACCTCTGTTAATAAAACACAAGCAATGTAAGTAAATATATTAAATGAGCTTCCAAGAATTTGAATCTAGGTGTTATGAATTTGTTTGAAGTTCTGACTATTTGTAAACTTAGAAATGCTTACAAATATTTTCTCAAACATTGAAACCACAAAATTTTATCTGTTTAAATAAAAACCACCTTTTAATTTTATAAGACAAAAAAGCTTATTCTTTGCAATACAGAAAATTGTCATATTTGATTCTCCTATTATGCTAATTTTGTCCTCAGATTCCTGTATTACATGACTAAATCAAAACAACAAGAAATTTCTGACTTATTTTGAAATGGTCAGATGACTGATTTGGGAAGCTTCTTGTCCAATTTCAAAACATGAAAGTGAAAAACAGGTAAAAGTTTTAGGTCATGTTCTACCTATATCCATATATAAATTTTTTAAAATAAATAGTCCCACTGAGGATAAAAAATAATCATCAGACCTCAGCACTTCAAGAACAATTCTAAAAATCAGACTACAGCTCAAGGGAGATGGGCAGAAGGAAAAAGTCCGAATGATAAAGTTTTCTACAGAAACATTTTACACAGGAGAGAAGATACCTGCAAGTATTTATAAACAGATTTTCCCCATTCCTGGTTTCAGGTAATCTCATTTTAGTTCCCGTGGAACTAGCAAACCAGATGCATCTCTTGCCTCATTTATGATTCATTTGCCTACCTATTCTGAAAGCAATTCTGAACTTTAACAGAAATGGGTGAATAACTTAAGAGGACACAGTGGGAAGGCAATCCAATTCAACTTCTCATGATTAATTACTTTGTGCTTTGAAGTAGATTTCTACTCCAGCATAAAAGGCTGCTTCCCCTTAGACTGCTTATTTTGTTGGGTTTTTTTTAATTCAAAGGAATTCATGGCCAACAGGGTAAGAATTTAAGAAAAGGAATATTTTGTCCAGTAAAATACAGTTACAGTGAGTTTCAAGACACAAGTTTCAGTTTAACTGGGATTCTTCTTCCTTTGTGATAAGCATTATTAATATGCAATAAAGTGTCCCCTCTGGAGCACAAGGTGGGGTTGAGGGGCCAGAGAGACAGTGAAAAAGTGAGTGTGTGAGAAACTAATAGGGTAAAAGTTCTCATCTCATTTCTTCATAAGTAAGCTTCAGAGCAGCAGTGTTACTTAGGCTACTTATTTTTCAAAACATCTTAGAGAATTTCCATTCTGTAGGAAATTTAATAGGAACATGAAGTTCCTCCATGAAACAGGAATTCTAGGTTTTGATTAGCTAATGATTACTAGGATCTTTTTATGAAATGCATTCCTATCACTCCTCTTAACGATTTGTCATCCAACTAATATAAAGAAACCAAAATGCAGTCTGGACTACAGAGGTAAGGGCTATTTGGTTTCTCCTCACTTCAACAGAATATAACCTGAAAATGAAAACAACAGCATCCAGTAAAAAAAGGATATCCCCTTTTTTAGGTCAATTACTGCATTTTAATTACCTCTGAGCTTCCAATAACTTTAAGTGTCTGTTTGTGTCTAGAAGAGAGACAGGATTCCTCCATAAGAGTGTACTTAGTTGTACAGGCAAGGAGTTTTATGTTTCCCTAGGTTATATTAAACACAACTACTTCTCACAGTGACTTTGGTATGGCATTTGCTTATCACCAGCATTTCAGAAAAATCATGCCTGCATTTTTGTTGTATGCTCACAATATTTGAATAAGCCTCCATTTCAATACCACATAAGCTACTTTTTACTGATGCCACAGAAGTCTCTCTAATCTGTAACAGCACTAATATTTTTTAAAAGAGAAAGAAAAAAAACCTGTCAATCATCTTCAAACACTTCCTACTATGTCTCCCAGGCAGGTTCCTTACAGAAAACATATTTTTGTCAAAAAAAAAATCATACACTTTAGATCAATGTATGCCAGAACCAACCTTCAATTTGGTTAAGGTATGCATATCTGCAATGAAATCCAGCACTTCCCCAACATACTGCCTCATGCATTCCATTGCTGCTGTTCCACACTAAAACATAAAAGAAATAAGTTTAAGTACTGGGTTTTGCTTCACCAGAATACAATTGATCCATCTCAAATTCTTTATTTTACTTTTTTGTTGGAATAATTAGGAATAGGTATTCTTTGATGTTCTTCTTCTCATTGTATTATATCCTCTTATTAGATTATGATATAAGAAGATAGCCCAGCTGCTGTAATTTCTTCATGCATCATAAAATACTCTTATCTATGAGAGCAATAAAAGATTAACTGATGAAACTTTCAAGAATATTCTTGTCATGTCATCCTGAAATTTATAGCGGCCCAGAATCAAAGTCTTAAAAACTCAATGAAAATTGAACAACTCAGTTTTTCAAGCAGCTGAGCATTTCTGCAATTGGAACCAATCAGTTACAATCAAAGAAAACAAAATTTAGTCACAGATGGCCTTATTTCACATTAATCACAATGAAAAAACAGTTTAAAAAACTTCCGATATTTTATGTGTAAACTAAAATAACATCACTGAAATGTACTATTTTTTTACCTTTTTGCAAAAACTAATGAATATTTTTTGTATATTTCTGAAGAAAAGGCATTCAAAATACAGCATCTTAATGGCACTTAAGCTATGCAGTGCTCCAGTTAGATCATAAAGTTATAAGCTTATTGAGAAGCCACCTGTGCCAGAGCAAAAACAACCTCTAAGGGAAAACAAAGGGACTCAATGTGGTGTTTGCCGTATTCATGCACCACAAATTTTCATAGTCCTTTTCCTAGAACAGTGAGAAATGTGAATCTGGCCCTCAGCTAGCACAACATGAGCCTGAGGTGCACAAAGCAGTCAACGAACAAAGCTGTAAGATTAAATAAGGGCTTTGAATAGAACAGAGAACCCTGCAGGGAAGCTTTCCAAAAGTGATACTACTGACCCACCAGGTATCACATAAACCTTTCTTTATGTGTTAATAGTCTGAGGTGAAGATAATGCTACCTGAATTCAACAGGAACTATGGATGCCTCATCCATAGGAGCCAAGTAAAAGAAATGCATAACTTTTAAGGCTAAATGATCACATTATTAAATTAGATATCGTTTTGAAGTCACCAAAATTTATCCCAAGTCATAAGCTCAGGGAGAACGCTGCAATAAAGTTTACAGAAGAAAACTAATGCTCTTTGGCTTCTTTTTGATTGCCTGCATTTGAAGCATAGAAGCTGATTATCCTATCTGAGTATACAAATGAACTAGATTTAGTTTTAGTCACGAAATTATTAAGACACAGTTGAGTTTTAGTGGCTGAAATTTGAAAACTGCTAGCATTCTATATTTAAACAACAGACCCAGGCACTCCTCATTTTTGCATGCTACCTTACTATGCCACCTTCTGGCTTTTCAAATTTTGTTCCTGTCAGTTCCCATGGCAGAATAAACATCTGGTCATTGGGAACCCTGTCAGTATATCCTCCATATATATGGACTAAGTTTAGTGCATTAAGCACTAAAGATTTGACCTGGTTTGTAGAATATTGAAGTTTATGTGCACTAAGGATTCAACCTGGGTTCTAGAATATTGAATAATAGAATTATGGAAGAGACTACACTCCAATCTCTGAAAATAAATGCTCTGTCGCACAAGACTTCTCTCCAACAACCTATTCTGTTTTATGCAAGCAGTAGGTAGCCTAATTTTCTATGATTTCTTCTGAAATGATCATGTTCCTATCACATGTTCCTTGTAACACCAGTGTTAGTGTATCTATTCAAAGCAAGTATAAATTAAAAAATCCTGTTGGGAGGAAAGGTATTATTAAAGATTGGCATTTAAAAAATCACGCACTTCAGAAGATACATGGGAAAGATCCCGTTAAGTCATCCCTAAAGCTGACACACACACAGGGAAACAAGTTTTCTTCAATTAGCTTGAGAAGCAAACCTTGGCTAACCCTCTTCCACCTGCTTGGGTACTCAGTCACGTGTCATGGAATAAGTCAAGACCTCCCATTGTGCTACTTCCTCCCAGATTCACCAGGTGCATATTCAGTGCCTGGGCAATTAGGAGTACTGTAATTGAGTTACATTCATCAGGAGGATATAGATGAATGACTTACACATTACTACAAAAATACTACTAAATCCCTTCTTTAATCAGATAATCTTTTGTGAGAATGGAGGCAATGGCTTGTAGCTTTCCATCCTGCTACAATTTTTTGATGCATTCAGCTGGTCTGCTCCCCACTGTGAACTGCAGATCTTTGTCTTTCTGAGCCAGGCTCCACTGAAGTCAGTTATATGACTAAAGGGTATCAGTGAAAGGAAGGGAAGCAACATCAAATTCAGAACTTTTCCACCATTAATAGAAAGAACGAAGCATCTCAACCTCTGTCTGTAATACATCTTGCCAATCAGGGGAGAAATGAAAAGGAAAGAGTATTAAAATGAAGCAAAGCAAGCTGAATAAGATGTATTTTTTTTAAAAAAATCAGAACAACAGAACTAAGAAATGGATTTTGGTTCAGTACTTACTCCAGGCATTGAGGCAATCATCTGTTTATGTAGGATTGTTGACTCAGCTAGTTTTGTTCCAGCATCTGCACAAACAAACTAAGAAGAAATTAAAGACAAGTTATTTTTAATTATTTTTTGAGGAACCTGAAGACACTAATAATTTATTCATTACTTCATTAAAATCAGATCAGATCTCTTCTTGCTTTTGTTTATGGCAATTTGCCTTTAGAGATATTTCTTTATAAACATCCTACTTAACTCACCATTATAAATGAGATAATTTTATTGAAAAAAAATCCTGACTTGAATGTGCTTAATTAACAAATATGCTGTGCAGGAGCAATTTGAAGAATATTGTGTAACAAATCAGACTTTATGAAAAAATATATGTACTTGCTATTTCTTCCATTTATCAAATGTTCCTTTTTCATTATAGAGTGAACCATGATAGAGAATAATGAGGCAGGATGCTATATTCTTCACTGTGATATTATAACATGTTCACTCAAGATATACAATGATAGATTATATGAAGGGTTTTGAAGTTGACAAGTTATACACACCACAATATCGTGTGGTATAACTTCTGGACAATACTACATAAACAAGCTGTTTCTGAGAGATGGTCAGTGTCATGACTATTCTGTTACAGTAGAATATGTCTCACTGCTTTTCTTATGCTTTTATTTTACCTTTTTTTCTTGTTTCTTTTTGTTTTCAAATCTCTTGACCTAAAATCTCCAATGTTCACATCATTCATACATTAAACTTGCTAATGCTGCTGTTACTTAATCATTATAAACTTCAGTAATGCATTAGATACCCTGCAAATTATTTGCCTGCTCCTACAACTTCTTGGCCTAACATTATATCTGCACTTGAGCAATTTTTATCCATAGTTATGCAATGTAACATTCTAAGAAAGAGCAGATAGAAAATAACTGTCAACTGAAGTCTAAGCCTTAATCTTCCTTCTTATTAAAAATTAAGTGATACCATGGTACTTTCAAAAACTGAGACAGATATTGACTACTATATTTTAGGCTGAATAATGCATATATGTTAGCAGTACTCTCATGACTGACTGCTCTTCATGAAAATATCCTTTACAGCCCTAGAATTTACTCTTACACTTCCCCAAGCTTTACAACAAAACAGATGAGGTACATTGTATCTTAGAGATTGACTGAACAAGTAAATCCTAAAGAGACACCAGTATAATTTGAAGTCAATGGAAATCCTGAAGATGTGTGCTGAAGAAACGTGAGCAGGAGAAAAGCACTGGGAAACAAAATGCTGTGTGAAGTTCCTATGGAGACCCACGGAACAGCAACATGCACATGATGGCTTTCATTTGCTAGGACAAATCAAGGAGACTCTTTCTGTACCCTTTCTCATCCAGGACACCTATGCAAAGATTGGAGTGATCTGGTTAAAAATCCTCATTCTTTGTAAAGTGGGATAAAGTTAACTCTCTTCTTAGCCTTAATGTCACCAGTGACACTGATGGCACAATGTAATCTGGATAAACGTGGGTGTCAAATGTACCTTTCTAGGAACTCCTTTGTTAGTCAGCCCACGACTGATCTATCATTAAATTAAAGTGATCCTAGCTCCTTTGTTATCTGGAACACTTTGACAGAATCTCTGTATTCTGTGTGCACTGTCTGTATAGAATCTTGCATACGGGTTAACACGTCCACGGAAACATTTCTGCTGGAAATTAAAACCGTTTCCATTTGGTGCTTGTGTTAACTCTGCTAGGGCTTTATTCATTCAAAAGCATACAATTTGAATTAATATCGTAATGGCTTTGTGTGGTAAAGAGGTGAACCAATCCCTTCATTCTATTAATGGCACCAGAGAAAATTTTAAAAACGAGATGTACAAATTTTTACTGGTAGATTTCTTAAATTACAGTGGTGCTCAAGATGGGCTTAGTGATTACTATGGTATTGCAATTCCAGAGGCTGTTGAGTGATTCAGACCACATACTACTGAGAGCTGCCAATTTACAGTCAATGGGAGAAGCAGTCATCATGCCTCCAGTAGGAATCTATGGCAGATGGTCTGAATACAACCCCTGTTCTTCACCACTGACTGCATAAAAACAGAAGGTGGCTGCTTTAGACAGCAGGCAATATGAATCACTTCATCAGCCTCTGAAAGAGAGACATCATAAAAGCCATTTATATCCACATTAGATGCTGTTGTGTAAGGTATGAATACATCCCAAAGTGAATACAGCATATGGGAACAGTGCTAGGAAGAAAACCCAGGCAATTACCATTTTATCTTTATGAGATAAAGGTAATGTAAGAGAGAGTTTTGCTTACCGGGTCTCTCGGGCAATCGACTCAATATGAAGGACAAGTGTAAATCAGTTAAACCCCACTGCCAAAATTGACATGGCCTGTTTGCATTCTCAAATAACAAATTCAGGAAGGACTAAACTAGGCGATTTTTTTGGTCATACTTTGGGGTAACCACAGGCCTGAACTATAGCAGCAATGCAGAATAATTGCTTTATTCTGTAATACAGGAAAAGTCAATTCAAGTCAACAAAAACCAGCATACATGGTATCAAGATGCATTACGTTGCATTGTAAGACAGAAAGAGGCTGATGGTTGTTATTTGATGGTATTGACTGGGACTGAAAAAAGAAGTTTGGGTTTAATAATAATTAAAAAAAAAAAAGACAAACTTGTGCTTTCTAACTTAAATTGATTTTTAAAAACAACTGTTAACCATCAAAAGAAAAAAAAACAACCCATGTGTTACTCTTCCCTTCCCAACTTCTTCCCCTAACACTGATGGCATAATCCTAACTGCTATATAATTTCATTTATCAGTATTATTTCTCTGCCAACTAGCAATCACTTACTTACTATGAGTAATGTACCAGTACTCAAAAGAAAATTAGTCCATAATAAGCTACATGAAGCTTTGACCCACAATGGGAAGGGAAAGAGTGAATGCAGTTGTGATGCTTGGAGCATTATGAAGGATCTATGTAGTGAACACCTTACCTGGACCTTATGAAGTGCTGTTATGCTGGTCCCCTATAATTTTAAGTTTCTAAATTCAAGTTCCTAACATACCATTATCCCACTATAAACAATGAGAGCCCACTACCTGTAATTACATTTGATGGATTTCAGCAAATTGTTTCTGTGGGACAGGCTTGTGATGCCAAACTGTGCCACACTTGCCTTCTTGGAGGCAGAAGTTCTCACAGGTCTGTATCTTATTTCCTCATATTTTCCAATGGTAGCTTGACACCACAGAATGAAAGCAGTAGAAATACTGTCAATGTATTCTTTGCTGGAAAACTACATTTCAAAAGAAAATGGCCTTCAGGAACTGGTGACAAGCTTACTGCCAGAAACTGAGCTGTGACCCGCGATCAACTAGCAGCTCTTCCCACACAAGCTGGTGACAGGGTTTGAGGCGAGGATATGAAAACAAGGCAGCACCAGGGGCAGCTGCCCCACCAGGTCATGATTTAAAACTCAATGGACTCAACTCTTATGGGTCCCTTCCAACTCAATAAATATTCTGTGATTTTCAGTACATCAGCAGTGATGCACAGGTCACAATCATTATGTGAAATTTGGATTCCAAGTTTAGTTTCTTAAATCGTAATGTAGGAGTCTAAATGTATGCACCAAGGCATAAAAATGCAACTGGATTTGGATTTTAAAAGTTCATGCTTCCCCAGACATTGCTGGTACTATCTGTAATCATGTTGGCCTTAGTTCTTCAGCCTCTGTCCCCATGCTGAACCTGGGCCAAGACAGGATCAGTATGAGAACTACATCAGAATCTCCTGTACCTGCACCAACAGCAGCAGATTCATGTCTGGTAAGGGTGACTTTAACTTGAGTGCTTGCAGTAACTCCAATATAACACAGCGTGTCAAGTAGAATTTGTCCCTTTCCTGCAATAAAAAAAACCCACAGAATTATGAATGTCCTGAAATTCACTGACAGTCACTAGTAAGCCATAAAGATACTCTTTATCTAAGTTTGAGAATAACAAAATTACAAAAATGTACTGGTTTCTGAAAAAAAAAGCCAATATCACTCCTAATTTATATAATTCTACAGACTTAATTGAACAGACATCAATGAAGGTGATTTTTCTTTGATGTTTTATCAGACATCATATCCAGTATTTTATATTTCAGACATGAAATACAGATAGATTTTATAAAATAGTTATAAAGCCCAGATATGCAAACATAGCTTTCATTAAGTAGTCCCATAAAAAGAGAAAAGAGGAAAGTAGTAAGAAATGACACAGAAGAACAAAACTGGTAGAGTATTTAGCATTATTCTTTCACTGAACCTGCCAAAAACAGTCTACATTTCACCATACTCTTTTCCTGTTGTTATTCCCCTTTAAAAAAAAGAGTGACTCCACTACAGCTGCTTGGACCATCTATTTCCACTCATTAGACTGGCAGTACTTTTCCACTTCCACAATAAAAAAAGTCTTGGCTACAGCTGCTACAACAGAAACACTTTAAAACATAGGGGAAAATCAGCCAGTGGAGATTAGAACAGAGAAGTCTAAGAATAGAGTTGTAGGGCTGAGTCAGCAAGGAGGTACAAGAGATAAGATGGCCTTGTTTACATCTTACTTTGACATTCTCCAACTTTAGACGATAAGATAAAAATGTGAAACAAATCTCTAACCTGCTACTGACTACAGCAACTCAAGAATTTTGATAAGCAGGAGCACCGTGCTCTATTTCAGATAACCACTAGAGATTAAACAAATTGTCTCATAATGAGAGCATATCCAAAGTATATTTAAAATCTAAAACCTAATATCCTCCATCTTGTAAATCCCATGCACTTGCGTGCTCACTTAAGCTAAATGTGTGAAAATTTCTACTCGGTCAGGGCCTCAGTTTCTCCACAAAATCTGCAAAATAGGATCATTTGCTTCTTCCTCAGAGAAGTTTTATGAGGTTAATTAGTAAGAGACAATTTGAAGGCCACCCCTAGCTCCAGACAGGAGAAGGTGAAAGTGAGAGTGAGCTTTTGTTGCAGCAGACCAAGCAGACACCAGTGTTCCTCTTCAGAGAACTGATGTCCCCACATTACCTGTGTGGCATACTGTCAAACAAACCTTGCAGCAACAGTGCATGTCTCCCACAGCACCCACATGTCTTGGAATGAAAACAGATTTTAAATATCAGGCCTTGATTTGAGAGAAGGTGCCAAAACAACAGAATGGTATGTATTTCATGGAAGTTATGATGCCAGTCTGTGAATCAAGAGACCATACTTCAAGCTCCTAATTTCCTCTTCAATTACAGGGAGTGTGCAGACAGATAACACATTCAGATGGCAGAATGGGTCCCAAGCTGCAGTCCTTGTCCAGCTAAACTTGCAGGAAGGTAACACTCCAGAATCAGTTGTATTATGAAACCATGACTTGAGGGGACAAATATTCAGAAGTCACACATTCCACATGCATGAGTGGTGCTCTGATAAAAAATATACAATATAAGAATATCCAGGAGAGGTCAGACGGGAACAAATGTCTTCAGTAAGTTGTCTCCAACAAGGCCATAAGCAGAAGCAAAAGGAAGAATAGGAACAAGGCAAGCATGTATAATTTCACCAACTATTTTCAGCTCAGGGAACTTCTGAGCTCAGCATGGTTTCTGTATAATTCAAAACTCTCAAAGTATTTTTCTTCCATGTAACTATCCATTGACTTCTGGGACTCATGCCAACCTTTAGCACAAATGGTACCTGGCAAAGAGTGACACATTGTTGAAGAATCACTTCCCTTTACTTGCTTTGACTAGTTCCTATAAAATTAGTATGTCCTTTGCACCAGAAAGGAATGAAATTACCCATCCCTGTATGGATCACTTGCGGATCTCTCTCACATTCCCATCAGTTGCTGCTCTTTCAGACTGAAGAACTCTGACTTACTTGCTCTGTATGTGAAACTCCAACCGTTTGATCATTCTTGCTATCATTACCTGAACTTTCTCTGATACTATGACATTCTGAGTGGGAATGGAGAACCAGAGCAGTGCATAATACCCATGGAGTACAGAAATTCTGATTACTTGTTCGAATTTCCCAGGAAGAGTGTCCCTTCCCACCATCATATGCCTTCCCAGACTTGAGACATAGACACTACACAGTGCCACACTCAAGTCACTTGACAATTACATCCCCCCAAAGAGTGGACAGAAGTTCCTCTCAGTAACCCAGTCCAGTAGCCTACACATACTGAAAAAGAAGGAAGACATTTCTTTCAAAAGCATTCAGCTATTTTACATACCAATATCTACTCTATACAGGATATAATTGGGGCATAATAAATTGCTTTGTCAGAACATTGGAAAGGAAGCATAGGCTTCAAGAATCACAGTTTTTCTTGGCTTTAGGGACAATACAACAGCTAACTGCCTCTCTCTCACAGAAGTCTCCTGTCTCACAGTCTGAACTCTTAAGGTTCGTTAAGCACACGCGATGAAGAGAGATTGAGCAAAATCAGGCAAAATGGTTTTCTGACGTCTGACCTCTTGCTTCCTGCACTGTAAATCAGGAGTGATGACATATAAGTCAATGGCCCAGAGTATACTTCTTTTCCAAGTCTCCTTATTCCTATCATCCTGCTAGTGATGAATATGTATAAACTTTATATTATGCCACAAAGCCATCGTTCCTTGAAAATAACACCCAGGGGAGCCACATATACACATCTGCTACCAGAAGTGTCAAGAATACATTTCTTCAGCCACTGTTCAGCCAAATTAACTTTCTCAAATGTCTATGCCTGCCTATAGAAAATGGCTTTGCAACCTTCAAATTGTGACTAATCAAATGTCAAGATGTAGAACATGAAACTACTGAAGTTCTAGTGTACCTCAGCATCCAACTTAGTAATAAGAGTAAATTTGGATCTTTAATGGAGATTTCTCTCCTCCAAGTAAGCCAGTATAAAGCAAAAATATCTTTATTTTATCACTGCTGCTACCACAGTAATTAAAAATACTGAAGATCTGCCTCTTAATATTCTTTAAAAAATTCAATAGCAAAATCATGTGACATTCTGCATTTACTTAGCAAGGGACAACAGAACATTAGCAAAAGGCTAAGTTCAGGTTCAAGCTTCTGCAGCTGCAAGAGATAAGAAAGCCAGAAAGTGTCCACTTAGGACCTTAAGACACTTGAATGGAAAACTAAAGATAAGAAGATTACAATCCACAGAAGAGATGGTACTCTCAATTGAGAGTTCCAAAGGCACTGGAAAAAAACAAATTGCTGACCTGGAACAGAAACTCAGACACTCCTGCCACAGGGTATTAAGAAAATTTTGGAGTAAAAAAAGATTTGGAGTGATTGTACAGCACTGACCTCTACAAAGTGCATGTTGGAGTAGTTTGCTCTTTGAAAAGACAAGAACCTTCCACAGCTTGGCTGAAAGTTGGTGCTTTGTTCCAGTCAGCACACTCAAAGTTGCAAAACAAGCACTTACATTTGAATAGTTTCCATACTCACAATTCTGGAATTTACTTCTTTGTGGTCCTCTACCACAACAACCTCTTATTTACCTACAGTGATTTCCACTGTAGAGAAACACAGACATCATAACTGATTTGGTGTTTTTTTTAACTGCGGTCATTAATTTGACACTTCTAAGGCAAAACTACCGCAAGCTTTCAGAAATAACCAAGATAATGTAGTATGGAGTTCCACTAAATTAACTATTTTGTGGCTATACAATGCAGAACATCCACTAACGCTTCCATTTCTGGGTCATCAGGTTGCATTAAACTAAATCAAGAAGATTTTACCAAGCACTGTAATCCAAGCTTCCTGTGTGCAATTAAGTACTCACTGTATTAACAGAACAATCAACCAGGAAGCATGTAAGAAACACGTGTGGGTTTTCTAATACCATGGTTTTAATTACATTTTTCTGAAACTGCAGATCCTGAGGAAAGTGAAAAATTTCCTGTAATTCACAATTTGCTTTAGCAGATATATGAAACACTCTGATAAGACCATGAAGGCAAGAGAGGTATCTTTGCTTCAGTTTTTAAATGAGGCTTTTCTGTTTCAATGAAAAAAAACCCCAACCATTCGACTTCAAGTGAACATTTTACTTACTTTGCCTTGCCCAAATGCTTAACTATAGATATAACTCAAAATAATTCCAAAAACTAGGCAATCTCTTCTGTATTCAGGATTATTCCATTGCATAGTCCTCTCCTTCAAATAAGACAAAAAGCTAGAACTTGGTTGCTGTCATTAAACATACTGTTAATTTCTATTTAATGCTTCAAACCATTAAATTTTGTAAAAGTGCTTCTATTTTCTTGTGGTGCAGTTTTTATGTCAGAGCACCCTTGCTTTTATAATTTCTTTTTCACTGTTTGTACAGTGATATTTTAAGTCTTAACAAGACTCAAACAATGCATGTTCCAGTTGTACATTATCAAAACAGAAAATCATGCAGCTACTTATGACAGAATGTTTCCTGAGCATTAATTACTGTTCTGACAAATGTATCAAGGATGGAAACCCATGCACTTATTGGTGAAGGCAACACTGTTGCTCAGTACCCTGGTAATCTACGTAATGGAGCATATACAACCTTAGGTTCAATTGCTTTTTTGTTGTTAAACTTCTCACTGATAGGTACAGAAATAAACCCAAGTAATAACAATTACTGGTACACCATAGCTTTCATCCAGGAACCTTTAAAACTTTTTGAAAACGTACATATACTGTTCTCTTTTTTACACAGCAACAGCCATGCATGCCAAAGGAAAATACCCAGTACAGAAAGAACAAGATGCAAGATGGAAAGCTCCTAACTTGGAGTCTTCCATTTTAGTTAGCTGTCTACTGCCTTCCCCCATCACAGCTGTGCTCTCAAAAGGTACTACCAGGAATATTTAAGTTTTCACTCACAGGTTACATGGCTAAACTTGTGCACTAAGGAAGATACGACTTTACAGACATTTTAAGTGATGCATGAATACCAGGTATCTTCTCAAGACGAGAAAAAATTGTCCAAGTCCAAAATCACATCAAAATACTTTTCTGAGCCACATTTGCAGCAGGTTCCCATCATTTGTGTCTTTACTGTGAATGTAAAACTCAGCATCACTAAAAGGCACTGAATCATGATCACTGTTTTATTAACCAAACTGTGTTAAAACTGTTGACATGCCTGAAATTTGACACTGATTCCATTTTTACTTCCAAACTACTTGTGGAAGCATGACTTTGTCCTGTTTTCACTTGTCCCCAAAGGAAGATACAGTGTCACTTTTACCTTTGTGAAGGCTCGGTAGCACAAACCACATAGTTCCACCAGGTAGGCCAGAGTGAAGACAGCATTCTGAATTACAAAACTTAGTAATTTTGAAAAAGGTTCCAGAAGACTCTGCAATGACATGCGTTACAGAAATCAATAACTCATTGCCAAAAAAAGTAAAGAAGCATTCCAACTCTGAAACACCTGAATGGCACAGCACTATTTTTAGCTCAAAGGCTATCTGCGTGGGATTCACATTGTTTTGGTCAAAGAGCTGTATCATATGCCTTCATGCTTCTGTCAGAAATTAAAAACAAAGTTAGAAAATAGTTTCACTTGTGACACAGTGTTTATAAGAGACTCTGTATAGTTTATGCAGGAAAACCTCACTGACTTCAGTGGAATTGTACTGAAAAACGTCTAAGGAAGCTCATTACTGTTTTTCTTTAAAGAAAAAAATAGAGGAGGGAAAAAAAAGAGAACATCAAATCTTTAAGAAGACATACATTCACACCCACACAAGAATGTAATTCTACTCCCACTTTACTGTAACCTAGATTCCAAATCTCTTATCATTCTCCAAACAGTATTGGACTGCACAATTTTATGCTTACATATAATACTTTCCTAGCCAGGGGATATGAACATATTCATACAATTACACAGGCTGGCTTAAATCTGAGGCAATAGAATTTTGTCTTCTTGGAACTTACCCTGGTAGCACTAGTGGTAGGTATCTTCAACAAGCAAATCATGATTCTTAAACTCGAGTCTAAAGAACACTGAACATATTTGAAGGCAGAAAAGAAGAAGAAAAGAAGTTAGTACCTTTCTGTGTACATATCTTGCTTATAGTCATAGAAGCTATGAGTAACTTACAAGTCTGAAAAAATTATCCCTGATGATTGATTTTTAATTACTTTCTCTAAACTGGCTTATTCTTGAAAACAATCATATCCCAATCATACCCCTTCGGTGGTAACATATTACAGCATAGGTGGCATTGTCTGGACCATAATATTTTCCCTCACATCTCAAGACATCTCATAATCTGTAACACTGGAATATGCCCTGGCAGCAGCTGTTTCAGATTCCTTAAGTTGTTCCTTATGATGTAATCTTTATTTCAAGTAAATCACACACGTTACAGCACTGAATGGACTTTTCAGAACCAATCTTGCCTCATCCCTGCTGTAAACATCTAGAATATTGAAGTGTCCTCTATATCCCTAAAGGAAAGAACGGAAGATTGAAAGTTCAGGAGCAAGCAATTGCTTTACTTGTATCACTAATAATACCTCCCATGAATAGAAGGGAAATCAGAGTAAACACTCCACCTAAAGGTTCCATGAAGGATGGATATGCTGTTGGAACCACTAAGATCCAATTAATTTCTTTTTATTTATTTCAGTTACATAAGATGCAGCAAATTGGGGTGGCTACACAGAGAGACTGGTTTCTGTCTGTTTGGCTTAGTAAGTGCTGAAGGATAATGGCACAATTTACCAAAATCTGAAGATGTTTGAAGATCTGATTATTGCATAATTGTGCCAAGGAATTTACTATCATTCATGTAGCCAGGTGGTGAGAATCAGTTTAAAAGACAGTGTTATCAGTCACAGACTTAGATTTTGGATCCCTTAGATTTTTCTCCCATGTGGAACAGCACTGCTTTGTATAGAAGAATTTACCACTGGGTTCATTCACACCATAGGTAATAGAGTAAGTGCATCAGAATTCCATTTAATTTACTGGAATTCACCAGAAAGACTCAGAAGTTTTTACTGTGTTTGCTGAAATATACACACCAGGAAATAAGATCCTGCTGTATGTCCTCTGAGCTCTCAGAAATCAGAGCTCAGAGCTTCTGGATTCAGTTTCTGTAACAAAATTCTGTTACAATCAGAACTACAACCCAGTCAGCCAAACAGGCTGAGCCCAAGTCCCAAGAGCCTCAGTTCTCCCTGCCTGTCTACTGTGTACTTTTAGCAAACTAATTAGGTGGTGCTGCTCTTCTTAAGAGTTTTATTTAGTATTGACAGTTAAACCCAGACAGAATTTCACTGCCTAAATACTGACTCTCTCATATGCAGTACTCTAATCTTACAGAGACAGGGCAAGAAAATGCATAGGAAAAATGCCAAAAAATATGTGAAAAGTACCCTGGTCAGAGTTGCTGTTGTTACCCACAGAAAACATAATTAAAGGGATGAATCAGAGATACAATAAATCTAGTCTTCTGGAAACATTAACTGAATCATTATGAAACATTCACAACAACCCACTCTGACTGGTTATCCACAGTTTTTGCACAGTTTCAGTACATCCTGACCAATGGCAATATAGCTTGTTTCTGATGTACACACATCATACCTTAAGAGGCAAAACACAAGGGAGCTTGGTAAGGAAGGTCTGAAACTGATTACTAATTGTTGTCCAGAGGTTGCTGGGGGAATCCATCGGCAAGGCTTCCATAAAAGTAGCAATGTTTTCCAAACAGCGTAGCATCGCACCCCCTGCTGGCAAATTCTTTTTGTTGTTTAAACCCTGGGAAACGAAACGAGAACTGTGAACAACCATACACATGCAGAAATACTACCTGACACGGTATTTGGAAGTCCTGAGGTTATTTGCTGAGACCAAATACTGCAAACTTTTTCAATTATTTTAATGATAGTGTTGTTCTGGGAATTTGAGATGTGTATGTGTGTAGCAGTTCCTAAAGTACTGAGCCAAAATATTATAATCAGGGTCCTAACTCATAATCTGCTTAGACTAGCATGGCAGTAGAAAAAGAAAAACTTTAAGCATTCATCATCAGATTTTTCATCTTTTCCTTGAGACAGTTTTAAAGATATGTTCATAGACCATGTATACTTTTGTGGCTTGTGTCCGAGGGTGAGGCCTGAAAAGACATGAGCAGTGATAAAGTGATAGCACATAAAGTTATGCCAACATCTCGTACAAGGCAATTGCCATATTCTTGGAAGAGCAGGATACATGAAAATGACTAGTTCTAGCAGGAAGAAAAATGGTACAGTAGAAATAAACCAGCTACAGAGAAGGCAGTCAGTCAAAGGCAGGCAATAGATTTTTGGGATACTTAAGAGAAACTGTCAGATAAAATGAAGAGGAAAAACTGAGATGAATGAGTACAAATATTACTGAAAACAAAAACAGTGCTTGGGGAAGGAATGGGACACACAACCAGCGGTGAGGACAGCCTAATTATTTCCAGGGAGGCAAAATAAAATTTCACTATGTTTTTGATAAAGCAAGTTTGAACTCAAATGAGGAGAAATGACCCTGATAATGCTAATAAAATTAGCATCACTAACATAGCAATTGTCAACATACCTCTAACAGCTGGCTCAGAGCAGCGATGGAACTCAGCTCACTGAAGTCCATCAGAGACGTGGCTAAGGTCCGTAAAAAGCTTCCATCTGAAATTTCAATGACATTTTTGCACTAGCTGTTCATACAGAGGAAACTGAGGGTCAGAAATGCACTCAGGTATTGCACATTACCTTTAATAATGCTCTGGAAGAGCTGAGGGAAGATGCCATTGGGAGCCAGCTGATGGAACACACAACGGAGGAACTGCTTGGCCACACCTGCAGCATTTCCAGGGATCATCATGCTGAAAATTAATAGAAAAGAAAAGAAGAAAAAAATTGCATTGCAGATTAAACACTTATCATAGCTGACTACATGGAGAAAATAAAGATGTTGCTATTCTTTTTAATTATGGAAGTGTTCAGCTGTGAGAGAGACATTCAAAAACAGAAGTGTCCTGACCTTGAAAAAAGTACAGCATGCTGATTTTTAGGACTTGAGCTCAACTATGAATAGATTAAAAAATTACATACACATACTTAAAGTATTTGTCTCAATAAACAGCTGTATTTTTCCTGATTCTCCATGTAGTTTTATTTGTGAGTCATCTGAATTTGAAATATAATCCTGCTCTCACCTTGTGTGTTTCAGTGACACAGAATAAGGCTTCTGGCTTTTCATAAAACACAAGAACAACAGATAAACAAAAAAAATTAATATTCATTTGCGTCTTGCAGTTTCCTTCAAAAGATGAAGTACTCCCTAATCATTCATAAATGAATGGTTTAATTTTAAAAGCCCAAGTATTATCTATCTACTCATAAATTGCACATCTTAACATGCTTTAGAGCTTCACAAAATTAATTTATCCTATTCAGCATCTGATTTACATAATGAGGCATCACTACCAGGGATTCTCCATGACCAGGGATGATTCACTCGATTAAATGCATGGAGATAGTTTATCAAGAAAAATACTGAACACAGAACTAGTCAGAAAAAGCTACACTGAAATTGTGAAGATCAAACAGCATCTGAATCTGATTTTTTCCACCTTTAACACATATGAATATGGGCTCCTCTTCATCTCCAGAAAATACAGGATATTTGAAACAAGTGGAAAAGGTATTTTCTTCCTTTTACTCACAAATTTTAAATAATATTTTTTAAAAGTTAAATTTAGTTGATTTCAGGGGCAGGGAAGATGATGCTTTAGATTGATTGTTTCACTTTTTTCAAGGTATCCGTTGCTACCATACCTTTCTGCTTGATTAGAAAAACTGGTACTTGATGCCAACCTGGAATAAAAATAAAAAAATAAATTGAAGCTCATATGCTTTTTTGTGTGTGTGTGTGTGTTTTATTTTTAAATAAGACAATAAAGTATCATTTTAAGTAAATAATACACAAGGATTTTAGAGAACATTTAAAATGTTAACATAAAGATTTCTTAAGAGCACCTAAATTCAGAAAAATAATTTTTTTTATAAGATAAATTCTATTCAGTCTTGCAGTCTCACTAATGCTCAACTGCTCTTGCCTCCCTCTAGTACCACAAAGATAATGAAGTAATGTTTTTTTTTCCTTACAGCACATCATGGATAACTGATTTTTTTTAGAGAGAAAAAAAGTTTGCCAGAAGCTGCCTACTGACTGAATTCTTTCTGATTAATGCAGCAACACAGACTAAGCAAAAATTCTTTGCTTGGCCATCTAAATTGAGGCTTCTAGCTCCAGATATTGGCACCTAAATAACTAGTCTAATTTCAAAAACACTAATTACCTACAAGCTTTTCCAAAGTCAGATGAGAACTACTGTATTCTCAAAAATTAGGTCATTTATTTCAGAACTTAAATATAGACTTTAAAGCCAAAAAGGGGCATTCAGTGGTGGAAAAACTGAACACAATCTTAAAGTAAAATCATGCACTTCAATATGCAGGACAAGTAAATGAACAGAATCAGGGCTTACAATATCAAAGCAAAACACATTTAATACCAAAAGCTACTAAAAAGCTGTACGCTGTATAGCCAACAAAAAAAATGGACACTGGAATCATCCCTTATATACAAATTACCATAAATTTTTTACTTTAATCTGCTGCAAATCAGTATTTCAGATAGCATAAGCTGAACATTCTAAGGGAAAAGCTCATAGAGCTATACTATTTTATATCTAATCTTCAATGAGATTTTTTTGATTCATGATCCTTTTATCCTGGATTTAGCTGTTGCTCATTCTTGGTCACTCCCTGTTCTGAAGACAGTTCCCTCTCTAATCAACACAATAAAATCCAAAAAGGACCCTAAGGCAGCTCAGTCAAATGCAAAAGTGTGAACCAAACTTATGGTGATTTTCATGAAGTATGCTGGGGACACAGCATACTTCCAACAACGCAATAATCTCAAACTTGATGGTGAAGGGGATTAAAGATTATATTGTCTTCAGTTGTTCTAGAGTAAATCAGAAAAACACATTTCAGTTCCTGACTCCAGTATCGTTAAGAGGAATCCACACTAAAATACAACATATTATTTCTGGTGCACAAAGCTAATTCTGGGTGAGAAAGGACTGAAGCTACTGTCAAACAAAACAGGCTTTTATTCTGGAATAACTGCAGCATCAGCCTACATTAAGGCACACAAGGATTTCTGCAGAATGCAATGAGACAAATCACATGTCCAATGGTCATGATACCTATTTTCAAAAATCTCCTGAAGTATAGAAACACAACAATGTAAAATCTTTTTTCTATAAGAAATCAAAGTCTAATGTTTTTCTCTCCTTTTGAATGTAATAATGCAAGCATGGATTTTGTGACAAACAAAACACTAGGTTTCTAACTTGGGAACAATTTCACCTGACACGAACTACAGCAAACACTTGGGAACATCTGAAACTTTCTGAAATGTACCATCTGTATATATTTATCATTACTACTCTAAATATTTTATTGCGCAAATGCCATGAATTCTCATCATCAACTCCACTTTGCAGACCACAAAGCAGAACAGGAAACGGATGTCTTCAAATCTGTACACGTTAGGAACAGAAATTACGCTTTTCACAGTTCCTCACTAACTCAACTCTAAACGTAACTTTCAGACACAGCTTTAATGCTTGGAAAGCTAAATCTCACTGGAAATCAGTTAAATAAGAATCACCAAGTCAAAAATCTTGATTCAGGAACAAGATCATAAACTTAAATGCATGCCAGAAAACACTCAGAAACACTTCAACCTTTAATTGTCAGTAACTTGAACCTAGAATTTTTTTCCCCTTCTGAAAATCCCAACAGATGCCTATCTGTGCCTGTGGTCGCCCAAATAACATTTGAAAATCTTCCTGTGTGTTGTTTAGGTATTCTGAAAGACTTTGGACTTCCTAACTCCTTATCTCCTCTTCTATGCACGAAAGTAGTTGCTCTGTTTGTAAGAACAAAAATGCAAAAAGTCCAATTCATTTTCATTTCTGCTGTTAGATAGCTATTCGGAGGTATATACATACGGGGCACCACTCGATGACAGACAGAGCAAGGTATATATATGAGTCACCTGAATGCCTCTCTGCTTATATATACTACTTATTTTGCATATTTTCAAAGTAATTCCTTTGTGGGGAGCCTCTTATTGGACCTAGAATTTGTCAGAAATTGCAACCAGCAGGAACAAGACCAGACATTTACCAGGAATATCCCATGTTGCACTGTCATCTGCTGCTCTAAAACAATCACTTGTCTCACTCTAAAGATGCAGCACTTCCCCCTCAAAACACAGAGAAAGGTAGCCCACTTATTCCTCATCCCTTGATAACTCATTTTCCAAACTATTTACTCTCTGTGGTTGTAGTACTGCTGTATTTAAAAGAGTCACACAGAATGGGCAGCACCCATCTAGATCAGAAACTTTGCCTCCACCAGAGTTAATTAGCAGTGACAGCAGGGAACTGCAGCCTTGCAATTAATGGAAATGGAGGACTTGAAGAGCTGCTGTGTTTAAATGGAATTAAACAGTGTAGTGGAGAAGAACGCCTGTGGAGAGCCATGCCCCTACAGAAGCCACATTCAAGCAATTTGAACTTCAGTCACCAAAAGAACATGGAGGAGGAGAGCTGTGCAATGTTTCTGCATATCTAGTGCTGCTCAGAAATTTATTCTGGAATACCCCATCACATCCATCCCACCTCTGAGGCAAGAAGTTGTGGAAGTGGCCGAGACAGCAATCACACATAATTCAATGCTAATGATACACATCTTAATTATCCCATGCACACTGTGTGGAAGTAACGAGAAAAATAATGGCAGCAAATGTTTGAGACTTTCTCAGAGACAATTTCATACAGCAGCTGGGTTTGGAAGCACTTATAAGGCAATGCAAATTTTTACCTAGTGTACAAAATATGGTTGAAAAGCCTGAAGAGCATCAGGTATGCTAATGAATGATCATACCTAGGAGTTAACACTGCTCCAGGAGCAAAGTTCAATAAAGCTGACCACATTTCTGCATAACTTCTAAAGCACGAGCCAGATAAAAGTGAAAAATTCTGACAAGTTAGCAACAAGGGGGAGCCAAGAGAATTCAATTTTTGTAAGAAGCACAGAGGCTGTTTATGAGCATTACACTGGAAACACAGGGCCAAGAAAGACTTTAAAAAAGCAGAAGAAAATAAGGTAAGGGAGGTTATCGGAAAAAAGAAGGCTTCTTTCAAAAAGATGAAGTCCTGTCACAAATGAAAGCAGAAAAGAGCATAAATTCTGACAAATGGGGTATAAAAACCAGTAGAAAGCAGGAGAAAAAAACAACAGCAAAAGCAACAACAAAAAAAAGTTTAAGGACCAACTAGCAGGAGGAACAAAAACTAACAGAAGAATTTTCTTTTCTTTCAAGCACCAAGATCAAGAAGCACAACAATCGCTGCACCAGTTGCTGTTCAGGTAACAAAAGGGTAGTAAATAAATAATGGTACTGTAGAAAATCTGAATTTATTCTTTACATCACTGCTTACAGTGGGACAAGCTGAGGAGATTCCTGAGCTGGAATTGCCCTTTGGAGGGTAAAAGGGGAGAACATCAAAGGAGCTGCCAAAAATTGAACTGACAGTGGAAGACGTTACATAAGAAATTTATAAAATGATGAGTAACAAAGACACAAGACAGAACCAGATGTTATTTATTTAAGAGTTTTAAAATATACACCTTTGTATACTGAAGTTTATGTAAACCCAATTCCAGGCACAAAATTCTTTCAATCTCATTGGAGAGAGGAAAGTCCTGAATTTACCTTCCTACAGACTGCATGATATCCAGCAGCAGAGGAGCAGCTAAGTCTGGACTGAGGTGAATGAAGGTTGACAGCACAACTATGGCCAGGCCTAGTGTTTCTTCATCATATTCTTCAAGAACAGCCCCACAGTCATGGCACCTGCAAGGGAAATTTTTAATCCTGATGTTAACAAATTTCAAACAAAGCATTACTATACAGGGATCTGTGTATAAAACAATGTCTTTTAAAAGTATTATTACTTAGTACATTCTATTCCACATTTATTTAGAAAGATAATGTAATTGTGATCTTTCTGTAACTAGTAACAGCCCACAGTTTTCAAGCATTAATAAAACTTCTCACTAGCTACACTGCCTGTTTCTTTAGTGAACGAGGGCCACAGGGCAGGCCTTGTTTTGAGCCCTTCACTGGTAACTGGACTCCAGCTCCCTCTCTGTATTGGAGTGCATCAGTTTGCACTATCCAAGAGAAATCTGCAGCAGTGAAGACTGGCCCTCAGCAGTGTGAGCACAGCCAATTTGTGCGGCTTGGGCTAAGTCCCAGGCACCATAGACACAAACAATGACACTCACAGATGATCTTAAAGAGATGGAACAACTTCACATTGCCCTTCCTGTCAGTCATGAATTATGAATAACAAATTATACAATTAGAAAACAATGATCTGATTGGTTCCCACAGCAGTTACTGCTATTAAGAAATAAATGAAAAGACTTCTCAGGGGCACAGAGCCTTAGATTTCAGAAAAGTCTCCTTTCTCAGGGCAGATTTGCTGCTGAGTCACTTATCCTTCCTGAAATGCTCAAAGACAACTGATGAAGGTCTGAAAGGGCTCCAAAATGTCTAATTATAAAGGGGTTGTCAGATTTGGGAGAGATGAGACAGGCTTTCACAACCTATGAAAAAGGCAAACCAGTGTGGGAAATTGGCTTATCTCAACCCAGTAAGAAGGCTGGCTTAATTTGATCAATCAGTTGCTAATGACTCCAACAGATTGTGAGATTTTAACTTAATGGAATTGAACAAGCAATTTTCTTGCCTTTTTACTGAACATAAAGAAAATATGCCAACAAAGTCATGGAAGTCAAGCTCAGCTGGCCTGTATGTTAATAAGTAGTGCTTGAGCTTTGGTGAGATGGCCACAGACCAGACTAACTTTGGGATGCTTCACTTTGTCGCACAATAAGGTCCACTAGCAGTCACACCTGTACATTGGCCCTGTCTTTCTCCAGAGATCATTCTTGCATGTCTGTCTGTCTACTGGACTGAGCACACCCAGGAACTTGTGGTTTCTCTTCCCGAGTTTTAAACAAATCAATGCATGGCTCCCTGCTGACTGCTTTACTTCTCTATTAAATGAGTATACTTCTGTTTAACATTCCTTCTACAGGCATTTTAACCAAACAATACAGGTTTGCAAAAGCTTTGAGGATCAGTGAGTATCTGCATTAAAAATGCTATGTAGATTACATGACACATCAATAGCTACTGATTTCAACAGAATCCCAAAAGAATTTTTAAATTGAACTTTTTTTTTTCTCCTAAGACAAAAGAGGTTTCTGATGGATCACAAAGAACCCTTGATTTAAAGATGGAAAGTGCTCTCCCTGCCCTCTCTGCACACACAATAGCCTGAGTCATCATTTCACCCGTGCACAATCATCCACGTCCTACTGAATCAAAAACACATCTTGCTAGCAGTGTTTAGAAAATGTTTACCTTGGGGTAAAAAAAAAAAAAACAGAAAACAAAAACAAACAACTTAGCATAGAGATAAATTATAGAATGGACTCTGTATTTGCATCAAGTATGTCCATACTTAATTTGACATATTTGAAGTTCAGTTAGTTCTTTGAAAGGAGAAGAAAAACCCACTTACTTGTCAGTCATCAGAATGGGCTGGTCATCAGCAAATTCTTCTGGTGCAGGTACAAACATACTGACTATACTGGGTGCTGACAGCAAACTAGATTTTGTAGCACCTTAAGGCAATTAGGAAAAGAATTTTAAAAAGGAAAGAATCATCAAACAGAAATCCAAAATGTTTGATGAGCAGACTTCTAAAGAATAACCATAATGGCTTTACTGTGGCTAGAACTAAGAAATAAATTGTGTCTATAAAAAGACATATAAACACATTGCTTGCTTCTGCCAGATTATTCCAATTACCTAGAACTATCAATTAAAAATAGATAAATCCTTGGGGAAAAAAGATAACATAAACCAAAAATTCTAGGAAACTGGATGCAATTGTATCTACTAGGTAAAGAAGATGATTCTACAGTCACTACAAGACTGGAATCAGAAGATTTGCAATATTCCCCCATGCATTTTGGGAATCAACTTCCCATAGTTCTCGGTTACATGCAGAGGGAATTAAGTTCACATGTCTCAAGACCGGGTCATCAATCTATTCTTACTATCTCTAACAGAGCCACAGGAGATAAACCAGGGAAGGACAGAGAGAAGAAATAATTCATAAGGAATTTAGAACATTGGAGGGCTCATCATTTGAAACGCTTCCCACTGAAAATCTTCAAAAGTATCTTCAAAGCTGAGTTGTTTAGCTGAGAGCACAGCCACTGCAATCATGCCAGCATACGGGGCTACCTTTGCCCTTGGCACTTTTTGTGCACCTACTTTTTGACATATGCTTATTTTGCTAGGAAAATGTATCTATTATGGAAGATCCAAACTCTTGACTTGTCCAAGTTCTGCTTTCCTGAATTACAATTTAAGTAATACATTGCCAATTTTTTTTCTGGTTGCTTCAATCAGTAGATTCAGATTCAATGTTAACATTAGCCTGCTCTGGTAATATTTAACCATGGAAACAGGAGGAAGCTTCTCTATGTAAGGTTTAGATGGAGATTATGTCATAATAAACTGCAGGAAAAGCAGTTACTGCAGGAAAAGCAAATTTACATCAGCTCTCAGGCAAAATAAGCTAAGAAGTTGCCACAGTTTCTGAACTCAAAAGAAGTGGAGTGAAATGAGAATAAGGCAGGTTTTAAACAACCATTTTACTAAGCAGGGAAGGAAACATTTACTTTAGTTCAGAACTTTATAATTGCTCCCTAAGGTTTTATTGGATATTAACAGACACTTTAGGAAGGCCAGAATACTTCAATAATGTAGAACAACTTCCAGAATGCAGGTGACAGGTACAGATTTTGTAGCCAGGTTGTTCTTTCCCTCTCAGATGCATAAAGATCCATCTGCCATGACTCTGGAAGTTTCACTGTCATTATTCCCTAGATACAAGTCCCATTGCAGCACACAAATGCATGTTACAATGTTGGAATAAGACTTAACTACTCAAAAATGTCCTCTCTTGTGCAGTGAACAGTAGGAAAAAAACATGATTTAGGCAAAGAAGGTAGATCACTGTCCCATTGCAGGGCTGTAAGAGAGTCTGGATGTATTTCATCTGTGAGGGAGGAGAGTTTATACGGAAATGAGATTCAGCCACTCTTGGCAGACTTTCTGCAGGACAGTTGAGGGCTTTAACAGCTGAATATAACACAAAATTCAGCACCATTTTGTATTAACCATGAAATCTTCCTGGCAGTCTTGGCAGGGGACCAGGTCAAACAGACACTGAACTAACCTCTGATTCTCAGTGGTGGTCCCTCCAAATCTGGGTTTAGGCAAACAGGAACATTGCACAGCCTCTTTCCATGCTGTATCTGCTCTGTGAATAAAGAAAGAACTTCAGTCTCCAGAACCACAAATCCAGCAGCTGTCACCAGCACCACAAGTCTTAAATAGTTAAAACAAAAGATAAATACAACTGCTATAGGAAAAAAAAAAAAAAAAAAGAAAAGAACCAAAACAAAACAAAAACCTAACACAGATAACCTAATAATAAAGAGGGCATTTTAGACAAAAGGCATTAAACAGGAAAGGAAGTGCTAGCTATAAAATTTCTACAAGATATGGAATATATGAGCTACAAAAAGAGAAAGAAACAAGTGTTTAGAAATACCAAGACACTAGAAGATATAGTTTGTACTGACAGAAGCCAGGCACAAAACTATTTTTTTTTTCAGACAGAAAGCTTGGGAAAAGAGTGGTTTGAAATAAGAATGGATGAGACACAAGATACCTACCCAGGTAATAAAAAAAAAAATTAATAAAACATGCATGGACCAAACACCTCATATATTTATGTGGGATGAGACTACTTCTTAGTTGGTATGCATGAGTAAATGAGCCTTAAAATTGTGGTGTGACATTGAAATGACAAATAGTCACACTGAGCCCTGTCCAAATAAAAATTTCCCTTTGAACCTAGTCATTGAACAAGAGACTGGGAGATGCAAAGCTTTCNTCCAAATAAAAATTTCCCTTTGAAGCTAGTCATTGAACAAGAGACGCAAAGCTTTTGAGAAAAGAACATTTTATTTTGCCTTTCCATGCTTGAAGGCCTTTAGCTGAATTGAATATTGGAGGGAAAAGTCATAGATGTTGTGAAGAAAGCTACTAGATTTGGAACAGGATTAACTAAACAGAGATTCTGAATGGTTTTGAGTACTCATCTGTTCATTTTGAATACAGGCTAAGTACTCCTTGCAGAACAAAGGAAATAACTTTTAAATCTCTAAAACCCTGCCTGAGAGACTAGGTGATACAGCCAAGTCTCTTCAATAAATAAACTTACCTGCTGATAGGACAAAACCCCAATTGTTACCACTGGCAAATTCTGACCTTTATGATTTAAGGGTCGCATGCTGAGCATGCTGTTCAGCAGACTGGAATAGAAAGGATAATCCTGAACTGTGTACCATATCTTTAGCCACTCTTCAGCTACACAACTTAGTTTGATGGAACTTGATGTTGAAGACTACATTAACCAAAAATTTCAACTCAGCTGTTCAGGGCTGATGGTAAGACATTCATTCAGCATGCTAAGCTCCACATAATGCTTTAAGCATTCCTTTCTCTAGATGCATATGGATCTGCTGATAAATTCCTGAGAAGCGCAATTTTGTAATGTCACTAACTTCAAAATGGGCACTAAAATATCTAGCACATTTGATAAACCAGAATGAATTTATTGTTTAGTAACATCTGCTATGAATTTGGTATAACTGAAAGTGTTTTACAGAAGAAAAAAAAAACACTAATAAAATGAGTAGTGAGTAAATTCCGTGCTTAGTTCAGTTTTCATTGCTTTGCATTCATCTTAAAAGGAGAAAAAGCAATGAGTAAACAGAAACTTCAGGTGTTCAGCATGAGTTGGTAAAAACTTCTTTAAAGAGAAACCAAACTGACTGGTATAAGGTACAACTCTGTCATGTACCAATACCATTGTAAACACACATACAAATAAATGATTCCATGCATCAGGGATGCAATCCTATCCTAATGAATTCAACAGTGATACTTCCATTTATTTCAATGAGGACAGGAAATAATCAAAGTAATATGCACAATTAAAGGGACAACAGTGTACAAGAAAGTCTCCCTCCCAAATATGTAACTATTCCAACACTTCCTAGGTTATAATCTTGTACTCTCTATAAAGATTCACTTTAGACTTGATACAGATCACTTATCTGCAATGGCAGAATAGAAAAATTTCCCTCTTTTTTTTTTTTTTTTTTTTTTTTTTTTTTTTTTTTTTAAAGTGGATTGTTACACAGAAATTGGTTTAGGAAATAGAAATAAAGAACAATAAATGCAGCTCACCAGTATCCCAAGTGCTGATATTGTGGGGAGCACTAGACTGGTGTTCCAGCTGCCTCTTCATTAGCTGGTTCATTGTCAGAGCTCCCAAAGAGCCTCTTTTCATTTGTCTGAACTGAGCTGCAAGTCAGAAATGCAAAAGGATTTCAGCAGCTCAGACAACATTTAGAACTACTCTCATTTCCTTATCTTTCAAGTCAACATGATAGAAATACTGAAATGACAATGATGGCTTGTTCTAAGGATCTTGCTCAACTCAATATGCACCTTACTACTCAGGGCACAATTCTGGCTCCAATGCATCAGTCAGAAGGGACTTGGATTCACTGTGTCAACTGTCAGTGCCTTTTTGCCTCCAAATATCATGAAAGCTAATCAAAATATTTGTTATCTGGGAAGTGTTAAGGTACTACCCCAAAGCTCCCACGCTGAGAGGCCATAAATGTATAGTCGAATCTGACTCACACAGAGGGTACCAAGGAAGGAAACTCAGTCTCCTCCCAGCAAAGCATGGAGGACTGCTGTGTCCATGCTGACCCTAGGAAAACAAATTCACTGACACTATGTACCACCATCCTTCATGGGGGGCATGACCTGAGCTTGCCTCCTACATACCCACCCCTCAGGCAGAACTCCTGCACACTCTGCTGAAGTGTGAAGTGTGAAGCCAGCAGCCTTTGAAGATGAAACCCTTCTTTAACTCCACTGCCATTATTCTTATAGAGAGCTATCAAGCAAACAAACATTCAGTTTTTATTCATCCAACTATTTACTTCATTTAAAAAATTGATTTATGAGATATGTGTCACTGGATAATGCTCCAAGTAAAACCATAGGGGAGACTTAAGACTTTTAGTTCATATCAGTGTGGTGCTTAGGAACATGACTTAATGGTGGACTAGCAGTGTTAGGTTGAACTCAAGGGTCTTAAAGCTCATTTCCAACTTAAATTATTCTACACATTTTCTTTAACTAAATTGAGGAAGAAGCAGATCATGCACAAGTCCTGACTTTCTCACTTTTTTCTCCATTCATTAAAAAAAAAATTCAAATTGAACAAGCATAATACATTCACTTGGACAATTGAGCCAGAGAAGTTTCCACCACTGAAACTAAAATCATTGTTCACAGCATGAAGACAGAGTTTTAAGGCCCTGCTTGAACAAGGAGGGTGAAACTCATGACACAAATATCCAGGAAGGCTTTTAAAATGTTGCCTTAAGTATAGCTTTATTTTTTCTTCAACAGGCCCTTAGACAAAGAGAAACAAAGTAAAATGTTCTCTGAATGATCATTTTAATCTGCAACTATACTCAACATCACTAAAAAGACCACTAATCGGGTAGTTTCATTCTAAAATTCCAAACAGTAACCATCTCAAATGTGAAATTAAACACAGCATTTCACATTATTAACTGTGATAAGGAAGCACAGATAAAGGATAAACTGTGCCTTTCAGAAAGCTCTGAAGGTTTGAGTGCCTTCTCCTAAATTTGTTCTACTCATTTTCTGTCAGAGAGTTTAAAATTCAGAGTAAGCAGAGTACTCCCTCAAAAACAAAACAAACGTAGGCCTTAACAAATACTTCAGTGAAAATCTGCACTGAAATTATTTTATTAGATGAAGTATTTAAGTTTTTCCTCTGTACATCCTTTCCAGTTATATCCTTTTGAAGTGCATTTAAACTCCATTTTTTTTACTTGTATTTCAAGTACAGCATTTCTGCAAAGCAGTCCTGGTATAACTGAACTTGTAGAAGTGAACCAGAACAAGAGACCATTCTATGTTTCACTTTTGAAAGTTATATTGCAGATGCCTTTCACAGCAAATTAAGAGAAAAATAGAATTTACATCCTTTCCCGGGCAATGATTTTAAATAGAAACCTTATCACTTCATCAAGCATAGAATTTCCTGATAAAAGAACAGCAAGTAATGTTACAACTGACAAGACTGCTTGGAGTGCAGATGACTGTCAAAATAGAGAAAATTATCTCTGAATTTTCTTAGCAGCTTTTTGTGATTATAATTTTAAAAATTGCATTAATATATCACATAATCAGGCTATTGTTGAGCAGGTTTGGATTTTCAGTATTATTTACCTGATTCCTCAATGACAGCAATTATTTCAAATAATTACAAGGGGAAAAAAACCAAAAAAACCCAACAAAATCCAAACAACCAGAGAATTATTTAAAAAAAAAAATCTAAAACACAAAAAATGTCAGACTTGCCAGCCCTTGAACAGTGTTGGATCCAGGATGATTGCTGTGGACCAGCACATGACTTTTCATGCCTGTGACTGACTAGTGGCAAAGGGAGGTGTGCTGGTTTCAGCTGAGGTACAGTTAATTTTCAACACCATGGCTGGTACAGGGCTGTGTTTTGGATTTGTGCTGGAGGCAGGGTTGATAATACAGAGATATTTCTGTTATTGCTGAGCAGGGCTTACACAGAGCAAAGACCTTTTCTGCTTTCTGTGCTGGCACACTGGGAGTGCAAGGAAGGCTGGGAGGAGACACAGCCAGGACAAGAGACCCAAACAGACCAAAGGGATATTCGAGACTATATGGCATCATGTCCAGTATATAAAGTGAGGAGAAGAAGGAGGAAGGGGCGACACTCTTGGAGTGATCGATTTCATCTTCCCGAGTCACCATTACCTGTGATGGGGCTCTGCTCTCCTGGAGATGGCTGAACAGCTGCCTGCCCATGGGAGGCAGTGAATTAATTACTTGTTTTGCTCTGTTTGCACGCACAGGTTTTGCTTTCCATATTAAACTGTCTTTATCTCAACCTGCGAGTTTTCCAGATTTTACCCTTCCCGATCTCTCCACCATCCTGCTGGCGGGAGCATGAGTGAGCAACCGCCTGGGGCTTGGATGCTGGCTAGGGTTAGACCATGACAAGGGGGAAGTTTTGCCCTATCAGGCTTTCTACAAGAAACCTAACAAGCACATTAGAAGATCAGTAACCTTCATACAGTGGCTGGCAACATTTTGGTCAATCCTTCCATTCTTGTCGAATTCTCTACTCAAAAAGAGAAGTCCAAAGGTAAAATCTTCCCATTGCAATCAGCGATGTATGCTCTGTGTGGCCAGGCACTGGATAAACAAATATTACCTATTTGTGTTACAGAAGTGCCTCTTGCTCACAGTCCTGATCAGGGCCTACTATGCAAAGCACTGTAAAGATATACAGAAAATTTAAACCATTTCAGTCTAAATGTAAAAGGGACACAAAAGAAGAATTCATATCCCTTTTTGCAGTTGTAAACAGGCAAATTTCCAGAAAGAGGAAAGAAATATTTACATAGGAATGCAGGCTCGATATCATATAGGTACTATTCCCAGTTTCCTACGTTGGAATTTTCAGGAATCACTAGCACTAGGGTAAAACAAGAGAGATAGATCTTAACTGGCACCTGTTCAGCTGCTTTAGTAAGTGACATCTGTATCATTAGGTGGCCAACAAATGTACTCTGAGATGCACATAACCTGAGATGCTTGTGGGAATACTGAGAAGGTACTCAACTAGCGTGTATAAAATAACATTCTTCCTTTAATAAGCCAGACAGCCCTTCCAATCAAATCAGCAGATGATGAATTTCAGAAACTAAAATTTAACATTGCTATAGCAATCTGAAATTGAAGTTCAGCAAATATGACCTAGCAGTTCATTGGTATCAAATGAAGCCATTTCCTCTCCCTTTTTTACTAGCCACAGTTCAGCCCAACTGGCCTTCGGATGTGTTACCTAGATGGACATACCATTCTGAATTTTGTTAGGTGTTCTAAGGCACCTCCACCTTAACATCTTATCTTCACATGCTCTGTTAAGCCATGTGTCATGTCTACTTCAAACAACATAGTTCATTTTCAATTGACATGGTTATGGGAGTCCCAGACAAAGAGTTACCACATTTCAGCAGGCAGCTGAGGCAGTGGCAGTCAAGGCATTTTACAAAAATTGCAAGAGATTTTTTTCCTAAGGTACAGCAAAAAATGTACCAAAGTCCATAGTAACAGCCTTGTGGACTTTCATCCTCTGCTTCTGTGCACTGACAGTTGACAATGCTTTATCACAGGGGAAAATAAACATTCAGCTTTAGTGAATTACTGGTTTTAGCTGCTACCTACTTTAATTCAAGAAAACTTCATTTGTCAAGCTTGCCACGTCCCAAGAGAAAATCTTTAGGTACTAACTGTTAAAATGGTGCTGACCATCAGAGATTTAACAGTTCTAATGACATCCAAAACAGCTGTACTTTGAAGAATCAAGGGAACTCAGAGGAAGGAATTTACTACACATGATGTGCATCTGATGCACAAATACAGTAACTTTGATCTTAATCCTCAAACCAGAGGTGAACTTACTTGATATGGAAGAGTGACTACTTGTCTCTGGAACACCTGCTTCAAGGGTTGGTGCAGATGATGACTCTCTTGGCATTTCCAGCGTTGAAAGTCCTTTGGCAGCAGGATCTGCATGTTAAAATTGTGCTTAAACTCTCAGCATTTAAAAATCAACCAAGTTTTTTATTTTCCTTCTCCCTATATGCCCTTTTCACATAATTTCAGTCATCCAGTCACCATCTGGCATTCCCAGAAGTTTTAAAAGGATTCAGTATGTGTGTGTTTTAGGAATTTTTATAGGGGCACAGGAATCTATTGCTTAAAATCACTTTTTAAAAGACACTTCTGCCTATGATCTTCAGAGCTCACAACTAATAAATGCACATAGAGTTTGATATTGATCCCACTCAAGTGATTATTGGAACCACCAACATGGAAATACGAGAGAGACCACTGATGTAAAGCTATACAGTTTAGCATCTTTTAAAAGCTTTAATTTCAGCATGTTTTTAGTTGTTTTCCAACAACTCCAAACATCAGTTTTCATTCAAGAGGCCGTTGACCTAGCATTTGATCCTGAAGATTCACAGTTTAAAATTTTGCACTAAAAAGGTTCCACGTGGTGTTTCAAAACTGGGACAGCCCTTCCAAGCAGTTTCAAGGGTGACAGTGTTCATTACTGCATGAAAACTCGCCCTTTTTAATGGTCAAAAAAAGCACTGAGTCTAATTGAACAATTCTTTCAAGCCCACGCCTCTCTATATGAAGGGTTCAAAAGCACTCAATTCTCTTTAATTTTTATAAAGCTCCAGTAGTTCTTCAGCTTATTAGAATCATAAATGGGACGACAGGCCTGAAACATAAAGGGAACAGTGTAACTATGATTACATGGAACAATTTCACCTTGTAAAAGTGGAATATCCTAAGAAGAATTTATACTGTGATTCCCTCTGAAGTAATTAAAAAAAAAGTGAGGTCAGAAATGCATAAATATTCCCCCTCACTTCAATAGCAACAAAAAAACTGAGGCCTGAAGGATTCTTTTCATTAATATGTTAAAAGTCCTGGTAAAATTCTAATAACTGAAAAATCCTAGGGAAAAAAATAGCCAAGAAATTCAAAAGGCAGCAGTATACAGTTTTTCAAACCGTTTGATAGATCCAACTGGAATCTGAGGAAAAGCTAAAACTCACTTCCTCTCCACCTGAAAAAACTTAGTAACAAAACTTAGGGTTCACAAAGGATTGCCCATCTTTGATTTTTAAATCTTTAACAAACACAGGACAGGAAAACTTTGTGGATACCCAGTACAAAGAAGGCTACAAACAGGCTTTAGTGTATGAAAACAAAATATATATGTATGTCTATGTCTAAATGCAAACTGTGGTTAATTCCAAGTGCTGTTACTTCTGAAGTCTACAGCCTGCACAGCCTTGCACTCTGTGATCTATTCTGCTTTCCACTGCCTTATGCTGGTGAAAGAAGTAAGGACCAAAAATCACCACACCAAAAGAGAATCAGTGTAGCATGGACTAGATTAGCAGGATAAAAGGCATGGAAATATGACCATTTTTCAGACTCCCAGCATAAAGAGGACAGGGAGTTTCATTCCCTAACTTGGAAATCAGAATGAGTATTTTTGCCACACAACTCCACTTCCTTTTCAAATGGTCCCTTTACACATCCATCATACCTGAATGGTTAGCACATTCTTTGTGAGAAACAAACACCTGAAAGCACTCAGCTAGCACATCAGATGTTATAAATACCCATATCTCACTATAAATACACACATTTCCTTACACCAGTCTGTTACTAAAACTTTAACACAAAAAAAAGCCTTTGGATCGGGTGAGTGAGCTCACCTGCCTCCTTCTGCTCTCCCAGCTTGTCAAGGATGTTAAAAGAAATGTCCAGGTACTCTCTCTGAATAGCACTCACAGCAATCTTCCTTTGCTTCCTCTGGCGAGGAACAATCTGAATTTTAAATTCTGACTCCTCAGTTTCCTCTTCTTGTTTCTGCTCTGTGTTTTGTTCGGTGTCAGACTCTGTATTAGTATCAAGTTTATCGCTTTCTGTTTGCTTTTCAGAATCTTCAGGGACTTTAATAAGGACTGTCTTTACATTTGGGCTTGGAACTGTTCCACTAGGTTTAATTTCCTCCACACTGAGCTCAGAGTTACCATCAATGGACATTTCAGGAAGGGCAGATGATTTCTGCAGCAGGTCCCTTTTCTGTTTCAGTGTTAGTGAGTTTCCAGAGGACATGTCCCGAAATTCTTCTGGCTTAACTAACTCTGAAGAGTCCTTCTGATCTTTGGGAGAAGTGGAAATTACCTCCTCTATTTCTGCTGAAGCATTGTTGCTTGTATCCTTAGAACTAAAGTCTTTGGAGCAATCTTCAATGCTGAACTGTACCAGAGGGGTTGTGCTGAGGCTGAGTGCAGACACATTGAGAGGAGTTGAAGGAGATGAACCAGCCGTTTTGCCAGAGACCTCATTATTCAGCGTGTTTGTTGTTTCTTCTTCTTCATCACTTTCCACTATTCTAAGGGGAGGAAGCGGTTCAAAGACTAAAGAGTCACTGTCTGAATTGGAGAGCACCGAATGCTTTTCAGGACCTGATGTTGAATCTGAGGACAAATCTATCAGATCTAAATCTTCCCTGGGACCACCAGTTTTAACTGGGGGGTCCACTTTCACTTCATAGGTTTCCATGCAATTTAGCCTAACCTCTGGTATGACAGGTCTTTTTGTTTCCTGGAAACTCTGTGTGTGAGGAAGACTTTCCTGTGTGTCTATATTTTCAGCTTTGGTAGAAGAGTTCTGCCGCGACCGTCCATAATCGCTGTGCCTGTGTGTGGCATAAGCAGCAGGGCCAGGAGGCTTTTCTAAGTCACACCGGTCTATGCAGGACTTCCTGCGGTGTTCGTCTAATGAGAACAGCAGGGAGTCTGCATTCCCTATATCAAGAGATTTTTGTTTTAGAGAGCGCAGTTTTTTTTTCTGAATGCTTTCTTCTCTCACACAGCGTAGAATACTGTCTTGTAAGGCCCCCGTCTCTCTATATTCAGCCAGCTCTATTTCACCTGATCAAAACAGAAAAAGCTAATACTACCTCAGTTGGAGACTTTTGGCAGATACCTTCATCTTTATACCACAATTCATCATGACGGACATTTTAAATACAAACCCAGTATTAGTCAAAATTGCCTATATTTTGTTTTAACCTCAGAACCAAATTACACGGATTTTTACAACAAATAATAACAAAAACCTGCTATTTGGATACTAGAGTTTACCTAAATGCTGTCCAAAGTATATTCATCCTGGACAGATGTACATGAAGATAGATTGTTTAACCCCGTGCATTGAAAGGAGGTGGCATAGGCATGTAATTTCCACCTATTATTTACTGCAGTAGAACAGGCGTAAAATGGATGCTTATGATTCAAGCAGCAAGGGTAGTATTGGCAGTGAGGATATTGCAACACAAACCTGACATCAGGGAATTTTTCCCAGGTGATCCTAGAACCCAGCAGGGTCCAGAAGCTATCACAGCCCTCAGTCATCCCTCCTCATCCTGGGGAGGAGGGCAGTGAGCACAGCTGCCCCTGCTGGTACCATCATTGCACTGGTACTTTGCTATGAGTGCTAACACACCCATTGAGAACATTTTCAAAGATTATCACTATTATTATTATTACTATTGTTATTATTAATGATAATAATAATAAATTTTCACATCAAACTGGATAGTCATAATCATTAATATCCCCATATTTCAAAATACTCCACCTAAGAATCACCATGCAGAAAAAAAAAGTGATAGATGTTTAAGTGTTCACTCTAGTCAGAATTACTTCCCCTGCCTCTGCAAACACCTAAAAGGAAAATAAAAAAATAGGCAGGAGGGTGGTAGTGAAAATATCTTCAACTTTTTCTAGGCTATTGATTCCAGACATCTAAATTTGAAATCAAAATAGTTTTTACTTTTTGAAAACCCCATATTTGCCAATGGAAAACCATAATACTTTCAACAGCAACAACAAATTTGCTTACTGCAGAGTCCCACCTTATCAACAAAATTAATTTCTGTAAAAAAATTATTTAAGGAAAAATTCTTCAGCCCAATGGTTGAAGAAAATTTAAAAAAAATCCTCTTAGTTGTTTCTTTAATTTGGAAGAGCTTAACGTTTCAGAAAACAACTGCTGATTTCAGCTATTTTTACTCTGGAGTGCCTACTTTGAGATTCCTGAAAGATAACTCGTTCAGGGAAATGAGTGTTCTTCAGAGTCAGACAGTAGTTATACTAAAATCAGGCAGTGCAACAAACTCTACAAAGAAAGTTGGTAGCTTGAAACTAAGAGTAGGGAATTGTATTTCTGCATGAGTTTATGCCAATAAAACAATTCATACTTCTCTGAGCATTCATCTCAACTGGTTGATATTTCACCATTTTGCTGCCACCAATTCTTTTCAGTCTTGCAAAGAAAGTTTGAGACTCTTTATTGCAAGGTCCAGTTGGTGTATCATGAATATCAGATTCATCAAAAACACTGTCTTCCTCTGCTGGAGAAAGAAAAGACATTATTATTCTTAAGAGAATGCAATTTCTGTAATGAAAAGCTGTCTACGTAACAAAACCTCAGCTAGTGTCAATTGCACTTGAATTGAAAAATGAAGTTTGCACCAAAATTTGTATCCCAGTTTTAACTCTGTCATTCTTGTTACATCTTGAGTTAAGGTCAGAGACAAATGAAAAATGGGTTACAGTGCAACAAAAGCATAACAAATCTTTTGCCATTCTAAGTTGATCTTCTCCACTGATAATAAAACAGATTCTTTAGATGGAAGAAATACACTAGATTGGGATACTGACTTGAGTAAACAACCTCTGTAGTGCTCAATGAGGAATGGTAGATTGAAGAAGATGAAAATTAGTGGAAGAACTGCAAGGTAAGTAATAAACCAGCAAAATAAGAAAATGAAAAAGAATAAATGGATCATCTTGGGAAGCTAATAATGGTAAAGTAATAGAATAAGACCTAAGAGTATGAATTATGAAATTATTAATCTAAGTATTAATAGAAAAACATTATACCCTGATTTGAGACCAGCCACATGAAAATGGCAAAGAGAAAGAAATATCCAAATCTATTTATCCATCAAAAAAATTGCCATATCATCTATATGAAATGGCTATTTAAAAAAAACAGAAATAATAATAAAAGTAATATAAAAATGCATTAAAAAGGAAACCATTAACAAAACTCAGCAAATNAAATAATAATAAAAAAAAAAATCTTTATCTATCATGTGGAATCATTCTGTAATTCTACATCCAGTGATTCAACTCCAAGGAAATAAGAAACACTACTGGGACAATAAAGAAAACAGAGCACTCAAAAGAAAAACAAAGTTTGCCTTGTTTATTCTAGCAAGCAAATATGGAGAGGAAATGCATTTGGCGTCTGGGAGTAAAGGGGAAAGTAAGTCAAAGGGCCAGAATGCACAAAAAACTAAGACTTAAATGAGACATAAATATCTTTTGCTTTGAAATTGCTGGGAAGCTGCTAGTACATGTGAAGCTATGAAACTGCCACCTAAAGGTGTTGGGGACAGGACACCTAATTGAAATGATTAATCCACAAAAATTAATCAAAGTTGATAGTAGGAATTTCTACAGGAACTGGCTTTAATAAGTTAGAAGGTCACTTTTAATGTCATGTCCTATGCGTAACTTCTTCTTCCCCTTAGCAACAAATGCTTCTTGTCACAATATTTAGCATCAGTTCTACAGCACTCTGTACACTATACCCCCAGAATACTCATGATCTCCATAACAAAGTTTGGCAGAAAAATTTGGAAAAAAGTTCAGTAGTGGGGAAATCCATCTTTAGCATAGGTATATTTGCTGCCTGACAACAAAATCCTCATCTGTTCACTATCTAAACACCACTTCTGATGATGAAGGCAAAACACACACACACACTATCCGACCAGAGATTAAACAAGTCTCTTTAGAAAAGGCGGGTGTCCTGGTTTAGGCTTCAACTTTCTAAGTTCCTATGGAATTACACTGGCTGCTTTTTGCAGGTGAAAGAAAATTTTTCTACATCCTCCTTTTCTGCAGACCTTCCACAAAGGAGAACAAGCCCTATGTTTAAGTCAGTATCTACAGAGTAAAATTTGCCCATTTATGGTCCATTACCTCTATGCAGCCCAAAGCCCTTCACAACAGCTTCGGAAAGCAAGTAAATATTATTCTCCTTACTGCAAACATAGGGAAAAATGCTGAAATAGGACACAAGGCCACCCAGGGAACCAGTATTGGACAAGGTGGGTACTTGGTCACCTCAATTTGTCTTTAAAACCTCTCAGAATCAGTCCAGAAAATTAATGCACTTTATAAAAGCATTAGTAAGTCATTAAGAATTAAGTCATTAACTTGTTTCAAAACAAAGACAAATTCATAGTAGGGTCCCAGTTGTCTTAATCGTCTTCACCCACCACTAGTAATACAAAATGTCCAGCTGGGGGAGTTTATGCAATATAGCAGTTTAAATCCGAATTAAGATTGCTTTAATTTGCTAGAGCAGAGTAATAGGGTGGTCAGGTAAATGAAATGTTGTGGTCCTGTTTTGCTGGACATCTTTTCACAAGTAACAAGCAGCAAAAGAGGAAAAGTTACTGACATGAAAATGAGAGTTTCTTGGGTTTTTCTTCAGAAGAGTTTGCTGCATACTACAAGACTGTGAGAAGGAAGATGTAAACAGCAAATAAGCAGCTGAAAGGCAAAATAGATGAAAGAAGGCTAGAGAATATCAAAAGAACCTATTAAGTATTACACTTACTGCATAACTAACTTTGTAAACCTAAGGAGTTACACTCAGTGACACCATGGCATTTGAAGCCCCAAGCTTACACCAGTTCAGGCAAGCACAGTACCTCTGCTACACTGTCCTAGGTTACAATGTAACATATTCCAGAAGGTCTGTATTCTATCTCCATCTTCATGAACTATTAAAATTAGGAGGGGCAGTGTTTTCCTTACCTCCTCCCCTGGACCATCTCCTGTTAATGGGCCATTAACACCTTGCCTTATGAGTCATAGATAACTCCCTCCGGGAGCCATTTCTGTTTAATGGGCCATTGTGTGGACCTACCCCATGACTCATACAATGACATCAGCTCATTGTGAGGACCCACCACATGACTCAGAGAATGACATCAGCCCATTGTGAGAAGCTCTGCCCAGGGGGAGGAGTCAAGCATTCCCACCTGGATATAATCTGGGCATTTGGACAGAACAGGCATCTGCCTTGTACTGGATTCCCAGAGGAGCAGCCTTCTCTCCCACTGGATTTCCCAGAGGAAGGACCAGACCCTTCAACATCACCACTGGACCATTGGAGGAAAACTCTGCCCTTCTACAGGATCTCTGCCTCAGCAGAATCATCTGTCACTCCAGGAGCACTACTGGAGCCACCATTCCAACTGGACTGCTACCAACACCCTGACTGACAGGGTGTCAGGTTGTATTCTAACTGTCAGGGTTTGTTTCTTTGTTTAATACTGCATTTTCTAATTAGGTTGTAGTTTGTTGGGTTTTTTGTTGTTTGTTTGTTTTAGTTTATTTTGTTTATACATATTAAAGAACTGTTATTCCTATCCTCATATTTTTTGCCTGAGAGCCCCTTTTAATAATTTGGAGGGAGAGGGTTTACATCTTCTATTCCAAGAGAAGCTCCTGCTTTCCTCGGCAGGCACCTGTCTTTCAAAACCAAGACATACACCTAGCAAGAACATATAGAGTTCACAATCAGACACAAAGTATTGAACCCTTCTTTTGCCTTTAGACATCCGCCTACACATTTGCATTAACCTTGTCAATTTCAGCTCCTTTACAGAGAAAATCAAACTATAGACTGAATTCATAGTCTTCTCTTTTCAGTATCAGAATTTGCTGATACTGTTACTACAAAGGAAAATCAGAATGTGTCGTCAGGCTGGTTGCACACTTTGTGTGTTTGCAGGATCAGCTAGCACTGCCATAGAAAAGGCCGAGGACTATCCTGACTATCCACGGTGACTGAACCATTAAGTCTAAGATACAGTCCCCTGAGAGATGTGAGACCACTGTGCTATGCTCAGCTTATGGAGCAGTTGAGAATGTCTCTTACTGTACTTGGCTATACTGGTCAGTCAGGTAAGTCACACTTCAGACTCAATTTCAAGTATTATGCTCTAAAGTTCAGATCATATTTACCCATTTCTGCAATATCTGCAAGACTTAATGAATTATATCAATGACTCTCATACATTAGAGTGTTAACGGTACCTTTCTCCTTTTCACTGTATCGGCTTATGTTACTGTTGTCACTATACAAAGGACCAGCAGTTGCATGGGGCTTGCAGCTGTGATACTGAGCATTGAGGGTATTGACTGTGATGTGAATTAGGTGAAGTACAATCTTGCTGATTTCACAGTCTCTGTAGGGATACTGTTCAGCAAAAGAGAAAAATTTCAGCTTAAAAATTAACTTTTCTCCTTGGATAAACATTTAGGCAGTAAAACAGAAGAATTAAAATAACATTGTCAGCTGGATGCCCTTTGCCTTCCCTTTATCATACATTTCCAAATATATAATGAGAAGCAGGAGTGTTGTCAGCCTTGTAACACAGAATTATTTTAATAAAATATTATTAGAAGTCCATATTTAGTGTCTGCACTTCCTTGTACGCCCTATAGACCTGCTAGAAATTTGTTAAGCATATCAAAAGTATTCACAGCTCCATTTCAGTGCATAAATGCATTACATTTTAACAGCATTTCCTAAAAAGCATCACTCAACTGAAGAACACAAACTGCTAAACTGACACGCTTTCCCATTAAAAGCCACTACTGTTTTATAAAAAACAATTCTAAGTTACTCAAAATAATCCTCACTGGAATTTCATACATCATTTTCCTATTTTAATATCCATATTTTTCCTTCTCAGGTAAACACTTGAAAGACAATAAAGACTGCAGAACCATAGAGGAAGTGAGTAGCACAGAATAAATCCTAACCTATTTCAGACACTGAAATTAAATGCACTGAGAAAATTGTTCTTTACAGTTCCATTCACTTGCCATAGGTGTTCCCTGTAACAATTTTCAAATTGAAGTGTAAATTTTTCTGTGGACAGTGTCTTGTTAAGACCACTCACCTTATAGAGAATAACAAGCAAAGCCTTTAACCACATCTGCCGAATGTGAGGTTTGAGGGACCAGAGAGAGCAGCGAGGAGGCTGCTGAAAGTAATGCCTTAGCTGAGGACAACTGCAATATTTCAACACCTGCACCACCAAGGGAAGAAGGTGTTTTCCCAGGTTGATATTATAGTCCATCACCTGAAAAGAACACAGGAGTTACATCACCAAAACCAAATCCATTGATGTTAAGAAACAAAATAAATAATACAGTTGAGGTATTAGGTATCCAGCACAGTTTAAATTTTAAGATACACTGGCAAGTTCATAAAATATATTATGCTGAAATAGCCTTGTATTATAGCACAGGTTGACCATGCTTCAATACACAAAAACATATCATGTGTATGCCATGTTTAACAGACAGTATGCACTTGTGAGTTTTGGGGGTTGAGTAGTTTGGTTATTTGAGGTCTTTCTATTAACATTTTAATATTGTACTGGCCATTTTCATTCTTTTCTCAATAGGCTTGCAATCTCAGGCACTAGGGTTTTTTAAGCCCCAGGTTCTGGAATCAGGTAGGTAATTCTGACACTAGGTTCCCACTCTCCACCGAAGGTAAGAGCGTCTACTATGTTATGGAGGAAGTTTAAGCCCACAAATCCTAAAGGATCAAAGAATAAAGCAAATGAAAAATTTCTTGCTCTAAAAAAAATGCTCATCAATCTTAAGTAGTGATGTTGCTGCAGACAGGTTGCTGTGATTACCATTAGTCACATGCCTTGCCTCCATTGTGACCTTTGAAGAGCATCATGCTATTTGGGGCCAGTGGTTTGAATCCTAGGAGTAATTCAAAAGTGCAGTGAAGTCATATGTTCTCACCACCACGGCACAAGTGTGTTTTCACTTGAAACTGCAATGCCATTTTTCATAATCTTTCTATCAGTCTTCTAATATGAGCTATTTTTAAAATCACACATACTGAAATCAGCAGTTACACTAGATTATAATGGGGCTCCACAAAGCCCTTATGTCTGACACTGCCCTACACTGGCTAACACCTGGGAAGGGGTAACAGCAGGCCAAGAAAACTCCAGCACAACCCCCAAGATCTAACGTGCCCCAGGGGTTCCAGTGGACTTACTGAATTTTATCAACAGCTCTCTACATCTAAACAGACAGTCTATATTTCTTTTATTTTGTTTTTATTAGAAAAAGCAGATTTATAAACACCAAACTCATGGTCTCATGTTCTCTCCTGACTAGAAGTTTTTAGCTGTAAAATTCTCCGGTTTGATGTGCAGCTGTCTCAAATACTTGTGTTGCATGTCTAGAGCTAAACAGCTGAATCCCATGTCTATCCGTGTAGGGTGAGCCAGTCGAATATAAGATTCATGATCACCAAATTTGGCCCTACCCCGTGACACCGTGCTCCCTCAGAGAGCGACAGTTACAGCGTGGATAGGAAAAGTTCATCCATACAGAGCAGGCACAGCGCTGCACCTCCTGTAACGCAAACATGCCTGGCGCCGAGCAAAGCCATTTTTCATGCTGCCGCAGGAAAATAAGGAATGAAGGAATAAAGGGATAAAGGAATAAAGGAATAAAAGGAATAAAGGCCGCGGGAGAGGCAGAGCAGACCCCGGGCCGGACCAACTCGCTGCGCAACAGCGCCACAGCGCGGGCAAACACCGCCACTGCAGAGAAACCCGCGCTTCCGGGAGTCCGAAACACTCGGAGTTTTACCGTGAAAAATACTGAGGCATTGGGTTTGTTTTTTTTAATTGAAGTGTCCACTCGAACCAAGCTTGGAATCAAAATCAACGAACCAGCAAGCCAACATAATCCCAACATTTGTGGAGCTGATGGGGTAAAGCAAATATTTATGGCTTGGGAAAGAAGAGTAAGTGAAATAGATCTCTTAGGAGCTCTTAGGATCTCTTAGGAGTACTAAGTTTTAACTCTGTAAACACATCTTCGGATTGCAAATGGCATTTCTCTTGTAGCAAAGGTCATTCCGAACACAAAGCAGTCCTATAGCTAAGAAAATAATTCTCTCAAAATACAAATTAAAATTGATGTCTGCAACAGAGACAAACCATGACCTACTGAAGCTCTCAAATTCCTTTTGACATCAGAGGAAACAGAATTCAATTATAAAGCAATTAAACAGAAATGGTGAATTTGGCTCACACAAGACATTTTAAAGGTGGAAGAGAAACGCAAGGGCTGATATTTACAGTTGCAGTAAGGAGTACTTCTGAAAATCAGGTCACTGAAATTTGGGCGTCCAAACTTGGAAAACACTTGGAAAACACAAATATTAAAGATGCTGCCCTCTGATCTGAACTGTCACTTCCAGACTCTCAGTACAAGAGCAATAGGTCTGAATCTCCTTTTTCACTCTTTACTTAAAAATACAAATGAAAGATGATTAACACAGAGCCGTAGTGCTCTGGGACAATGGAACCCAATGCATTTGCAGCTACCCAGTTTGCATTAACACCATCCATTTTGCCTCCTGAAATATGGATACCTGACATCTCCCTAGCTGTGAAAGTTTATCCAACTATCAATATCACATTTAACTTTGAAAAATCACTGATTCCAACACATGAAGGAGTAAATCTTGGTAAGAATTGCAGATCCAGAAGAGACAAGGACAGCTTTGAGCAATGTTTGAAGGTTACAGTGGACATCTGAAATCACAGCCCTCTTCCTCCCCTAAGGTAATCCTTTATGAGAGACTGTGATAAGGAAAAAGCATTGAAGTGATGATGATGCTCCACTGCAAATAGGAAGACTCTGCAAGTGTGAAACATTTTTCAGCCCAGTATCACCTACTATATCAGTGGGAATTAACTGAGCCTTAGAAGAGCCTTGTAAGGTAGAAAATTATGATCCTCCTTACAAGATGGAGAAAGAAGGCACAAGGCAAGGATGTGCTTGGACATTTATCACAGCAATATAGGCAAAAGCTCATGATGGCAATAGCACTCCCTAGGAAAGGGATAACATAATATCCTGGTGCTCTGTAAGGAAGAAAAATGAGCCTTCTGCAAAGTGAAGAATGTTGAAAGTTTCACAGACCATTCACATAGGGAAACAAAACAAGAACACATAGATCCAGGTGTTCCTGAAGAAGAAAGGAGGAAGTACTCATGAGGAAAGTAAGGCATTCAAGGCAGAGATTAAAAGCAGTCTCTAATTTTTCACACAGTGGTAGTATTTGCATGCTTCTATGCACACAAAACTATGATCTCTTTGCCAGTGATGCAGCAGCTTTAGACTACCAGTGGAAAGAAATTCTTTCACAAGCTGAAAAAGTGTTGAAGTTTTAAGAAGGATTACCTCATCCAGCCATTATTTTTGCTACAAAGAAGGCTGTGCTACCATTATTTCAACTACAGGCAATAATAAATAGCAGCAAAAACTATTAAGTGCCTTCACCTACTTGTGCTATTCCAGCAATAAAGGCATTGAAGCAGGTGGAAACCCGCATTTTTTGGGGTGCAATCATGAAGCATCCTTCCTGCTGATCGTAGCCAAGCAGGACGTACAGATGGCGCTTGACTGTGTTGAAAGCTTTAGCACTGCTGATGTCTGACTCGGCGCTGCTCTCGTCCTTTGCCATGAATTTCATGAGCACTGTAATCAGCTGGTGGACGGTCTGGTGGTCAATGCCAGCATCCTCTGGCAGCAGGTCTTTTATTGTATTATCATTCTCTGGGGAAGGTTGTCCTATGGGCACAAGAGACATTGGTATCAGACACTGGAGAACACTGTGTAAACCGTAAATACAAAAAAGAGAACACACCAGAATTTTTTTCTAGAGTTCACTGCTCCATTTCTGCCCAAATACACATAGTGAAATTGCAGGAGACAGGCATGCATTTCTGAGGACATTGTTCGTCTGCTGCGTCAGGTCCAACAGCACAAAAACACCTGCTGTGTACACTCAACTCCATTTCTCAGCTTTCCCATATTTAGTGGAGCACCTTATTTCCCATCCCAGTGCATTTCTACCAAATTGAACTTTATTATTCTTCTACATCCATCAAATCCCACTGCCACCAAATTCTCATCTGGTATGGTTATCAGTCTTTCCTCAGTAAATATTAACAGACTTTGCCAGTGGAAAATGAACAAAATGGCAACGATAGGAAATACGAAAAATTGTACCAAATAATGATTAAACAAAGAATGAAGACTTCCCCAATTACAACAAATCTGTATTTCTCTTAAATAACTTGTATTACTACAAATAACTTGTAAATAAATAGTGTTACTTTAATATTCTAATTTACCCATATTCTCAATGTGATATGCTATTCTGACAAAGGACTCCTTTGCTGGTACAACTGCATCTGTTTAAGGTTCTTCACAAGAAAAAATGCAATGTCTGTAATTTTTAAAAATAATTTTAAAGTATGTTGCATCTGTACTGGTGGGTAAACAAAGGTTTATTTGGCTGTTTTGCAGAGCATGGGAGATGGCTGTCATTTCTATGACAGGTGAAAACTAAAACTATGCAGGGGGGAGGGATTTTCAGATCCACTTCTATCAAGGATTATTTTTCTTTCCTTTATTTGGGTTAGAAGAAATAATGAACTTCATGTTATACAGTATTTTTTGTTCCAGGCAGTTTTCACTGGGATTTTTTACTTAAAAACCCTCCTTCAAAATGGAAATTCTCTACCCAAGCTTTTGCTGGACCGAGATTTGCAGATACAAAAAGAAAACAATGAATTCTGAAATAATTAGAATCAGAAAAAAAGCAAAAACCATTTTCAGAAGTACTTCAAGAATGTACACAAAAAGTAATCTTTGCTTCATGGACATAAACTGAGAAATAACCTTATATTCTTATATATATTACACCCAGGTTAAAATTTTCCATGTAATTATATCATAAAGACACAAATTTCACTAGGATGATATCTGACTGTATTATTCAGTCCTATTTATTTTCATCTCTATAACATGCTGTGAAATTTTCAATAACATAAAGAAGGAGATAAGATTAAATTAATGAAAAGATCATTTGGCTCTAAATAAATACTGGTTCTCCAAATAGAATTCAAACAGTAATTAATCTGAGAAGGTTAAACAATTTTATTTTTACTTGCTGAACAGTATAATTTAGAAGCTCAGTGATAAAATTTTCAATTTTGAAAGCGTTTCATAACTCTAACACCAGTTAACAGATACTTCCCAGGACTTTTCCTGACATTTTACTTTTCCAGAAATATTACTACACTTTCTGATGCAATAAAGATCTCATTTCTCATACTTTACCCTCAGGGAAAACTATACAGTGGGATAGAGTAAACAGAGAGTCACCCTGTTTTGTTTATCACAGCTCTACTAAGGATCAAGTCTATGGAATGTCAGTCACTCTGTTTTAATTTCTGATGTAGGAACCTGCAAAAATCAGCAATGGAGAACTACTTGTTTAAAAGTACAAAAACTGTATAATCCAGTTTAATCAATAGATCTTCAGAGTATGGAAAACTTCTGCTGCTGTCTGGAGTGAGTCTTATGTTATATCAGCCTGAACTATACATTCATTTCATCAACACAAGATACAGGGTATCCTGTTACCACACAAGGCTGCTTAAATCTAAGCTAGGAATACAAAACCAAGACACTCTGTTTACAGTGGCTAAGGTAACTTTTATCCCTTAAAATTCATGTGCATTTGTATGTGCCTATACAGGGTACATAGATACATACACATACCCTCCCCAACCCTCGTCAAAACCTTCTCACACCACCAGACACACAGGCAGCCAGGTAATACACAGCCTCCACACCTGAATTTACTCTAGCCTTACCTCCAAAGATTCATCTCTTCATTCATGTGCCACTTACATCAGACCCCTTTACCTTCAAACTACTTTAAGGTATATCACAATGTAACATAAAGCAGCAGATGAGAATTACATCATGCTTCACCATCCCAACTGTGATCCCTATCAATGAAACTCTCACTGACTGTCCAGGATACTGTAGAGGACATAGGAACAAATACATGATCCTGGTGTTTAATCCCTACAGAAGGCACACTGAATTCAGCTTGCATTTGGACTGTGCAAGGATGCCTGTTTTACACCTAGAAAGAACAGATGAGCATGAAAACTGGTTCACTCAAGGGCTATGTATAAAATATATGTTTTTCTGCAACAGATGTACATCCTCCGTTTAGGAGTCAGTCAGTTCCTTAGCTGAATCAGATACACTCAGCACTGCCAACACAGCATCAAAAAACTGAAACCTCAAAAAATTATTTTACAAATATTTAAGCTTTTAAATAAATATTGGGCTGGAGAAAACGGACAGTAATTAGTCTTCTAGTTCCCAAATCATCTGTCATATTCTGAATCATATTATCAGAATTTTCTTGAGATCAATAGTTATATGAAACATCTTATATACACGTTTTTAGTGGAAACTTTGTTTTAACCTTAGGTGATGAACTACCTAAGCCTGGAAAGTAAAGTGTAGAAATGCCAAAATACGTGTAATAAAACCACAATGGCTAACAATGCCTACTGTGAGACTGACATTTCTTATGCAACAAATTCCTTTCAGCCTAGTATTTAGCAGGTAATTGGTGTCATTAAATGAAGAACAATCATCCACTGATATACCTGTTTATTGCATCATTATGTCCCTCTGTGAGTCTGTGACAACTCACACATATGCTGGTTGATTTCCAGCTCTCACAGGGCTAGCGCAGCAGGGCTATATCCTGCTAATTCAGAAACTCCCCTATTTCATTTCACAGCTTAGTCAGCTCCCACAGTGACAAGGTATCTTCCTTTCAGCTGATCATCGAATAAGTTGATGTATTTTGATTAGGAATTTGCATCTTTGGAAATATTTTAAGTCCTGAAGACAGAATATGAAAGGATTTGAATCTGACATCTTTTCACTTCCAAATCATCAGTCTACACAGCAGTCAAAGCAATAACTGTCAGTAGCCACAATTATTGAGAGATTTCTTGGATCCTGCTGTGCTACTATTTCACAGAAGCCTGACAGAAGGGTGACATCTTCAGAAAATTTCAGTAAATACAAAATAAGGGACTTGAGATATCTACAAGCAGAGGAGAAAAGTATAATATACAGTACTGACAGGCAAAAGCATTCTGTCTGTTGTCTTTAAAACCTGAAGGACTCAAAGATCAGACTCAAAACAGGTGACACATGGGGCCAGTCTAGCAAATATTTACTTGCGGGCAATCAAACACAGGAGGGCATAGCTGACTGACTCTGAATAACCGCCTCCCAATTCCAGTCTTATTTACAACTGGAGGCAGCTTTCAGTACAGATTGAGAGCAAAGCTTCAATTTACACTTTTTGGAACCATGCTGAGATGTGGTTCACTTTGCCATTTAGACAACTTCCATCTTGTGTAAGTTTATCTCATGATTCAGCAAGAAAGTCAGAGTTAGAGCCCTCCTTTTCCTGTTCCATCAACACACACCTCCTTTGTCACACCCACCTGGTGTTTGCTCTGGTGCTCCTCCAAGTGCTGGTGCAGACTGCTCATGTCTGGTCAAGCTCACAGCTTCAAAAAAAAACAAGAGCAACTCTGTTTAATAAGGCAGCACTGACACCTTACACTTAGCATATATTCAGTGCTAGCACATTTATGTTCATTTACTCATGCACTGTTGTCAGGCAGTGAGTGTAACTGTTGGAACATGTCACTTGTGTGCCCTACAGATTTTGTGCACCGTGTTCTATAAATCTAATTTTCTACATCATTTAATTTTGCTGGTACAAGAGTCAGCACACAGGAGTCCCTGTGCAGCATCAGTAATTCGTCAAGAAGGATTACCTAAGAATTCCAAAATATTCAGGAGGATTGTGTTGGAAAGAATATATATATTGCAGTGTTGGAAAGAAAATTACCTTTTAAGTTAATAATTCACTAGCACCCAAGTACAAAAGTTTTATCAGTTCCTATTATATGTGTAAGAGTAACAGGAGGGGTCCAACTTTAATATAAAGACTAATCTGTGTTTGCAAAATTCTCTAAGTGAGAACATCTAAACTTTATTTCTTCTTGGAAAGGTATCTGCATGTCACTCCACACAATTCTATGGTTTTCCAGCACCTAGGTCCTCCTGTAGAAGCTGGCAGGAAAGATGTGTTGCATGGACACTGTTTCCTTAACAGAATTCTGAAAATACTCAAAAACTCCTTTGAGACTTTAACAGCTGTTTTTAAGACATCTAGCATATGCTGCATGCACTGATTAATAATTATAATTAATAAATATATTAGTAATAGAGGAACTTTCCTGTAAAATCTCTATCTGTTTAAGACAAAACTACTGCATATTAGTTGCAAATAAAGATTAAGATCTAGAAAAGACAAACTAGCCTTTTATTCTGGCATTTTAAAAAGACACATTTAGACCCAATGTCTACGTTCTTTGTCAAACTCACTAACTTGTCATTATCTGAGTAATGCCCAAAGTAGTCGGAAACCTCAATTTGCCATCCCAATTGGATAAATATTGACAATTCCAGTGTGTACCCATCAACAGGATATGATTCTAGGGGAGAAGATAGAAGTGTGTCACAAAAACGTGAATGAATACTCAACGAATTTTGGTGGTTAAGGTTTCTGGAAGGGAGAGCGCTCTCTTGGACTCGGCAGGCCCCTTCACGCTGTCCCTCAGGGAGCGCACGCTCTTCTGACGGTTGCGTGCGAAACGAGCCCTCTTGATCTTCCACATTGCCGCATCACTGAGGTTGGCCACGTTAGTCCGGACAGCAGTGATAGCTTTGCAAGTGCAATGGACCAAGTTAGGATTCATTCCACAGCATGGGGAGGTCCTACTGCTGCCGAGTGCCAAATGCAATTGGGCCCCGGGTCCTGCTCAAGCCAAAAAAGTTTCAAACGGGCCCACGGGATCCATCTGCAAGGTACTCATTTGCATGCTCTCATTCTGAAAACTATTTAACTCCAAAAGGCATAACTGTGTTAAAAAAATTATGCTGTTACTTGGTCAAAAACAGATTCTTGAAACCAAAAACTAAATTTCAGGCTAAGAGAATATGAGGTGCCCCCTATTTAAAAGGGCAGAAATCTCACAAGTATGGATCATATTTAGTGTACTCATACCTAACCATGGCCTCTAGTTTTGCCTTACTAACCTCCTGTTCTGCCTTGCACCTTACCATCCTGATTTTGAACTCAGAAAACCTGGGTAGTGATTATGGAGTTACAGTGGTGTTATCAGCAGTATCACTGCATGTCTTAATGGGATCCAATACTTTTCCATATTCTTATCTATAGTGCACTGTAACCCTCTGAATTTAATCATCTGAGTGACTGAAGCCAGTGAGCCCATCCTTTGCATCACCCATATCTTTGAAATGGGAAAGAGAAAGGTTTAAAAGAAATCTGAAAGTTATCTTCTGCTTATTTTAAATCTCTCCAAAATATTCCTGTTTAAAGATATTGCCCTACATTTGCAGCCAGAGGTGTTAGAAACTAGTGCCAAGACTCCCTCCTCAGGCCACAGCAGCAGTTCCCAGCATTGGGTCGAGCTACTCACATATGGAGAAGAAAATACCTTTGCAGTTCCACCCTTCTCCTGTGGAGCAGTCACAGCACCTAAACTTTTTTAGGCACTGGGCTCCATGCAAAAGTAGAAGAAAGCATTAGGCTGCTGAAGGAATGTGCGCTGTTCAAACAGCTGTTCCCATCTCCTCCAGGAAAATCAGATGGAAATAGATCTGACTAATAGGCCACCAACTGGGTTAGGAAGTTTTCAATTATTTAGCGTTCTAAAAAATTATGCATGAATTAATTTTTAGTAGCTCTCTAGTGAAAGGGCAAAGATTTGGTCTCTCATCAAGAAATCAAGTATGAACAGGACAAACATTAAAAACATTTGTCACTGCAAAAATAGTTAACTGAGCACTGGCTCTAGGAATCCATGTATCTCTTATGCTGTGCCCCACACACTGTGGCTTTTTTGAAGGTCAAACAACTACTAGGGCTGACTTTATACAGGACAGGGTTGGGCATGATCTGGGACTTGGAGAATAGCAAATGTGTCAGCATTAGAAATTCTACAGTAGAACAAGTGGGTTAATGCAGGCTGCAGGTAATCATAGAACCAGACCACAATTCAACCAAGGCTGGCAATCACATTCTAGTGAGTGCAAAACCAAAGGTGCAACAGAATACAGCCTAATCTGTATTCAGGAAGTAAAAATTGCTTACTTCAATTTATTTTATTTTGACCTGAAAGATTACTTAATTTCAGAGAATTTATACTCTCTTGCAGGTCTGAACTGCAAGACTCTTGCAGGCAGCTAAAATTCCAGAAGCTGATAAAAAGTGATCAGATTGATTTGAATTCTGCTTACTTGTTGGGAAAGGAAATTCTTTATTGCAGTCCAGATGAAGCTGCGCCTCCAAAGACAGGGTCTCAAAGCGATTCACAAAGAACTCCCAGCTCAAAGCTGGAATATCTGCTTTTAGAAAATGAAGTAGTAAAAGCTTACTAAGAATTGTGGGCCTGTCCTTGACAACTGTGTCAAACTGGAAATCAAGGCAGAGACAAAGACCCTGCAGAAGGAAACAAAGAACACATAACTGAGATATGAGATCTTTTAAGGATTTTTTTAAAGAAAAAGGAGGCCAAAGCTCATAACTTCTCCTGTCACTTAGTTTAGGATCAAGGTTTAGCCCCTTTTTTCTACCAAGCCCTTTAAATCAGAACTAATGCTACTAATATCAGAGGGAAAGTAAGGTAAGTAAGAGATAAATAAGTATCGTATTTTGAATGTAGCATTTTCTAAGATTTTGAGTAATACAAAGGTACAGGCAAAGTTCTATCCTACTGCATATTTGGTACACAATATCAACACACTACCCATCTTAGAAAAATGCTACATTTAGGTAACTGAATCAAACCCTTAATTACAAAAAGAATAAATCACCAAGGCTAAACAGGAGAAGAAAGATTACATTGTGAAGTGTATCAGAGGCACTTTGCCTCAAAATTCTTCTGTAAATTATCTGCACTAGAATTTTGTCTGTAGTGTCAAGATTTAAGTTTAAGAAGAAAGCCCACATATTGAATATGAAAGTGCAGTATAGTGGTCTCATTGAACCCAAGTTCAGTAACAGTGTCATTGAACTCAAGTTATCTGGAAACTATTTTGAAAAGATACCAAATGGAATTAAACTAGCAAATATTAACAGCTTTTTGTAAGCAGTAACCCTGAACTCTTTAAAATACATATTAATTCTATTCTCCAGAGAACTAGAATTGAATTGGTCTATGAGATTTATTTTTTTTAATCTTGATTTTCTTGCTTACGTATCTGCTTAGATTTAATCATGTGAATCCTGACTGGCAGACTCTCTCACATTCATAAAATTACTTGCCTAACGAAAAGATCAAGACCAAGTTTGGTTTTGCTCAAATATATTTTCCCACTGTGAGCTCAGCAGGGTCTCATAAGACTTAGAAATGTATTTTAATTGAAAAACATTAAATTATTTTCAAATAATAAAAAAATGCACAGTTTTCTACAACAGCAATTCAAAAATGATAGTAATCCACACAGTCATTCATTAAAGTATTTATGGTTGGAGTTGATCTTAAAAATTAATTTTTCCAATGTAAATGGTTCTATGATTCTAAGCTGGGGATAGAGCAGTATCATCTCCCTTGGCTATTGGCTGCATATGTCAAGTACCAAGACCAATAATGCTTGCCTTAAAGAGGTATCAGCAGTGACTGTGACACTGTACATCTGAACTCCAGGTGAAAAGCCAGTTTCCCAGTGGAATGTATTTTTTCCCATGTAGCGCACCCACCTGTAAAGCGGGCCTCTTTATGGTGTCAAGTAACAGCCCAGCTCTTGTAGCCACTGCTGGGTTGACATCTTCCACAGCAGTCAGGAAACAGCAGAATGCATGAGCCAAAGAGTATTTCAGTAGGTGGTTCTTTGTCACAGAGTGAATATCCAAAAATCTGCACAACACAGCCACTTTCTCAACTGTATCAGCGAGACAAGAGGCATATTCATTTAGGCAATGATTTATGCATTGATCAATACACATTTCCTAGAAATATGCACAGCTGAGAAAGTAGCAATGAAAAATAGCTAGAAAGAGTTGTAATTTTGATTTTTATTATCCAAAACGTCTCATCTTCTCCTCTATTTTACTGCACGCTGTAGTGCCATAATTTAGCACTGAACTATCTCCAAAACTGTCCAAAGCAGCAAAAAGATCATCACTTCTTATACGTCTCCTCAGTTAATGCAGAGAAAGCTCTACTTCTTCAGAGAAGAAACAAAGAGAAAACAGAGTGCATTTCTCAGGCCTACCTGCTTCAAATCTCATCTTCCAGTCTTTACTGTTGAAATTGCTGTTTATGATTGTCCAGAAAATGTCAGCTCCATGAGGAAGTGAAAGTGCATGAAGAAGAAGTGGGACTGCCAGGGAAGAAAGCTGAGAGAACTCAGACTTCACAACTCCCCATAAGCTGGCAAGACAAAAGAGAGCAAGCCTGCTTATAAAGACACTCCCTTGATATCCTTTCTTCTAAATGTAAAGAAATTTCCATGAAAATCTTTATGAGCCATGCTGGGCATTTATGTGAATACCATGGAGTGGACTGTAGTAAAAATAGAGCAGGAAAACAGAGCTACTTGCAAATCTTCAGCTACAGCATTTTTTCTTGAAAAACCAGGTTCAAATATTCCTCACTTTGAAATAGTTCATTTTGAAAGAGTTTGCCTAATACAAGACAACTGCCATGAAACACAATCTATGCTATGAACTAGGAATTTCAGCACGACCAGCTACACCACATAAATCACATGAACTGTCTTGGCATCACAAATCATGTGCATCCACAAATAACTAAGAAGCCAGATATTCACAATTTGCTGGTATTTAGATTCAGGACAGATTCGCTAGGCTGCTAAAACTCTAAGTCTTGGGAGATGCTCAGTGAAATTGATACAGAGCAGCTGTTAAGTGCTGTCAAACACCATTTCAGAAGATCATATGCTGATGTTTACTCAGCCAGTTTTCTGCAAATGTCCTTTTCTCCAAAGAGAATCTTAAAATGCACAGATTTCAATCCAATACACTCTGATTCTAAGTGAACAAACTTCCTGTCCCTCATAAAAGTAAGGTGAAATACTATTGTTCTCTCAGCTTTAATGCTAAGGCCCTAGAAACTGTGTGCCTGCCTCCACAACATCCTTTATTTCGTAGAGTCCAGGAAGATACATCACTTAATGGTATTATTGAATATGAGAGGCTCTGACTAATTGCAAAAGAGGTGGTTCACTATGGAGTAGCCATGATGGACAATGCAGGGTTACCTTGATTTCATTTACATCCAATTAGTCTGTACAATAACTTTTATATAGGTTTCTTAATCTTTCCACACTTCTCTACCACTCTTGTTAACTTTCCATTATAAACTTGCAAATTCCTTGACACTAACAACAAATGTATACCTGGAGAACTAAAGAACTATGAAGACAAAATGTGAAATAAAAACCCACCTTGCAATCAACATGTGATCTTGAATATAGGCAAGAAATTGTGGATGGTCTTTTTTTGCTATATACAGGCATTCCCCATGAAGACACAGGATCTTCAGACAATTCAGCATGTTAAAAAGAATGTCTGGTTCTTCAAACCTTGACATTTCCTGTATAAAAAGATATTTCTCAACACAATGACATCACTTCACCAACAATACAAACTAAACTAATGAGTAATTAATGTTACCTGCAATATAGTGTATATGAGCTTCAAGGTAACTGGGAGCTGCTGATAACAAAACTTCCTTTCTGTGTCATTCTTTATCGCTGTTAAAAATGTAAGTTACAGATAATATTAAAAACTCTTTTATCTATGAATTCAAAGTGAAACTAAAGAATGTTAAGGTGATGAGAGATAAATTAATTCTAGGCACATTAGCCATGCAGTCAGTAAAGTTAGTAAAATGTTTTTGCTACTTTATATGTTCAAAAAGCCAGGACTTCTTTTAACACGTTTGGGAGACAGTCACACTTGCTACCAACTTATTTACAGCCTATTCAAGTAATACATTGAAAGACTTAAATGCGTGATTTAAAAAGTGACTGTGCACTGTTGGACTTGAAAGACTGCTTCAGAATCCTGTATTGTATATGAGTATAAGCATTTATTTTAAAGCCTTACTGCAATAACCTTTTCAGCCTCTACCTACCAGCATTTTCTATGGTCTCTGTGTGATTTCCTGGGTTTTCTCCATGCTTTGGTGCTGATTTGTCTTCCTCTTCTCCTTCAGTTCCTATAATAAACTCAGGTCTAGTATACAGAAGACTATCCTCGAGATTATCTGTGGGCTCCTTTAAGAATATAAGAAGTTAAATTCATTTATTGATGTTACCTACATACATAAAGCCATATCCTGCTGTCTAAGCTACATTTGGAGCCACAAACTGAGCTCAAATGAGGCAGACTTTGTTTAGTTCCATGTACATTTGTGCACTCAAATCACCTGCATAACTAACATTTTGCATCAGCAAATGCATACTGACAAAAAAAGTGTGTTTCAAACACTGATTTAACAGAAAGTGTATATTCATATTGGAGCTGAGGCAGATTCATTCAAAGGGCCAATACTTCCCCAGGTTTGCCATCCTTGCCTGAAAGGAGCGACAGACAGGAACAGGGTGTTTCCTGCACTACTGTGGAGTTACAGGCTTAGGGACAGACCTACCTCAACCACTTTTACATTGAAAAATGTAAACTCCAGGTTGGAGTTACTTCTGCTTGTGGCAAGGAGCTCAGAATTAAAGGTTCCCATTGTGACATTTATGTTGTAAATCTCAGGGTGAATTATGGAAGTGTCCCAGCACCCAAAAGACTGCACTACTCACTAATTGTCAGTTGAGATAAGAATCTGTACTGGATGGGCAGATGATTTTTCTAGCACAAGTTATTGAATACATGTGCAAAATATCTACTTCTAGCATACACATCAAATGAAATTCTGAAAATCTGACACATGAAAAGGCGTCACTATTCCCACTACTGAAAGAAAAAAGCTAATAAAAATTTGCTACTAACACACCACAGCAAATGAACATTAGAATAAATTGAATAATGCCTTCTTCTCAACTACCAGATGGAACAGTTACATATAATAGACATGCAGCTTAAAATTAATTCATCAGACCACCACCAACACCACAGGAAATGCTCCAATTCTTCTGCAAAGCTACAGATAACTTTAATGACATCTAGTGACTGGAGAGTACATATCTGGGTCTGATAAAGTTGGATACTTAACCTGAAGTAAATTCAGTTTTCCCACCGTGCTCAGCATTTCAAGCAATTAAGCTCCAACTAAGACTTGCTCACTTGACAACTGATTCACTCAAAATCATTAATCATTTCAAAGTATCCACTCTTTGCTTTCAACAAAAGGTAAGCATTAACACTTCACATTTTATTTGAGACACAGTAGGATTGGAGTGATGCTCTTCCAAAGTGAAACAGCACTTCAGTGTTCATAGGGGAAGAGCTCATGGTGAATGAATACTGCCATCATCCCTGGGTTCTTCGAATCAATTCAAACTTAGGAAATTTTACTGTTCAATGCCATTTTACTTTAATCTCCCGAATCCTTCATGCCAAAAGTCAGTGCAGCTTTGCTCTCTTGAGCACAATGAAAAGAGAACAGTGAAGGAGTTTCAGCACACCAATAATATAGACCCTTTCCTGCTCTACTTACCACAAGCCTGATTTCTTCCTTTGGAGCAAGCTGTTCCAGCAGCTCAAAACCCAGCTGGTAACACAGAATGCTGGACTGGCACAGACCACATTCAACAGCTTTTTCATCTTTCTGACAGGTGTGAGAACCACCCCAGGGTGCTTGAAATACATTGTTTATGATGGATATTATGTCTTTTGAGATGCTGTTCTCTAAGCCCAAAGTGACACCATCATCTTGGAGTTCCATCTGAAAGAAAGTAAAGAGTAAGGATTTATTATTCATTTAAAAGGCAGAGTACAAACTGTCTGCCTCTTCCTACATTTCCACTACTTTTATATTACAGTACTGGGAAGAATCTGAGACAAACTCTAACCCAGAATTTTAAATTGCTACTGGTCTTGAGGCTCAAGCTCAGACAGTTAGAGTAAACAGACAATTTCAAGCACAGAATCCATTAATTTTACCTGGAGACTGTAATCCAAAACATTGTCCTTAGATTGACAATGTAGAAATTTAGCTATCCAAAAATTATGTTGTCTAACCTAAGCTTATCAACAAATCTCTGCCTCTAGCCTGTAAAGATAAACAAAGCTCCAAGGAAAAGTTCCTTTTACTAGTGTCAGGTAAGCATCTAATCTGAATGTGGAGGTACCTAACTTGTTTGAATGTGAACCTATAATTTCTCTAGAGATAAAGATAGATGACAGCTGTACTAGAATTTAAATGCCGTCCACTTCAAGCCAGGCCCTTAGCAGAAAGAGAATCAATACAGGCTCAAAAGTATCAATGCCAGGCCCTTAGCAGAAAGAGAATCAATACAGGATCAAAAGAATCAATGCCAGGTCCTTAGCAGAAAGAGAATCAATACAGGATCAAAAGAATCAATGCCAGGTCCTTAGCAGAAACAGAATCAATACAGGAGACCCAAAAGTGACTGGAGAACTTCAATGTTCCTTCCATGTGGATGTTTTTCTTCTACAAGTACCTGCTTCAGGATTAGATCAAACATCAGAATGAAGCAATTAAGATTAATTTCCTCATCTTCACACTCAAAATCAATTGTTTTTCCACTAGGATGTCCAAAATTGTTGAAAGGGCTGTGAAGAGGACTACGTATTGGACTCCGAAATGGGCTCTGGAAGGGGCTTGGGAAAGGACTCAGCATGTTGTGCTGAACTCTGCGCCCAGGGTCAGAAGCAACGCTCACCTGAAAACATAAAAAAATCAACATGACCAAATGACTGTTAGACATTTAAACAATCTCATTCCATATGAAAATGCCAAAAATAGCAAGAGCTCTGACAGCCTTGCCACTACCTTCTGTAGCTTTTTTGCAAAATATACAGGTGTCCCTTAACACCACTGAATGATAAGATACAATGAAAGTACAGCAACCATATTCTGCCCAGATGACACATACCCTTACACTAAGTGGCTGATATCCATTATGTTGTTCCTACTAAGGACAATTTCAGCATCAAAAACCAAACTGAAAATTGGTGCTGGCAGTAAAGCAACCATCAGGTTACAATGATCTGCTTCATAATCCATGGACACTAACTTTAATAGCAGGAGGCTAATAAAGCAGCCCATCTCAAGAGAACTTTGTTAACTAAGGCTGCAGAGGATACAGGTAGCTGGAAATGAACTAGATAATGGCAGTGAGTTGTGTATGTCTGCACTGATTTATGCCCACACCACAGCAGGCCATCCCAAACACCCTGAGAACTTCTAGGCATTGCAGGGAGATACACACTTAGATGACACACAAGGTCGATTTTCACACCAGTTATGGTCTGCATGACCAGAGAGTAAGTTTGGTCATTTCTTGTGCTTAGTTTAGAAGTGATCATGGGCTAGGTGTGGCAGTGCTTTCTGCAGACCACATGTAAGGAATCATCAACTGCCTAGATGCTGTAGTTCCTTAAATCTAAAGAATCAGGTCTTTCAAGCAACCTTGTACTTGGTCTCCCTGAAGCACTTTGTCCAAACTACTGGGAAGTTAAGTCACATCACACCAAGTATGTGTAGTGCCTACGTATTTGTACATGTTTTCTTCCAGACCACAAGTCTTTGACAGACAATTTATATCATATTCTGCATCTCTTCTGTTTGGGATAAAAAAATGCAAGGAACTAGAAATAAATTCTGCTCTCTCACCCTTCCAAAACATACCTGAGCTCACCAAATTCATACCAGAATACAAAAGGTCATTCTGGATGACCAGTTGTCCATAACAATTTGTTCTTGCAGGTTATGAATAGAAGGTGCAAAGAATAAAAAAGGCTGGAAAAGATACCAAGTTCCTACCTGTATTATCTTTACACTTTTATATGCTAGAGTGATATTAACTGAAGTCATGCCAATTTTCTTTCATTTTCAAAATGTATAGTGTTTTCAATCAAATGATACCATATTGAAAGATGATTTTTAATTCTTCATGTGGACTCTATTAGGAAGACTGTTATAAGCAAAAAAAAAAAATAAATAAGCAGGATAAATAACAGTTACCCTCCGAGCTGCAAGATTTCCTGCCAGTTCACTGACTCTTGATTTTCTTTGATTTGCTAATTCTTTTACAGAATTAACTCCATCAGAAAACATGCTGATTAGTAACTGAAGAGGAACAACAATGTCTAGTTCAGACAATACCTGAGGAAAGACAATAAATAAGAAAGCATGAGTTTCAAGTCGGGTCACAAATACCAGCTAATTTGTACGCATTTTTGTAAAACGATCCTCAGTTCAGCAAGTTCTGTGCATTTAACTTTGGGATTCAATGAGGTGAAGCGCAAGTTTAGATTTCTATTAGAATCAGGGCAAAATAAAACAGGCACTTTCAAAGTATTTGTTGGCATCCACTTGGAGCACCTTGAGATCAGAATAACTGTTTATTTATTATTCCTTAAAACTGAATTCCTTTTTTTATTCTAACAATCTGGCCAGAATGGTAGCCTACAGGTGTCAACATAGTGACAGGATTGTTAATTGCACATCACTTGGAGAATATTCACAATCTATTATGTCACCAACAATCAGATAAATACAAGCTCATTGGTATTTGTCATTAAGTGCTATTAATTCAAGAAAAATCTAAAAAAATCATGCTTTACTTGAAAACTATGTGTACCTGAAAATTGAAATTAGAGTCAGGTAAATTGGTCTTTGCAGAGGCTTAATTAAAATAACCCTCAGCAGGAAAGAAGCAATAATGAAAACTACAGCTATTATTCTGAGGTGCTGTGGAAAATTTTATATCCTTTTTGAATTCATTGCCCTCAGCTGACATGATTATCCCTGTAGCTTTTAATATGAACATTGGGTGAATGCCAGTTTTGTGGGCAAATATAGCACAAAAAGGGCTAGAGCAGCAGAAAGCTTGGTGGGTACAGAGCTAGTCTAATCCAGCTCTTCGTATGCAAGAACAACTACAGCTGTTTCTGGAGTCTGGAATTAATTTTGGAATCTACAGACCAATTTCTGTGGACACTAAAAAGTAATGCTGTAAAAAGTCAGCCAATGAAATTGTCCTAAAGACTCAACTGACAAAGGTTAAAGAAAGTCCCAGGCTTCCATTTTTAAGGAATCACAAAATCATTTACATAAGAAAAGATCTCTAAGATTACCGAGTGCAACCTTTGACTGATCCCCACCTTGTCAATCAGGTTACTGCTCATGATGGTTTAGCAACACCCAGGGTCTGTCTACCAACCATCCTTATACTGAAGCTAAGCCAATTATCAGCTGTTTCAGCAAGACTTGTCAAGCGAGGACACTTACATGCAGCCAGAGCAATGCCTGCTCTTGCACAGAAGATGGATATCCTGTGAATCGACAGCTAATAAAGCCAAACATCTCCTCCAAGGAGAAGGGGAGAGGACAAAGCTCAGTGTCAAACATTTTGCTGAAAAATAGAACAAAAATGTAGCATCACGGAGGCAGCATGGCATACATAGTGTGAGACAGAACAGAAAACTAGCAGAAAGCTAATCTTACTTGTAGCCTCACCCTTCACGGGAGCTGAGCTAGGCTGCTGATACCACTTGTCCTGACTATACAAGGTCATCTCTGAATTTGGTAATGTACCTTAAGGACTGACATCACATATGTCCAGTTTCATTTGATAGCAATATCTTTTCCAACATCCAGTGCAAAAATTGGAAAATTTCTTATCTCACTATTCCATTATTCCACGTTTGCATGAAAAAAAGTTCACAGCAAAACATACAAATATGAACTTACAGTCAGTTTCAGAGCCCCGTAATCAGTTAAAAGGCAATGTGAAGTTTTACTGTCAAAGGCATACACCGAACATAGAATTATGACTCCATTCTTATTCTGGTGTTTCCTTAGCTCAATAGGGGAAGATATTAGCTAAATAAATACATCGATGCCAGCTCTACTAATCCCCACTATTTCTCATTTGGACAGGAGGAGAAAGATGGTCCTTCCAACATGCTGCAGGAAGCACACTAAAAATGTGCCTTGCTCACACCAAAGAAGCATGCATGTAGTAGATTCTTGATACAAAGATATCAACAGTGATAAAAGAAAACGTTATCCTAAAGTTTTACTATGTCAGCATTCACTGACTACTGTCTATTGCACACATAGGCATTTTTTTTTAATTGCCACTACCTTACAATGCTAAAACCCTCAACAAACATATGCAAAACCAGAATGATTCCAACATATGCCTACGTACCTCAGCACCTCCCGAAACTCTTTCAGTTGGTTATCAGGCACTTCCGTCCTTATAGCTTCCAGCCATTCTGGCATGATACACTCCCACACTGACTGGTTTATCACATTGTATGGAATCAAGCAAAGGATTCGATTCAGCCCTTCTTTTAATTGGGTTACAGCACTACATGATTTGTCCCAGTATCCACCAACCTGTGGGTATTTCCAAGAATTATACTGATGAACGACATTTCCAATCCCTTGCTTAGTATCACAAATTTGCTCAGTGTGTTGCAGCCAGGAAATATTAGGAGGTGATCATTAATATCCTCCTGGAAAAATTTAGAACTCAGCCATGGAGCTGCATTGTTTTTTCCTATTTAATTTGACTGACAGTACACAAAAACATTTTCCAAGACTTAAATGAAGTTTCCTCACTTCCAGCTCATGATTCAGTGTATTATTATTTATAATTCTCAAAAAGACACAGATTTACTTGGTCAAACTTGCACCATTGTTTTTTGGTCTAGGCAACTTGGTACAGTGCTGGGTCTTTATTTTGAAAAACCTGGTCTGTACAAGATGTTCTTTCATGGGTGTTTGTTTAGGGTTTTTGAAGAAAGGTTCTAAGTGATGGAAGCAAGAAAACGTGCTTCTAAGTAAATAAGTAATTGGCATACAGAGATTAATTATTCTAAGTGACCTTGGCTCACATCTGCTGTTCCTGACTAATGGCTCTTGAGATTCCTGCTGTTTTGGCAGCAACTACTGGTAATCTCAGCCAGCAAACCATTTTTCCTTCATTCATCACAGCTAATTTCATGGCTATTTGTCTCCATGTTCTAGTGAAGCCTTGCAAATGTGGCAAGGTTTTGGTCTAGTCTTAAGTATTGCAGTAGGGGGTAACAAAACTCAAAAGAGGGGTCGGATCCAAGAAAAAAATCTGTAAGAGATTACAGCATGAAGTTCAGTCCTTCCTTTTCCCCTTAACCTCAAAGCCATGGTCTCTTTTGCTCAGTTTCTAACATTTGAAGCATCTATCCACCTCTCAAATTTCCTCAGCTGACCTCCAATCCTCCCACAGCCAAGTGTACCTTACAGCTATGGTTCAGAGTAAACACACAGCCGTGCTGGTCTGCATATTACAGAAAATCCCATGCATTATGTCACGAGAAACCCACGGATGTACAGTTCATGTCTGATGATGTAATATATCACACAAAATCTTTATGGCCCTTCCCAGTCTAGCCACGTAATTTTAGGAAACAAGCCCAACATGTCCTCTGGACATTTTTCATGAGAGGCTCAGGAAAAGAAAGTCCCACAAAAGCATGACTAAGTGGTGAGTTCTGCTTCATAACCAATAGACAGAAAGAATGACTTTCTAGAAGAAGTTGCACCAATGGTTGCACTTAGGCACCCTGGATAACCTTCCAGGTAAATCTCGCTCTCTCCATCAGCCACAAGGCAAACTATTCAGACTGAGATCTTAATTGAGTCACTCAATTAGGTCTCTGAAGTTAGCATCAGTATTCCCAGAGTTCCCTTCAGTTACAACTGTGTGATTTCATAAACCTTAATTCACAGCTGCAGAGATGAAGTATGCAAAGAAACACCACTAAAGGGCAGGCTTATATCTGGGAGTAGGCAGATACCTTTTAGCAAAGACAAGTTGGGGTACTTCAACAGCATAATGAAAATGTGCAGCTATCAAAAATGTACAGTATCTTTCAACAGATATATTATTCTTCCAACCTGCCTTCACGTTAGTGTAAATAATGCCTACTTTCTAACACAGTAAAACTCAAAATGCTATGAAGATGAAAAATTCCCAAATTTCACTCTCCCTCCACCACTGAAATGTCTTTTTCTTGTCAGAGCTGGGAAAGAAAAGGTGATTTTACTTAAGACCTTAATCTCTGCAGCAAATGAGGCAGCCTCCAGATAACTCGTTCTTACCCTGGCAAACTCCATTGGCTTAGGAAGGAGGCACATAACCATGACATCAAACCGGACATCACAAACAGTCTTCAACCACTTCGTAACAAACTGAGGCTTCAGCTTTTCAACCAGGCTACCAACTTCATCATCCATCATGTAAGCTGTAGAGTGAAACCACTGGAACACCATGCTAACCAGCCTTGCTAAACTCTCTGTGGGTGTATTCTCACTGGGAGTGCAAAGGCTCACCTGGAAGAGAGAAACACAAACTTTCAATTCTAGAATTACAGGTGGGAAATTTTTTGTCCACTATATTTTGCATCTTCTCAGAGTTATGAGGATGCATATTATATAGGAGACAAATGAGAGGATCAGTTGTAAGTAGAGGTTGATACAGGACAATTAACAAAGCATTTAATATCAAGAAAATAAGAATAAAAAGGAAAAAAATTCAGGCACTGAATTTTTTTGTTTATTTCCAACACTGAAAACAATCATATAGAGTGCTTTGACAAACTTTTTGGTTTAAACTTTAAAATTACTTTTAATTTCAGAAGGTACTGTAATAGCTAGTAAAATATATGATATACATATACACAGATATATAAAATGTACCAGATAAAAAGACAAATCAAATCATGAACTTCAAAAATTCTGAAAGAAAATGCCTACATAATGTCATAAGTGATCCTTACTTGGCAAAATTCCAGTCTTGAATTTTTGTCCTCACTTGGGGCATGAATATGAGTCTTAAGTCCTCAGAAATTTCCACATAATGATTAACATTCTTCCCCCCTTCTCCAAACTCTCCAAAATTATAACCTGGACTGTAAAGCTGTCACAAATGTAAGACCAAGTTTCTAGTCCAGTTCACAGGCCAGCACACTGCTAAGTCCTTAATTATCTGATGTTTGAGCTCTTGGTATTCTCTGGGGACAGTAGACAAAGTTTCAAGTCGGGTTGCTGCACTGAATGCAAAGAATGGATGACAGGAGAATTTAGAAGCTCCTTTAACCACCTACCAGCTATTTGTTGTCATTTCCTAGTGAAAGCTGCACTCTCAGGCCTTGGCAACCTGAAACTGGTGACCACTGCCTCGCAGCAAGCGAACAACAGAGAAATGCTCCTGTTGTGTCTGGAGAAAGAAATGACAGCTCTCCTTCCCAGAGAAAAAAGAACCCATTTCACAAATGTCTTTCCTCCATGATTTTCTTGAGATGAGGCAGCTATCAACCCTCTTGCCAATACAAAGTACAGTCTTTTACTTCATTGCAGGTTGAAGTTAGTGTTTGCTTCCTTGTGCTTTGCTCAGTTGAGCATTAACTCAAAGGCAGCATCAGCCAGCAGCCTTTTTAGTAGGAACTCTTACCCCTATCCAGTTTCTGCATGAAAGATAGTCATTTTATTAAGGAAAACAGCAACCCAAGATTTCTCACAACCTGTGTGGTCATCTCGGTCAATACCCACTACAGAGAGATCAAGAAGTTTTACAAGAATGGAGACAGCGAGTTCTTCCTCCCTACCGCAGAGCTAATCACTTTCAATGTCAGGTACACTTACACTGTCAATGTACAGTGTAAGATAGCCTGTTCTGTTCACACTTCAATTCTACTTCTGGAAATATAGGCCTTCATTCTTTGTAAAACATTATTTGATATAGAATAGATGCATGTGGCACAATAAAAAAAATTAAAACTAATAGAATGTCTTTAATTCTAAAACAACATTAAACAACAAAATCCACAAGATGTCAGCAGAATGTAAAGTTTATTTATGTAGTCCCTTGAAACTGCAAAGCAGCTTTTTTGGCACCATGGAATTCCACACCTATCACCCTGCCATCCAGAGATCCTATCTCTGTTTAGATAATGGAGGAAGGATGCTGCTACTTGCCTACCTCTCACCAGGTGACTGAAGAGAAAGCCTGAGAGGAAAGGTGAATTGGAAAGAGCCAGAAAAAGAGAATTCTGCTTAAGGAGAACTGCAGAATGCAGTTTCTGAGGATCTATCAAGCTGCAGCCTGGACTGCTCATGAACTAGCCAGCAGCAGTCCTGCTGTTTTGGAATAATCTCTGGTAGCTACCTTAGGGGTGGAAACAGTAGGGCTTCATTCCGTCAACCCACACCAGGTGAACGGAGTATACTTACTGACACAACTTGATCAAGCTGACTGCAGGAAGACACAGCATCCCACTAAAAATCCTCCAGCCTATTCAGAGGTAAGAGAGAAAGCTCTGCTTCCAGAAAGTGATGTTGAAAGATGGAAGGTGAAAAACAGATTTTTAGGGGACTGTCTTTTAAAATTAAAATAATGGCACTCACCAGGGGGAACTTGTGAACAGAAGCTGATGGCAAATAGAAAGTCAATTAAAAAACTGAGAGTGAATAATTCTGTTATACTCTTTGTAGCAGGCTCAGAGGCAGTCAGCAGCTCCACGCAAACTAGTTATGAAATCTCCAAGTCTGACAGCTTCACAGGACAAATTTTTGCTTACAAATCAGAGTAAGTCTCCAACTAAAGCCAATAAGTGAGGGGAAAAAATGAAAGTAGGTAAAACAAACTTCAGAAAGTATAGAAGAGGTAACCAAGAAGAGAGAAGAAAGCAAGAATTTCTTACCAAGAACCATATTCCAAACTGGCTCAGGAGGCGTTGGTCATGCTTGTCATCATCTTTATTATCAAAGTCTGTGTTGTCCAGGGAGTGATGGGAAGACGAGAGGCCCATCTGTCTCCTTCGGTTGAGTTCATGCTCCCTCTGCTCTGCATGAAACTCTGCTTCTTTCAGCAAGCTATAAAACAAGCTTGTGGTCAGTGAATGCACCTTTCCTGCAGTGGATACAGGTATCTAATCAAGAGTAACTAGATGTTAAGCCATATGATGTCATCACTCTCCTGAAACAAAATAACATAAAATCCTAGGATTCCAGGCTGACTTCCTCATCAGGACAACACTCACACCTGAGCCATTCTCTGCCAAAGCAGCAGAAGTTCAGTGTCTGCTCTCAAACTATTCCAGTATAACTAAAATCCACCCTCACAAGATGTGCAGGCAATGGTTACATGAACTGATACGCATCCCATATGGATGGATGGCTCCCGAGCCACTGTTACCTGATCACAGCCTCCACAGTGCACACGAGCTCCTCGGCGCCGCACTCTCGCGTGTTGATGGGGGGAGGTGAGGTCTGGTACAGGTGGGTCTCTGCGGCTGCGCCCACCTCGCTGCTGTGGTGGTTGGAGTGGCACCTCTTGCAGTAGCGCACTGGCCTGTTGCCGTGGCGGCCGCAGCAGCCCGCTGAGAAGCACGTGACAACAGCTCTTCTGACGTGGGAGCTGCAGTTCTGGAAAATAAAAAATGGTTTATCAGGTTTATCAGGAAATGGAACCAGAAACAGGGATGAGAGTCAGCACTAGAGAGCTGGCTCAAGCGTCAGCAATTTCCAAAATCACTCTGTGTAAGCACAACTGACACCAAACATCACTGACCTTCCAGAAAGATAAGCGCAGGACTAAATGCTGAGCCTGGACTTAAATGTCACAGTTGCTCCTCTTCTGAAACACCAAACTTACATTTAAGTCATCAACCTCAACCTCCTGACTTGGAGCAATCTCTACATTTTACAATAGTTCTCTTAACACCTGCTTATGCTTCAGAAGGTCTTTTTTCAGTTACAGGCAGCCACAGGTAGATCCTTAGGAGTCCAAAAAAATGGCACCACCATGCCACAGTTTATGCTATGTAAGGATCTGGCTTATCATAGGAAATGTACAAGCCTTTGAAATAAGCACCTGAAATTTCTGCTACCTAGTAATCCAGCCCAACAGAAAAGCTTCCTTTACCACATGAGAACTAGAATATGTTATACACTGTATTCCTTGTTATTAAAGTCTTAATAAAACACATTAGCTGGTATGTACTGCAAGCAGATTCTTTTTGTCAGCAACCTTTTTAGAGACAAGCACTGAAGATTTTCAGTCCATGTATTTTTAAAAATACAAATTTTACAGTATGATTTTTGCCCAATTTAGGATTAATCCAAGACTTCAAGGAGATGAGAAGATATACAAACACTTAGATTTAAAATTCATCTCTTGTTCTATCCCCTTCATAAGCAGATTTATAGAATACAAACAGAGCTCATCTGCATAATTGAATTGCTTTACTAATTGCCACTTAAACCAAAACCTACAACTCAAATCAACATCGTCAGTTTTAACAAAAAGAAACCTGCTGCTGCTCAATCATTTCTGTCCACCAATAAATGCATTCATGGATAAATTGTGAAATTTTGGAATGGTACAAAGAAGAAAGCACTACACAGTAATGGAATGACATTACACACAACATCAAATCATGCCCCATCACACAAACGGCTGAATCTTACCTTCTTCTGACATATAGCAGAAATTTCAGCTGTAAGGGGAAGGCATACAAAACATGAACACAAAGTGACGATCTTTCTGGTTTACTATGGCAGCCATTGGAAAATGGACATCCTGCAAGGAAGTCTCTGGGCTAAACTTGTGTTTCCAGGTACTATCAAAACCCCTAAGCCTGCATAAATTAGGACACTGTACACTTGGGACTTTGGCTGTTTCTACTTTGAAATTCAATAACAGCTTTGATGCCTTAAGTGTGGTGCGCTCTGCAACCCATCTTCTTATTCTGCTTATGTTTCTGTCTCACAGACAGACTTGAAAAGCACACCTTGTACACACGACTGTGACGTGCTGTAGGAGACACAGCTCAGATGGGCCTACACTGCTTGTGAAAGCTCTCAGCATAAAAGAGTAGGGAATATGGATGAACAATTCAAAGCAGCCACTGTGTCAGCGGCCCATAATTTCAGAGTGAAATGTTTGCAGATTCAACCTGAAAACAGTAGCTATTTGATCTGTTGCCCTGGCAACATATGATTCAGAAAGTTTAAGTGGCTGATTAAAAAGAAGGGCTTCCCTTAAGTAAACAAAACATTGTTAATCTGGATAACATTTCAGCTAAAAGCAGACAGCAAAAAAAGTCTCAACTGCTTAAGAATTTTCAGTTTGCAGAGCAAAGAGAGAGACAGCATCTTCATTCTATCCCTGGAAAGGTTATTTCAGGTAATATGCTGATTAGTCTGTCAACGTGCTTGTCTGCATTCTAGTAGATAACAAAATACCAGGTTTTCTCACTGGCCAAAGGACAATGATTGGATCATTAAAAAATATTTTATGTCCTTTTTTTGATTTTCAGCAGCTTTTAGAGCTTTTGTATCAGATCCAAGTTACTAGAAGAACTAGCCCCATTTTTTGGACAGCACTGTGGGACACAAATACTTTTTTAAAACTTGGCTCCAGTTGTGAATGCTTCAAGATTTGAAAATCAGTTCAATTGTCTCTGTTTCCTCACACATGAAAAGTTGCATAGTATTTTAGATAGAGGATTAGTCAATTCTTCATAGTACTTTAAGGACATTAAGCAGCATTAAGAACAAACTACTTTAAAATTAAAAAAAAAACCCAACACTTTTGAACAGAATGCAGCAGTTCAAGTAATACAGTATGGAGAAAATATCATCATAGATTTGTACAATTATGATTAGTTTGTACCTACCCCTAAAGTACCTCTTACCTTGTGGCAGAAGAACATCAATCAACCATTCACTGTGATCCCTGTAAAAATTTATTTATAATTAGCTTTCTCTCTATATATATAATGTATGTGTGTGTGTGTATGTATGTATGTATTCACGGATTTATTTTTGCACAGAGGAAATTTAGATAAATCAATGTGATAGGAATGCCATTATTCTGAAGCTGCTTTTTTCAAATGTAGTTTTATAAATTGCTAACTGGTTTACATTACATCTCTGTTGTGCTGTCTTATTGTAAATTAACACTTCGATGATGATGGTCACCCTGTTCAAGGCTTTCAAAAATTACTTTTGAGACCTAAATTTATCAAATTAAAGGAGAGCATGCTCTGAAAGTCTGACAGCTAGGAAATTATGGTGAATAATAACAGCTGAATGCAGAAAAGAAACCAAAGTACCAGTACTGTCTTCTGTGAGTGTCCTTAGAAGCTATGCTTCTACCAAATTCAATTACTTTCTCCTGCAGCTTTAACTCAATGATGACTTAAAAACCCAAGGTGAGATGTAATTGCTTTTCCCAGAGCCAGTGTGATTTAGAGTTGTCTGAAACAACTGAGGAGAAAAACAGGCCTTTAGGTTCTGAACTACCTGTAACCTCATCCATTTGAGGCAACAACAGGCACTGACTGTTAAGTATCAGCAGATTTTTTTATACTAATGCAAACCAAAGTAGCAATTTAAAGGCAAAAAAGACAACCAAAAATAAAAACAAAGTGAGGTCATTTCATCTCAGGGTATATTCCTTCCAAGTACTGACCAATCCTGGATCAATTTCTTTGATCTCTGCTGCTTCATTATGTATCTTAGAGTAATGTGAAATACATGTTACAAAACATAAGTGAAAGCTCTGTGAAAGAACTTTCACTGTAATGTTCTGGTTTAAATGACAGCTAATGGATTAGGACAAAAAATGTTTCATAAGCATAAGCTGGTTCATTAATGAGGTTTCCCTATCATAGTCAGTGCATCCCACAGTATCTACTCTTTCAGAGATCTCAAATTAAAAGCTCTGTTTAAGGTAGGTGCAAATGCTGATCATGTGGGGCAAATATCTGTAATCCTTCTTCATATTGAGTGGCAGTGTGCTCCATATATTTCAACAAGTTTACCTATATGAATTATATGCTAATCACACTGGAAATAAAGCAAAACTCCAGAGTTCTGAATTCTGACAATATTTATCATTTTCCAGCTCTTGGTTTACCTACCCTGCAATTCTTTGGCTGCATTCTTCACAAAGATATAGGGGAGGTGGCTTATCACCCAAAGCCACAGACAGGGATGGGTCAATGCACATCTGAAACATGGAGAAGGAAAAGGATTAACATCTCTGTTCATTGAAGCTTGCTGAAAAAGTTCAACATGTTAATGCTAGGACATAAAATATAACACAGCTTTGATATGTGTAAAGAGCATTTAGTATTCTGAAGGAAAATACACAGAATGTGGAGTACAAGATCTCAAACTATTTCTAACAAAGACAGGGATGTGAAAGTCTGAAAAAACTAGGACATACTTCAGTACCAATATTATAGCTTTCTGAAAGACAAGTACATTTTTTTATATACTGACATCACATATTCACTATACGCTGCTATTTTTTTTCCCCCCCAAAGAAATAGCACTTAGAGGATCCATTGTTTAGGACAAGGTAATGGAAAGGTCCGGATTTTTCTTTCTCAAAAATGCCTCTTCCAGCAAAATCTAATTTGCAGTCATCGCCGTTTTTAAGTATAGAGCACAACTGCAGTGACAGAACAAAGACTCACAGTTCCCTTGGCAACATAGGTCCAGACTTCGTCTTGCGTTGGCTCTTATCTCTTCACGTAAGTCAATTACAGAAAACAGCTATAGTTAACAGCCAGTTCCATACACATTTGTTCAAGTGTTTTGTACTACTAAGGAAACACTGAACAATAGTATGCATACACTATATCTTAACCACTCTGATCACCCTTACTCAATTGGAGTGCAAGACTTTATAAAGACAAATACCTCTCTGAATGTTTCTCATCTTTGTTAACCAAATCATCTGTTGAGGACACAATAGGCTGCATTTTTCTGAGTGATAACTGATCAAAACTGGTTCTGTCAAAATTAGGCTAACAGATCACTCAAAAATATTCAGGCATTTAATCTGCAAAGCTTGAAACTGTACTTTTTAAATATTTTGCTCTTATATGTTATTAGCCTGAATCTAGTGATCGCTACAACATGAAGGAATACCTTTCAGCATTTTTTCTGTGAGAGACAAATCACTGAGAATGACTGGAGTGGACAGGAAGGTGGTCCCTTGCAGGACTTTTGAGATAAGTGCCATCATTATGTCCTATCATAGCCTGTGGAAAAGGCTCACTGCAGAACTGTTTGACTAAAGAAATTATACTATTATACAAATTGAAGCCAGGAAAATTGGTTGCACCTATATATTTAACTAGATACAAATTAATCAGTGCAGCTAACTGTAGTATGTTCTGGGCTTGGGCTGCTACTCCTGCCTCTGCTATCAAATTGTTCTGTGAGCCTGGTCAAAGCTTTTTCGTTTTTACTAAGCCTGTAAATAGTAAAGATACAATTTATCTTCCTCAAAGAGGGCTGCAGAAAAGGTTAGTAAAGCTTTGTTGCTGTTTGCTTTGGGACACATTCCAAGCAAAGGATCATACACAGAGTAGATGCACTGTAGGAGCTAAGATACCAAGGTGAACATGTACCTACATAATTGAATTAATGTTTCCTGTACATAGTAATATTAGTGCATATATTTATACACATATATGTGTTCAGGAAAGCATTTACGTTGATTAGCCAGGTGCCAGCTTAGAATTTTATAAAGTGCTCTGCAACCATCATCATGTCTAATTTCAAGATTTCCCACAGAAATTGCAGGAAAAACCTCATCCTGCTTTAGGAAGCCAAAGAGCATATTCACAAAGGTGTGGCCCCCTTGGCCTCAACAGGCTTTGCTGCCCCCTTAGCACCTGCTTTTGGGGTCACCTGCACACCACCACAGCACATGGCTGGGGTGGAAGTACAACCTCCCTGGCCCCAGACAGCTGGTTTTGGCCCTTGAAGCAACAGCAATACCTTCACAGCTGGCTTGTTGATTGCATTATGGCATTCAATGTGCTGGCAATGAATAGGATTCCAGGCTGCAAAACCAAAACATGGCTGATTGATAAATGGGAAGATATATTTATATTCTTTGTGTCTAGCAGTCTCAATTGAGAACAAGATCCCCTTGTACCGAGTGCTATACAAATATGAGTACAATACAAATAGCCATTCCTCAGGAAGCTTAATAATTACAATAAACAACCTTGAACATACAGGCCTCCTGACTTATTTACAATATAATTAAATGAACCATGGATTCAGCGAGAAAATGGAACAGGTAAGATACACACATTCCTTTTGCAGACTCTTCTTGATCTCACCAGCATCTTGAAATAATTAACTATCCTTCCACTCCAGGAGCAAGACAGTAGCAGTAGCTAAGTAAATTCAGTTACATTACCAGGCAAAATAAAAACACAGCCATGACAAAGGAAAACTAGTCCAGTGACAGAAGGAGCCTTACCTGTGTAATGACAGGAAGTAAACAACAAAGGGGGCTCAAATGGCATCACTTGGATGCTCTACAAGATGTACAGGATGCCCCCAGGTTATTATCTGCAGATAACACTCATCCCATTCTGGAATTTATCAGGAAAACTTACATATATGGAAAAACCCCAGTCTATCCAGTGCTAGTAACAGTTCAAAAAGAATACTATCATGATTAGTTTACAACCTGCTTGCATGGAAGAAGTGATGCAGAGCAGTACATGAATTTTTTTATTTTTTTTTTAGATAGCCAAGAAAACTTATCAACTGTTCCATGAAAGGCTTTAGAACAGATCAGACAAACTTCTACCAGGAATATTCAGGCCGCACTTGAGTTGGACTAGGGATCTCCTAAGGTTTCTCCCAACCCTTCATTTTCATAATTTTAAATGTCACATCCTGGTCCAGAAACTTTAAAAGTGAACAAAATGTATGCCATATAACAGATTATTTTAAATAGGTTGAGCCAGACAGGCAGGAAAAGCAAGTCCTGAGCTGTTGCTGAACAGTCGCCCCTGTAGCAGCACTATCCTCTCAGTATCTCTGGGGAGTCAGGCAGACAGAGGACTTTGTACCATCCACCTACTCCAGCTGCATTCCTGACTTTGTCCCCCATTTTCATCCTATAATCAATCTTGAGAATTTTTTCATTGTACTAACAGCCAGATAGGAAGTCTTAGCAACATCAGCAGTGTTAGCAGCTGGCACAAGAAAAGCAACCAAAGCAATAATTGAAAGGAACATAAACCAGAACTGCTGGGAGGCCCAGGCAGCAGTATCACAGACTATTTGTTATAAACACAACACTTACTTCTTCTCCTGTTGAGGTTTAGTTAAGATTGTAAGACAACATATTTACTAGCCACAATCTGAGTTTTTATTTTTCACAACATCTTCTGAAAACGCAGACAAATGGACTTTGCATATTGTCATGGAAGTGCAATTTAGCAAACAAAAAAAAATAATCAAAGAATCAAAGTACATCACAGAACTGTAAAAATGTGACTTTAACATTTCTCATCATTTATTTATTTTGGCCTATACAAAGCCAGCTGCACTGACCTGTGTACTGCAGTCCTCTGTACTCACTGATTGCTCCAGGAGGTTTTAAATTGGGCCAATAGTGAAATAACATTTGCACTGCTGGAGGTTTAACTTGAGATGGTCCATAAGCTATTACATATAGCAAGTCCTAAACAAAGACACGTACAAAGTGTTTATTTTTGCAAGGTAACAAACTGCAATTCAATATATTGTACTTCTGTTCAAAGATAGCTGAACACACAAAATTAATACATTTCATGCCCTAAAAAACTTCCTTTGTATGCTTTTAAAGACAGATTAAATTACTAGCTTCGATGTTTCTGACTTTGATCAGAGCATGCAACAGCAACCACCCACTCCACAGTGCACTTACAGAGCAAAATGAATTTTCTGTCTAGCCATGGAGCAAAGAGGTGAGATACAGATAACCAGATTCAAGCAGATTCAGACAATACTCACAAATAGTTCTCATAAAAGTCCAGTCCCACATGAACTGAGAAGCCTGCTCATTATTAAAATTTCCGCTGGTTAGAGCCACAACCACATATTACTTAGGAAATAGAACTCTGTTCTATAAAACATGGAACTGCCTCTGTAAACTAAAAATTAGAGGGACCTTCCTCTCCATAATCCACAGGGAGGATTGGATATAAAGATCATTTACAACTTCCTGGCATACAGTCAGTTCAATTTTCAAGCCATCTGTTTTTTATTACTACCTAAGCACAGTCATTTCCACAAAGTGTATATGATCATAAACTTACTTTCCATACTTCTTGCTTATATTTCATGAGGCATTCCAATAATTGGCAGTGATACACTGAGAGAGAAAAGACAGCATAGACTTAATATGGACATGGAAACTCAGGCTACAGAAGTGACGTAATCAGCTGATTTGCTTTGCTTTGTCCATCCAAAAACCCTATGCTTCATTCAAATTTTTTTTTTTATTTTAAAGGGCTTGCTAAAGAATCAATGCCTTGAGAGTCATCACAAAATATAAGAAACTGAATATTAGTAACTTCTTTCTGCCAAGAAATGCAAGATGGTTACTATAAGAGTACAGCTTTTTGCACAGCAATGGAGATCTTTTTCAAACACATCTAACTGAAAAAATGCCTGCTGATTCACTAAAACCTTGTCCCTCTGTCACAGTGTAAATGGGCATCTTGTCATTCACCTTGAGGCAGCAGTAGAAGTCACATGTAACAAGACATTATTCCCACATATACCAAAGGCTATAGGAGCCACTCTGTATCAAACAAACATGAGAGCCAAGTGAACTACTTTACATGCCTGACTTCCCAAAAACAACAAGGCAACATTTTTCTCTGATGTTTTGAACATAGAAATAACAAGAAACAAAGACAGAACATTTAATGAAAAAACTGACTTCTGCAAGCAGCTTTTAAAAAACGATGTTCTGCTTTTATTTACCTGTGTGAAGCATGTTAGGATGATGTGACACTCCTCACACAATTCAGTGTGGGGTTCCTCCACACACACACCATCTACCCATCCACACAAGACAGGAGATAGCTGACAGCTGACAATCAAGCAATGTAGCAGCTCACTGGGGTTAAGTATTGCTTCAATTTGGTTATGTGATCCCAACGGTTTAACAGGGACTGTGACACTTTTGTTTAGATACTTGTAATTACATTTAACTTCATTATAGTTCCATTAAGCCTGCAGCCAGCACTACCTGTCTTTTGAAAGACAGTACCAGTTGTGAATTCAGTGATATTTGAATCAATAGTATAAGACAGTTACTGTGAACTTCTCTAGTGAAGGTAAGTGGTATTTCTCTCCAACACTGACATTATATATATATTCAACACTATATTCTAATGTCAAACATTAGTAGATCAGAGTCTCCAATCCTGGACTAAATCCTCTTTCTTCATCACAAAGAGATCTCTTATCTACATAATGATTACTTCCAGTATGATGTTCAGAAATCTCAGTTTTGACTAAAATAAATAATTTTTTATCCTGTGCTGGATAATGACACAGTTTTTTTCCCCATAATGAAAACTTTTCTGATTGCATTTGACAATGCTTCCTGACTGACAGTTTCAGAATGAATGTTGCATGTTCACACATACCTGGGTTTGATGTGTACTGCATTGCAATCATCAGCATTGATGATGCAGACAGATTGACATGTGCTGGAACACCTTCTCGTTTTGAAGATCTCACTTAAAAAAAAGGAAAAAATAAATAAATTTTCTATTGTGATAGGAAAATCAAGAGAGAATAGGATGTAACTGATTCCAACTCATGCAGATAAAATTCCTAAAGTGCCACATCATGAAAAAAAACAAACAACAAACCACAAAAAACACACAAAAACTCCCCAAAAACCCAGAAAGAAAGAAAAGAAAGAAAGAAAAAACCCTAAAAAACCTAGAAATATTCTGCATTGGAGGGTGAACCACCTTTTCTGGCAGAAGAGAAAGATGGCTAAGTATTGATCCACAGAGCAAGCACTTGTTTTTCCAGATCAGTGTGACTTCATCCCTAAAACTGCATCAACCAGTTGCTTTCTCAGGCCACGTCCTTCAGAACCCACAGATTGGTCAAAATAACATCACTTGTACAGCCAAGCACACCTAGGCCTTGGATTGCAGGAAGGGTAAAGAGGAACTGGAGGGTAAGGAATCAAGAACAAATGGAAAGCCTGCTGTTGAGGTGTGCTGAGGAAGGGTTGGGGCTGGTGATAGCTCTGGTGTATGGCACAGATTACTTCTCAGGGAGCATCTGCTAAGAGCTCAAGTTATAGCTACCTACCAGAAACATCAGTCCCATTATGATGTGAAATGTGCCGAGACAATAATGAATAGCAGCACTGAGTATCTTTTACCTCAGTATCTTTCACCTCACACAGAAAGTGGCTGGAGCTCTTCCTGGTCTCCCATTAAGCAGGTTACTATTAAATGGTATATATTTGGAAAAACTCTGCACAACTTTTACATGGCTTTGAAGGCAAGCTCCTACACAGAGATGTCACAAGTATCTTTCCACCCTCACAGCACTTTCCCAAGCCTGGCTGCGAGGCCCCAAATACCAAGCATTTGGGATAGAAGCACAAAACTGTAGCTACCAGCTCGGTGAGCTGTTTTCATCTCTCCCATCTGGCTCTCAAACTGCTTAGACAATCTCTTGCATCCTCCCTTTTGGTTTGAATGAGAACTAAACACTAAGGGAAGGAAAGGTTCTGCACTTGCCTTGCAACACAGCATATAATTCCCAGCAGGGAAAGACAAGGAGACTAATTAAAAGAACACTCAAATGGAAACGAAGGAGGGAAGAGAAATTGGAGAATTAGTCCCTTTCTGTTCTCCACATGACCCAACATTACTATGGCTCTCTTCACTGCACTTCATTTATTTTTGAATCGTATCCACACAAATAAGCACCCCCAAATTATTACAGAAAGGTGTATTTTTATGGATTTAAATTGAAAAATACTTGGCAGCTCTAATTGGGCAATTAAACATACCCATCAGCAAAAAAGTAGGACACAGTACTAGATTAGTAAATTTAAAAAGCAGCAGACTGGTTTCATACAGAAATCTCACCAAAACTGATATAGAAAAAGCCAACATGACAAATGCAAATGCAAGGATGCAATCTCTCTCAAGGGCAGTTGGGGAACAGCATCTATTTAAGTAAACCAAGGATTTGACTCAACCAGTTATTCTGAGGTATAGTTCTACAGATCTGAGGACAGACAGGATAAGTCACCACCCTCAGCTCTTCTTTAACAGATTCCAGCAGTGGGAAAAGAAGCTGTTTAATGCAACATGCTGTTCTTAACCCAAAGAGGATCTTTTGCACATATGTATGAAATACATATGTGCAATTTTGATTTGCACACTGTCATTAGACATGTCAAAGTTAATAAAGAAAACCTCATAACAATGTATTAAAAATTAATATTTCACATGGGAAAACTGAGGTCCAGGAGAGTTAGGGGACTTTTCCAACATCATTGACTGGTCAAATCAGAAAATACAGGTGATAAATTTGCATTAAATATTAATCTCAAAACACTTGCCCAAGCTTCTTTCAGCATCTTCTGCATGCTTAAATGACATTACTCTTGATCTCTGTATAAAAGTTGTTCATGTTTTTCCACAAAGATTGGGAATATAGAAATAAAGAGGCGACATTCCCACAAAATCACAGAATGGTTGATGTTAAAAGGACCTCTGGTGATCATCTTGGCCAATCCCTCTGCTCAAAGAAAGGCAACTTGAGCAGGTACTCAGGACAAATTGTGTTTCGAACATCTGCTAGGATGGAGAATCTGCACCTGCTCTGGCAAATTGTTACAGTGTTTGGTCACACACAGTAAAACGTTTGTTGGTTACAACTGACCTAATATTGACCATAATGATTCTCTCTGCAGAAAATGGTTATGTTTCTCATTACTGCTGAAGTCCTATCAATCTTTTTGTCAGGTACATGGGCAAGCATTCAGAACACAGCTCAAGATCCACCCTGTGCAGGAACTATGAAGTTAAGTAATCATGTGACATCTTCACAGAGGGGAAGTAAAAAGAAAGAAGAGGTAAAAAGGCAGGAACCATCAGATTAATTCCTGAGTCTTATGGGTAAGAGACATTACAGGCACAGCTATTTAGTACAGAACTCAGAGAGAAAGTGCCAAGAAGACAGAGAGAGAAAAAATGAGAAATTCATCACAAAGTCATCACATTGAGAAAAATCATACTTGTACAGATATAGTCCAGATGCAAAAATTATGCATGTTGCTACTGCATCTATTATTTCAGGAGCAGTTTGCCCATTGATTCTGTACTCAAAACTCCCAGTGCTGACCCTGAAAGTTCTATGCATCTGAAAACAGTGATTTCTTATATAAACGTCACACTTTAAATGAAGGAAGAATTCACCCCAAAACACAGTATAATTAATAAATAAAAATTGTAGTGATATTTCCCTTTGAAAAATAGTCACATGAAATTATTTTATGTAAGTAGATTGATGTTCCATTACAATTTTATGACAGATCAAACTTTGACTTGTACAGTCTGATACTATTATGTGCCAAGACAAAACAATACTAGAATGAGTTCTACTTACATATAGCCATAGGCAGAAAAGATGTGCTGAGATACTCTATAATATCCTTGTGCAGAAATGGAGGAAAGGTAGCTAATGTTGAAATCATTGTATAGGGTAAAGTACTCAAAATATCATCACTGAGAAAAGGAAGTAAGCATGTAGTAGTATAAAAAATTGATTGCCCAAGATCTGTTAAATAAAATGAAAGAAACCAGAATCATTATAATGAAAAAGTAATTATGACTATCTATTTTTTTGTTTATGAAACTAAAAAAATAATTTATGTTTAAATTCCAGATTTCCTCTCAAATTTGGGAAGATAATCACTGTAGGCAAGTGAGTTCACCCTCAATTTTTAAGTCACTCCAAATTAGAGGGAAACAGCTGTTGAACACTACTCTGAAGAGTCCAAAGAGAATATGAAAGCTTCAGTCTATAAAATAATCAGTTAAAATCAATATTGATTTTAATCATTCACTGATGAATGCACTATGGCTTGAATTTAAGCAGAAATATTACTAGAATCAGAATTTGAAATGCACATTGTATTGAAGGCCAGATTTTGCAAAAAGCATTCTAGTCTTCATCAGTCATATTAAAATAAGAATTTTATCGTAATTACTCTCAAGAGTTCTCCAAAGTACCTCACATATACTGACTACAGGAAGTGTCACTGTATTTTTCAAACCATATGTGATTAAACTGCAGATCCTGATTTCCAGGGAAACCATTGAGGCCAAAAGTGGCCAGAGCTTAAAATATTGGAATATTTATCAAGATTTTCTATATTGGTTCTAATAAATCATATTGTAACTCTTTGGAAAGGATACTTAATAACTGTGCAACATTTTAAGATCCAAAGCAAAGGCATAGTTTATTGTGTATCTGGGCACTGTGGAATAATCTTTATATCTTCTCCCAAATGAGAAAGTGAGCTGGTGCCCATAACCCTCTGACAAAGGTCACAGCTCTCAATGAACCCCGAGTATGAACCTGTACGATCAGACAGGCCTTCCTCCTGTGTTTGTTAATTATTTAATATGCTTATTAATTATATGTTAAGTATATTACACAGGCCTTCAGTGTCACCAGTACAACTGGTGTGGTTTAAAACTGTCTCTGTAAAACGCAGAGATCTGTAGCTTTAAACACCCTGGGTCATAGCAAAAATTAAAATTGGCACTCTATTTCAGTGGTTCTGGCCAGCCTTCTATGCAAGAGTCTAACCAGACCCTCAATGCTACTGAGTGCTTCTCTCTTGCAATACATTTCACCAGCTAAATACAGTCTTTTACAGTCTGATCAGGTCAAAGCTCAGGATTGCCTTGCACAGCAGCTGTACTTACCCAAGCAACACAGACTGTTCTGATAAAAAATACATAGATAAAAAAATACATATTTCTTTTAATCAATTACTAAGCTGAGGAAGAAATAAATAACAAGTTGTATTGCAAAATTTAATTCTCTGCACATAAAACCATACAAAACAGCAAGCGATCTCCCCTTGCCCCAAGCATGAGTCAACCAAATTATTCCTGGCACACATTTTTCTAAAATATTCTTAAAAACCTGCAAGACAGTTAACTCCTTCTCCTGTCAATTTATCATAATGCTTAATCATCTTTATCATATAAAGACCTTTTTTTATAAAAAATAAAATTCCTTTGCTTCTTTTTAAGTGTATAACTTATCAACTGTAACCACAAATAGACTTGTTTAGTTTATTTCTCCTCACAGCAACCTTTACATATTTTCATATGATAATCACATCTCCCCTTTTTCTCTAAGCTAGATAAACCAAATTTTTCATGTTTTCTTTTATTGTTCATATTTTCTAGACCTCAAATCATTCTTGTTTTTTCCTGGACTCTTCACAAATAGTGTATGTTTCTCTTGAAGCTAGATGGACAAATCAGAAAATTTTACTCCAGCTGAAGCTTTGCTTGGGCTGTTTGAATAATAAACATAATGTTTTGGGTGTCTCATACATTACAAAAATGTTTACACATTGCTAGAATAAAATTTATCTGTTAGTGATTTATGGTCTTCTCTGATCTACTGTTAACACCCAGAGCTCTCTGCAATACAGCTTCCAATATAGTATTGTCTCTATTTCCTTTAATTTCTCTCTTAAGCAGAGTATTTTACATTTCTCCTCTGGAGATGCTTCAAAACAGAATGCAACCTGCCACAATTCCTTGAATCACATATCTTTCACACAAAGCACATGCTAGCAACCATCTTGATAACACCTGTAAATCCAAATTCCATCAGCTAAGTAAAAAAATTCAAATATTTAGTAATACTAGACTCCTGTAAGATTTCCCACTGGTATACCCTTCCAGCTGCCAAGCCACTGGTAATTACTCCTAGAATGTTTTCCTTACTCAAGTGGGGCCCATGTCCCAGGACTGCCGATTAGGATGCAAAATGACACAGCTACAAAAATGGGACTAGGGGCAGGAAAACCATACAAGAAGAGCCACTGAGTTGCCATAAAAAAAAAAAAAAAAGCTTGCCCAATGTTATTTGTTCTTTACAGATCTCCATTGATTGTTAATTATCACTATGTCACCTATTTAGGAAAAGACTGTTTTAATAACGCCCACCATTTCTAAGAATTGAAGTCAACAAGACTGTACCTTGCTATGGGCCCTGCTTTTGCAAAATCATACCATTTCCTTGTGCAGCAGTCTTGGATTCAAACATACTGCTGCCAGTTCAAAGAGAATTCAGCACTTAACAGAAACAACTTTCCTCCTGAAGAATTTCAGAAGTGTTATCGGATAGACAACCATCTTCCTGTACTGAACTATGTAAGTAATATATCATGATACCACAGTGGAAATTAATATTGGCTAATACATAGGGAGAATACTGAGCTACTGAATCCCAGTATGGAAAGGCTAACAGATTAACAAGCCAGACAGAGGCAGAGCAGAATTTGAGGAAAACAATACAAACACAAGACAGTCACAAAAACCACTTGTAGCTGATTTAAAACATAAGACAATATTGTTTTTCTCTGAGTCAGGCAGAGATGCTGCTGTCTTTTTTACAAAGGTATATTTTAAAGCCATCTCAAAGCACAATTACTGCACTTGTTTTCTTCAATTAGATATATACTATATTCTGTGTAGAGATGGACCTTCACCAGAACACTCAATCTGTGCATTTGTTAGAGGCCAGATAGACATTTGCAAGCTCTTTGTGCTTTTTTAAGAGACCCACCCCAAAAAGACAGTCTGAAGTTATCCCGGCAGATTCAAGTTAAAAAAACGGGTGTTTTTACACCCATCTGTCTAATTTTTGTTACATACCATTGGATTTCAGTTACATATCACCAGCACATCACTAAAAATCAGACAACCTCAGAATTCAAATCCACATTTAGTAAAAAAAATCCTTTATTTAAGAAAGTCAAACCGAACACTTGGATGTAAATGCATCCCAGGAGATTTGAAATCCAGATCCAGGTCAGTTTAGGCCCATCTCTTCTACTGGATATATGCACCACTCATGGATTCACAGCACTGGAATCATTCAAGGGCCCGCTTACCATGTTGCCCATGTTGTAGCAAGGGAACTAGATCCAGTAGTGTCACCAGTGTCACGTAAAGTCCTTGATAGTCCAAAGATGGGTAGTCTGATAACTGAGCATCGCGACTTTGCTGGCCACGTTCAGATGGAGCATCTCGCAGGACGCTGTAAAGGAGGGAGCGAGTAACAGTAGGGTTGATGGAACTGACCTGTGGTCTTAGAGATGGGGTGAGTGGGAATGGCACAGGAAAAAGACACATGGTCATGGGCACTGTCAAATTGGAGGCATCTTGATTCTCCTTCTTCCCTGTGCGGGACAAAATGCTGTTGGGGGGACAAAGAAAAAAAAGAGACAACAAAGACACAAAGAACAGCACATTACATTGAAATGACACTATAAAACAAATAATAAAAGACCAGATACATCCCACATAAGATGCAATCACTACCAAAACCAGCATGTCTACAGATCTAGCAACCATTTACTTCCATGCTTCAAGATAAGAGAATTAAAAATTGACATCTAGGAAAACTTCATTGCATCTCATGTGTTATCTGGTTCATAAGGAGCAAAAATATAAAAATGCATGTTTCAGTGCCCTACCCATGTTTCACAGTTAAGAAAAATTCTAAGAATTGAAAGTGTTTAGCTATGTCAAAACAGGCTGGTATTTTGCTCTGAAGTTCTGAGGATTTTGAGAGATTTGTTTTTCCCCCCTATAATTTTTCAGCCAACTGACTGAAAACATGCAAAATATAGGTGTGGCACTTGCAGAAACATGTTTTAGCAAAGAATAAACATGTGTGTTTGTTAAGATAGTCTTAAAAATCACATGTTTATTGCATTAAAATAATGTCTGTATGTATTTTATGATACTGTTTCATGACCACTCACTCAGTATCATTTGAGATAATGAAGTTTAAACAGGCACATGGATTTAGAAATAATATAATATTTCTAAAATGTTAACTAAACTACATTTGGAAAAGTCATAAAATAATATATAGTAGATGGTCTTTAGCATATGTTTGTGAGCTAATGATAATGGTTGTTTATGTGTGTTTTTAATTTTGCCCATGTTTAGAGAGGAAACATTTTGCTTTATGAATACAAACACTCCTTGGGTAAATAGTTGCCTTCAAAAATCTAAGGGCTAAGCAAGCAAGAACAATTATGTAACTGCAGATCAGACAGTATGTTACCATACACTCCTGCTGTTACTTACGTTATTATTCAACAAAACTCACTATAAACTAAAGGAGAGACAATTTCAAAAAATAAAAAGAATTTAGTGGGAATCAAAATAGAGGCTATACGTCAACCAGCTTGTTATGTAGTTTTAAAAATGTTGCAAACATGGTTGTAAACATGGTAATCTAATTTATTTTAAAAAATACACCCCACTATTTTAAATATAAATAAATTTTCACTTAAGCAGTGTTATATTTTAGTTATCAAGCAATTAAAGGGTTAGTTCATAATCTCCATATGTGCCTATAAAATATATTACACCTTTTAAATATATTAACCCACATACAACTTTTTTTCTCTTTCTAAAGCACCTTTTTGCACCTCTCAGTCATTGACATTTCCAAAAGCAGTTGCTGTTGGTTTAAGTCTGTTCCCACAGTCAGTGTTAAAACTTATAAAAGTGCTACAAGACAGTAGCACTTAGTGCTTAGTGCACAAGCCAGCAGCACTAAGATTTCCACTGACTCATGCAGAGCAGAATTATATCAAAAGACAGCACTTCCAGAAACCTCTCTTCTCTTAAACAGTACAGAAATCCCTACTTTATAATCACCTCAGTAAATCTCACTTTCAAGTCAATTCAATAATTTACACAAGTAAGCCAAACTGTTGCTAAGGTGCTTATCAGAGAAGGTGTCATTCATTTGCCATATATATAAAACAGTTTTACAAAAACAGTTCTTTGTCAAGAGACTACTATCACATGGCTACTTAGTTACTATTACTATTACATCGCCCTTCCAGTCAGAGATGACAGACACAGTCTGTCTTAAAAAACTATTGTTTTTTTTCTTTTTTTTTTTTTATTGTGCCTCACATATTTGGCAATTATTTTGGTTTCTGTTACCCAATGTCCAGTAAAAGAAACATGATCACTGTCATGGTGGTGTTTATGAAATTGTATCAGAACATCACCTAAGATCTAGAATGAATTTAAAAATTAATTATCAGAGTGCTGATTCCTTTTAATTTGCTTGATGTTCATTTGCCATATTTTGCAGCTTATGTTTAGAGATATGAAGGTACTACACTATATTCCTTTCTTGTCTACCAACAGATAATACCAATTACCCATCTCTTTACTCGCCAAAACATCACTCCAAGTGCACTTATTTCCAGAAAGGATATTAATCCTTTCTTTTTACACTGAGCTATGGGCCCATCTCTGGATTAGATGCCAAAGCACACTTATATCTTGATCAGGGTATCCTTTTGTTTAAAGATAATAAAACTAGATCTAAATTCCAGAACCACACCAAATTTATTAAAAAAATAATTTAAAAAACCCAAAATTTCATGTCCAGGCTTTTGCTTGACCTGTATTTTTAAAGGGCAATAAACAGAGAAGTCAAAATTGAAAAGCTAGGAAATCCCTTAAGACCAAGATACAATGCCTGCAATTTGCTTCTGGTTCAATTCAAGCCAAGTACTGAGAATTTGGAGTATCTGCAAATCACAACCCCACACTGAACTTACTCCATACTGAACTTGTTCTGCAATAAAGGGCAAAGCTACCAAGGCTTTTTTCAAGATGTGTATATCTTTGCTGCAAATCTATCCCAAAATTACTGCCTTCTTGGAAAGGTTTCCTAAAATGCCTACAAGGGAAATTACATCTCACCAAGGCAGCAAAACAAGCTTGACCATTAATTAGCCACCAAGGCATTTATAACTATGCCTCACATAAAGTATTTACTTAGAAATTCATATGGAGAATTTTCTTCAGGAAAATGTGAAAGAAAGCTTTTCTGCGAGATGTTTATTAAGCCTTAGATCATTCCTCAAATGAGGGAGAAATCACTGAAAATGAGTAGGGCATGAAACAAATTCATGCTGTAATGTAAAGAAATGCTTTTCCCAAAGAGAAAATTAAAGAAGAACTAAATGAATCAATGTGCTATGCATTGTGTATGGTGATTTTATGTGATGCTTGTTATAGAAATAAGGAATTTATTTTTTTCAGTCATTCCACATCTGTTCCCCCCACCCCTAAGCTTGTAATTTATGGAGGCTGCATACAGAGCAAAGGAGCAAATTAATCTCTTGTGCAATCCATCTTTAGCCAGCAAAATGACACCACATTTGAATGTGATTCAAAACAGTGGGCACGTCCCACTGAAAAGAACACAGCCAGCGTGTCCATAACATGGAAAGGTAAAAGCGTAATAAACAGTAAAATCTAATTCTGTAAAACCCAATCATTATGTGGAATTTCTCTGACTATTCCTCCATTATTTCTATGACTGTACATGTTCACCAAGAATTGTTTGTCCCTAACAGCCCAATTCATTGCATATGCTCTGTGTTAAGATAGATTATTCTCCACCATGTACTTCTATCATTGATGTCAAACCTTGTACAATGGAGTCTCAGAGTAGGAGGCAGAAAGGAGACTCAGCATGAAAACTATTCAAAGAAATTTTTGTACATGCTCTTCAGAAAGGTTCTTAACCAGTCTGTTTAGTTTTAGGGTAAATCTTGCAGAGATCTGCACACAGTGGGTGGGAGTTTCCTTCTTTCCATCTGCCACACTAAATGCAGGGTGTGTTGTTTTGCTTTTTTATCCTTCTTCTTTCTTAGTATCAGCAAGTGTATAAACTTATACTGCTTCAGCCATAGCACTAAGCCTTTGACCCACAGTTCAAACTCCCCAGTTACAGAGGTTTAGAATGTAAATTTGGCCTTGCTGAGTATCAGAACACAGTCCACTTAAATTTAGATCCAAGACCTGGCATTCATTTCTCATATAGTTCTGAGGCTGATCAGATCCCACATCATGAAGGACAAAGCCATTTGTGTAGATCTGTGTATCAGATATGAGCATCAATTCTGCCCCATGCAGTTCAGCATTATCAACAAGAGGATTTTGGTTCAGTCCCATTCTGAATATGAAATTTAAAAAAATGGAGTTGCTCAATTGTTCAATTGCTACCCTGATTTCTGATCTGCTCTCATAGTTGCTAAGTACAAAGCTTTTAGCTTTTTCAGTAAGCCCAGGAACATCACTGCTCCAGGTATCTGAAGAATTTATCAACAGGACAGGTCAGCTGTGCTGTTTAGAAAGAAGAGACCACAGAGTGGTATAAAAATGCTTTCTTTAAGAAGCACATTCTAAATCTATCCTGACCCAGTGAACTTTTGACCAAAAAGAAACATATCTCATTATAGCACTTGGTAGTTACAGCTAAAAGAGAAAACTTTCGGAATCAAGTCCACCTTTCTTGCTTTAACATCTTAAAGGCTCACAGTATTTAAGCAAAAGCTGTTTTGTCATAAGTAATCTTACCTAAATGCAATTTGTGTGTGTTGTAAAAATAGTTTATCATAACAGCCTGATGTGGGAACAGAGACACATTTCAGAAGTATCTTTCGTGACTCTTTGAACATTTTTTTCCCACTGCTCAATACAATGAGACAAATTTTAATTTATTAACCCTCAAACAAGGAGTCCTACTGGCTGCTGTAAGTTTCTTCAACAGTCTAAATGAGGAGGGAAACAAATAGCTCTGCTCTTGAAATTGTCAAAAGTAAACAGGAGGTTTCAAGTTTGCTGTGAACAGGTGTTCCACTTAAAATTATTTCTCTCACATATTTATATGTGTCTCTCCTCATAAACAGGGTCAAGAAAATTTTGATGTATCCCAGGCTCTTTCAATCTTAGAATGAACTGTTCTCATTCTCTCAAGTTTAAATTCTTGCTTCTCAACTTGTATACATCATAGGAGCATATGTACAAATATATGGACAAAATGTATTTTGTTAATGTTTCCTCCTCCAATAAGGCAAATAGCTTTATTTCCAAGCTACCTTCTGACAGCAGGGACAATCTTTCCAGATATAAATCAGGAAGTTATGCATAGAAATACAATTTGAACTGCATTTTTCTAGATGTAAAAACTAGTGCCAGCCAAAACCAGCAGATAAAAACCAGCTGATAAAAACCAGCTCTTCATGGTCAAAAGCCATTTTAAAAACAATTTGGAAATATGAATCCACCAGGCAGCACTGGGCAATTATTCATAATAAAGTGTCTCATTTTTTCAGGAAGACAAGAGGTAGTATTTCCTATTCATAATGGATTCTGCATTCATGTGACATTTAGCACTATATATTATAACTAAACATTAGACTAAGTTAATACGTTGGGTCAGAACAATCCTGATGTGGTTTTACCATCCAAACCCACATCTGTATACAAACTTTGTATCTAAGGGACTGAACCAGAACCCAGAACAGCTGAACTATAGCACAGTAAGAACCCAATTCTGCTTGCTCATCTGGCTCATGACTCTGGGATTCTGAGGCACCAGGACTGTCAAGGAGGTCATAATTATACACATCTAAAACTCTATAGGTCACAAACTCCTTTCTTCACAAGTTCAGCATGTTTGTGTGTTCAGCTAAGTCTTAAGACCAAGCAAATGCATAATCAACCAAGTTTATTCTAGAATCAGCCACTCAGTGAAGGGGCTTAACTGGGCAAATTGGGCAACAGCCACTGAAGATATTCATTCATACCATGTTTTTCTTAAATTATACTCTGACTTTTTTTGGCTGACCATTGACCCATTAAATATGGCAACCAATTCAAAGCCAATCAATATCCCCTACAATTCTTTAGCTCTTTTTTCTTCAAGAGCATTTGCCAAAACTTACCTCAATAACGTCTGAGAAAAGTACTTCAGAGTATTTGCAATGTCAGTTCCAGAGGGCACAGGGTATATGTTGTGGAGAACCCGATTGTGATATTCTTGAAGGTAACGGATTTTGGAAGCAACTACATAAAAGACAAAAACACAAACACAAAAACTTTCATTTAGGTTTTTTGCAGACTTTGACAGAGTGGTGTCTATTTCTTCCATTTCTCTTTTTTTTTTAAATTTAAGTATTAAACTCAACAAACATAAAAATCTCTGTTCCTTCTGTTCTGACTGAATAAATTGTAGAAGACTGCCAGGGAGAACACATGGAAGTGAATTTCTGCATTTGTATTAGGCAAACTTAATGCTAGCAAATTAAAAAATATATGTTACCACTCTGCACTTCCTCCATGCCTCCAAGCACCTCAAGATTCATTTATAATGAATGAGTCATTGGATCATAGGAGGTTCATGTGAGACAGATAAGTATTTCTACAGCCAAAGCAGAGATATAAGCCAAGACAGAGACACCTTATGTGATTCACTGTGGGCCATACATTTACTTTATGCAATGAACTAAATATATGAAAATATATGGAAAGAGCAAAGTGTCTGCTGTTTGTCACAGGAGGTGTGATCAAGCAGATAAGGGGATTTCAAAGAGCAGTAGGAAGTGTACATCTTCACTGAAACCAGTTTTTGTTGTATTACGAGTGGGTTTATTTTCTAACAGGAATCCTTGTTCAGTATTGGGAAAAAAAGTGATTACCCTCCCTAGCTGCATTGCCTTACATTGCCTATACAGCACAACACAATCTCCTGTAGAGACACCTACACACACACAACTCTTCTTGTTCCACTCAGGTTAACCAACTCTACTGAGAGAGAGTGCATTGGCTAGGGCAGAGGGCTGCTCAGCTGTGCTGCACTGCAGACACAGCCTCATGAAAGCACAGCTGCCTGGGAACTCTCTATCATGTTAAAAGTGCACCAAGACTGTAACAGGCAGTTAAAAGGAGAGATGCTTCTGAATTCTTTCAGCGCTTAAGCATATGGGTTATAACAGTCTTTCTCTAGACCAAGATATACCTTGCTCCCCTACAGGGCTCCTTCAGTGTGGAAGATAAATCATGCTTCCTAAACAAGCAATTAGTCAATACTTTGTTTAATTCTCATGGTCAAATGGCATTTATTAAGGAATGAATACCATTAAGTCCTCCACTGAACAGAAGGGCACTAACTACCTGAAAGACATCACTGTGCCTCTCACTGCTGAGATAGCTGAAGAGTTCATGAATTTTCTGATTTTTTTCTGTGCCACTGGCAAGAAGAAGACTGACGGACAAACACCAAAAGCAAACTATCTGCAAATACTGTTGGAGACAGCTTGAGACACTGAGAGCCATTTTGCTAGTATAGGTAACAGTACACACTGGACTTTCGTATTCAGAAAACAAACAAACAAAAAAAATCCTGAGTGGTCAGGCACACAACAAATGAGGTTTGACAATTTCAAGTCAATGATCCATAAAATGATGAACACTCAAATAATCATCAAATGAAAAATACTGTTTTCTTGAGTGCATGACAAGAAATCCAATCTCACAGCACCCAACCAAGGTTATTCCTTAACTTATTTCCTGCTGTAAGGACAGCACTCCCCAATTCGTGCAGCAAGTGAAGCTTCTAAAGACAAAAGTCTCCCTCATATATTACCTGGCTTCATCACAAGAAGAAAGCTCATCATGCAACTGAAGGGCTGGGGTCTATGTGAAACCAGCAAGCAAAAATGCAACCTGGACATAATGTATACGCAAAAGCAACATACTAAACGCATAAGCATCTTTAGTTATACTTCCTCATCTTTAAGTCTTTTATTTCACAAATTTATTTTAAGGTGTCATTAATGAATAACTAAGAATCAATCATGACTTGTTCCCCTCCCCCTCAAACAATTGAAAACAGAAGTTTTGTCACACAAACTCAGATTGCCTCAGGATAGGTGGGAGCAAGACCAGAGCCTTTCAGGCCACCAGGTAGGCCTGTGGCACATGAACTGTGCTTTGCAGGAGGTTTTCCTGTGTGAGAGCAGTCATAACTGGCTTCCTGCATAGCCCCCAAACCACTGGGGCAGGAACATCTGGGCAGGATGTGTTTCACTCCACATCACAGAAGCTGACTGGAGCAGTCCAAGACCGTTTTCCCCTTCTCATCTCCCATCTCTTTCTTTCTGCCTACTAATCTCAGTTACAGTCCCAGATTTTTGATGAGGCCATCTCATCAGATTATTTAAAAGGTAGACATTTCTTTTAACTGTCATAAAAACAAATCCAGTTTAGTTTCTAGATTAAGAAAGCAATGACTTAGTAAACATATTTTGTGACATTACTTTCTTTCATCAGGGAAAACAAAAAGAAGTATGAAACCAAGTGTATTTGTAAAGGACACTGACCATGCAAGACAATACCTAGCTAAGAACAATTCACAGCAAGATGCACATATTGCTGTAGCTGCCATGGTTTGCTGTCAGATGTCTGTAAATTAAATGGACTAACAAAATGCCAAAGATTATTACAGAATTCAGATCTACATGTATTTCAGAGAGTGTGTGCCCCTACAGTTACTAACTTTCAGTAAAGGGCATAGGGTATCTAGAATCACTTAGAACCACTTTTTTTTTTTTTAATAAAGATGGAAATCCATTTATTTGTATTAACTGGCATTGTTGTGCAATTGTATCAGGCCAAATATCAAAGAGAAAACTTACTTATAATGCCTAAATATAAACATTAGCTTTAGGCTAAAGGTTTCAGCCTCACTTCTCAGTTCTGTTTCCCAAAATTCTGTCCATTTCAGCACAGCCTCTCAGAACACAAACTTCCGAAGGAAAGCCCCAGAGCAAAAATTTTGGCAGCTTTCAAGTTACAGCAAGTGTGTGAATGACCCAATTTTCTGGGTTTCTGAGTACAGAGACACACTTCAAAAAGTGATGTCACCCTGTGGAAGTACTTGGCCACTGTCATAGGGTCATCACAAAAAACAAATAGGTATCTCTCTAGCATCTCCACAGACCTCACTAAACACCTCAGCCCTTAGGTAAGCATAGACTGAGCCGAGAAGGAAACCAACAGGAGTCCTCAAAGATGGCCTTGGTTGCTCCACTGTCCTGAAGTGGAATGGAGCAGGCATCAGGCATTCTCAGGACAATACTTACCACAACTAAACACCAATTACTGATTTTTAAGGTGAAAAAGAATTCATTTTCTTTGAATGAGGTGAAAAGAACACCTCAGGCATGCCCCGAAAAGTCAAATGATGAAAGTCACTGTCGATAAATCTGGTAGGCAATACAAGATGTGTGCGGTCACAAAAAAGAAAAGCGTCTCCATCAACTTCCAAGACTGACACCATTTTACCTGTTATTCACAGAACTTGCCAAAGAGCTGTGGGATTCATGTTGAGACCAGCACATCTTCTGTTCCGATCAGTGTGATTCCTCAGTCGTAGTGTTCCACTGATGTTCTTGGCAAACTGAGATTTATTATGACTTGTAACTTGAGACCTTCCCAAGACATTCTGGTTCTTGCCTGTCACTCAGTGAGGGCAGAAGCAATAACAGCGACAGCTGGGGTTTGAAGGTTTGACTGGTAGTGATGTATGCACATCAACACATCTTTGTCAGAGTCCATTACTCAAAAATTGCTGGGGAGGGAATCTTGAAATTATGTAGAAACAAAGACATTTGGTAATGCCATTAGAACTAATCAGTGAAGCATCCTTGGTAAAAAAAATACATTCAGCAGGTTAGAATACACAGGATATGTCCATTAACCAAATACTCTTTCTGGAGTATCATGAAAAGGAACATTAGAAGGCAGAAAAATCTGAAATCTGGACCCTAAGTAAAATAGAGAGCAATCGGGACATGGCAGACCTAGATGCAGTGTCTTGAAAAGTACAACGGGATGAAAAGAAAAAATAGCTAAGGATAAAATATGAAAGAGAAGCTCAAACAGAGCAGACCAAAAGCATTAGGAATGGAGGAACAGAGAAGACAGAACAGAAAAGGAAGAAAACACCACAGCCGGTGCTGGGACAAAAAGTAGCACAAATTCTTCTGCATGGCAGCGTGAAGGAAGTGTAATTAATGTATAAATATCACATGAAAGAAGAAACAATTACAGAACTCAGGTGGAAGGTGGGGAAGGCAGCAACAACAGAATGGTACAGATCCAAACATCGCACAATTCAGGGTTTTTATACAGTCAGAACACTGTGTCTCTATTTATGAGGCTAGAACTGCACCTTTACAGCAATAAATTAATGTCTGCATAATATTTTTAAAGCAAGATCATCCATCACTGTAAATAAGCAGTAAACCTTAATGAAAAAAAAAAAAAAAAAGGTATTCTTTTTGTTAGATCAGTTCGGCATAGGCATATATAAACACAAGGATCCTTCTCAGTGACCTGGAGGAAGAAGAGAGCAAGTCTCAGCATGTGAAGTGTCAAATCACATCACGTCATCATGACAAACATCAAACCAACCTTCTGGTCACAGACTGCCTGTTCATTACCATGACACTGTATCAAGCAAGAAAGTAGCTTTAACATGGGTGACAAGCTCAACTACCCCAGTATTTTCCTTTCAGCATCCCATCAGGGCTCTTGCAGACACACCAGGTGCCATGAGCAACAACAGTAGGGAGCACTTCCACAGCCCAGATGCAGGTATCCCAACCACCATGTCATCTAATCACGCTCTGATCAGATCTAGCTAACATGGTGGTTAGAACACCGTGACCAAGCAGAGGCACGCTGGCCGCAGGCAGGGCAATGCCAGCACCTGGGAGAATCCTGCTGGGCCAGGGCACTGTGGCAGGCGGCCTGTAGGCAAGACACAAACACCCAGTCTAGATTCACCCAAAAGGTGAGCGGCCCGGGCAAGAACGACAGCACGATTTTTCTTGCTCCAGCTCACTGCAAGACCACCTGCAAGGTGGCAACGCGTGCGTCACCTCTGCTCCCGCAGGTGGCTGCATCCTTTGGGGCACGGCGCAGCGCTGGCAGATGGGGCAGTCTGGACCGCTCCCGCAGTGGGGCGGGGGGCGAAGCCGGCGATCTCAATACTAACTCTCACCCCGATGCCTCATTTCCCTCGTCGGCTCCCGGGCACCGCCTTTGCACAAACACGCCGCCGCCCCAAGCGGGCTGCCCGGACAGCGAGGGCCCCCGCGGCGGCTCCAACAGAAAGAGCCAGAACGCCGGCAGCCCCCTCCCTCTGCACCGCCTGCTCGCGGCCGCCGCACATCGCGGCCGCAGCCCGGGCAGCGCTGC